>BSUD01000006.1:149225-242250 GCA_033239045.1 Fagopyrum esculentum
AGTTTTACCCCCCCCTCTTTTTTTTTTTTTTTATATACCTGCACGAGCTATATGGCAATCAAATGCATATCTAATTATGCACAAATATAGACAGATTGTTGCTCGTACCACACGTTTCATGTTAAATGTATCGTATGTATGTCTACGGCGGACGCGTAACGTTAAGGTCAGCTACATAACATGTGTAAGCGTAAACGTTTGAAATAGATAAATGAGCATCATCACTTGGCAAAAGCGTTCAATTTAACGAAAATGCTTTTTTTTTAAAATATATTATTTAGGCGCCGGCTCTTAGCGTCTGCACTCAAAACCTAAATTAGGTTTAACCATTAGTGTTTTTCAATATATAGCGTGGAAAAAAAACTTGCTGAAAAAAACTAGGCTTTGGCGCCGGCGCCCATATTTAAAAAACAAAAGAACAAAAAAGTGGGAACGTTTACTACGGCTCCGCATTGCGTAGTCGGACAAGTGGTATAAATAACGTGTTTCGTGTGGTATGAATAGCAGTTACCATATAACTGTGTTTTTTCTTATAACACAAGATAGACGGGTGTAGCCAATATATAGTACCATTTTTTCGGGCGAAAATTTCAATAGCTATCTTGCATTATCGATATTGACGAATTACATCTATATACTAGATAAATATAACGGTAACGTTAAATACGAAAACTAACATATATGCACAATAATTACATAAAAAGCCAATAAGCATAATATGTGGGATTCTTGACGCTCCTCCTCAAGCTTGTGCATGAATATCCTGAATACCCAGTTCGCGTAAAAGGTAAGTAAATTGTTGTTGACCCAACACTTTTGTAAAGATATCCGCAAGCTGATTTTCGGAACGGATCGGTAACGTACAGATTGTCCCATTTTGAATTTCGTCTCGCACCACATGGAAATCGACCTCAATATGCTTAGTACGCTCGTGGAAGACCAAATTGGAGGCAATATGTAAGGCAACTTCATTGTCGCACCATATATTTATAGGTTGACGATTAATAACTACCAAGGATGCAACTTAGTAGTGGTCATGACCCTGTATTCGGCTTCTATGATGATCTAGAGACGGTCGTTTGCTTTTTCATTTTCCAAGAAATAGGGGACTCACCGATAAAACACAAGTTCTTCAGTTAGAGAAACAACGAGTTAAAGAGCAAGAGGCATAGTCGGAATCGCAAAAAGCATTAATTTGTAAAGAACTATTGTTAGAGAGCGAAATACCTTGATTAGGATTATTCTTTAGGTATCGAAGAACTCGGATCCCGACCTGCCATTGTTAAACCGTTGGGTTTTGTAAGAATTGTGAAAGAATATGAACCGAGTAGGTGAGATCCGGGCAGGTGATGGTAAGATATATCAGTCGACCTATATATCAAGCGTTGGTATCGTTCTAGGTCTGAAAAAAAATATGCGATTTGTCTAAGGAAAGAGCGTGCCTTGATTCAATCGGAAAAACGACCGATCGAGCACCTAAATTTCCAGACTCGGTTAGTATATCAAGAGTATATTTACGTTGAGAAAGAAATAAACCACGTGGAGTTGTATTAACCTCTATTCTTAGAAAAAACCGTAAAGTTCCAAAATCTCTCATATAAAACAACAATTAAGGTAATTTTTAAAATGAGAAATAAAGGAAGAATTGTTACCAACAATAATAAGATCGTCGACGTAAATTAAAACACGAATTACCGTACCTAAACGGGTGTAAGAAAACAAAGAGTAATGGCATACGATTGTACAAACCTAACATGTTTGAGGGCGGAACGGAGCTTACAAAACCAATTTCGAGGAGATTGTTTTAACCCATTAATCGACTTATGTGGTTGACATACACGAGTTGGATCAGTGGTGGTGAATCTTCGTGGTATAGTCATGTATACATCTTCTTGTCAAACTCCGTGGAGAAATGCGTTATGAACGTCCATTTGATGAAGTTCCCAACGTTTGACAAAAGCTACTGCAAGGAGAAGTTTGACAGAAATGAGTTTAGCTACGAGAGCAAAAGTATCATTACAATCTATAGACTCTATACCTTGTGTTTGATGATTTCCGTGGACAACTAGATGCGCTTTTTGTCGTTCTATCGTGCCATCAACTTTGAGTTTGGTCTTGAAGACTCATTTACATACGATTGCTTTCTTTCCGGACGGGAGGGAAACTTAAGACCACGTATTATTACGTTTAAGAGCCAAAATTTCAGAACTCATTGCCTCTCTCCAATGTTTGAATTTAGACTCTTGTTTGTTGAAACCGGATATGATAACCTATTTGAAGCATATACATAGCACCTATAGGATGTGGATAAGTCTGAGCAATCATAATATTTAGAAATAGGATAACTTGCCTTACTTGTTGGCGGAGGAAAGGATGTGGAAGAATCTGGATTGGAGTTATCGATATGTACATTGATACAAAGGTAATCTAAATACTTTGTGTTAGGTATGGATACACGATTGCTTTTGCAAATAAAAGAAGGTAGATTCGGATTTTCAGTTAAGGAAGTATCCGTATTTTCAAAAAAATCAAGATCAAATGATGTGGAATCGAAAGAATTAGAGTTATTATCGATGGAGACATGGTCTGAAATTTGTGGATATGGATTGAGATTTAATTATGGTAGAGAAGGAGATAAGGAATTTGAAGGATCGTAAGTAGTAACAGGTTAGGAAGTCTGAGGATTTTTGTGAAATACTAAGGAAAGTAAATCGATTTGGGATGTGGGGGATTCATGCATATTAGGACTTTGGTAGGGCACAACTTCTGGGATATGGGGGACCTTCCTAGGATTAGAATGATGTGTAGGATTAGGGCTAGAAAACTGGGTAGGTTCATTAGTTTGAGGGGATTAAAACTAGTGTTTATAACATCAAATATGGAAGGATTTGAAAATTTTAGGAGAAGACTTAACGTGGTCAGTGATAAAAATGGAAATACATTTTTGTAAAGTTGAACATCACGAGAAATAAATTAATTTTTGGATTCAAATCGTACAGTCGTCAACCTTTTTGATGAAAAGATATCCGAGAAAGATGCATTTTCGACTTATGGATTTAATATTATTTGTATCTTTTGGTAAAATAGAAGCATAAGCGAGACATCCAAAAACACGCAATAGATTTTATTGAGGCGGTTTTTGGAAGAAAAAAAAATCGAAAGGTGTTTTATTTTTAAGAATGGGTGTTGGAGTTCTATTAATAAGAAAGCATGTCGTTAAAATAGCTTAATTCCAAAATTGCAAAGGTAAATTAGATTGAAAAAGAATAGTGCGAGCAACATTTAATATATGTCGATTTTTGCGTTCGACTCTTCCATTTTGTTGAGGAGTATATGTACACGATGTTTCGTGAATAATACCCTGATTTTCAAAAAAGTTACGTAAGGATACAAATTCAGTTCCATTATCCGAAAATCTTTTGATTGTTTTAGAAAATTGATTTTTAGCCATTTTGCAAAAAAATTTGAATGAATTTTGAAACTTCAGTTTCATTTTTAATTCAAAAAAATCATGTAATCCGGGAATGATCACCAACTAATGTGACAAAATATGAAGGACCGCAAATAGAAGGTTCCCGATACGGGCCCCACAAATCACAATGGATTAAATAAATATCATATTAGAAGAAGATAGACTTTTCGGATAGGAAAGGCGAGTTTGTTTTGCCCTATGACAAATGTCACGAGACAAGTTTTTATTGTGCAAAATATCAAAATGAGTGACTCGAGGAAAGAAAGCTACGGTTGGTTATGTTGGATGTCCAAGACGTGAATGCCATAACGAGAAACTAGAATTGGGAAGGGTCGGTCGAACTATAGTGGAGGCGGGAATCGGAAGTTGACAAAACCGTAACCAATAAGCTCCATCCCGCGGTTCACCTGCTCCAATCACAATCCGCAAAATTGGGTCCTGGATAACACATAACTTAGACGTTAAAATTATATTGCAATTTAATTCAGCACTTAACAAGATAAACTAATTAAATTACACGTTAATCCCGGAATATATAATACATGTGAAAGACATTAATTATTTTCAAGAATAACTTGTCCTACTTGATTAGTTGATTTTCAATGCTCATTAGACATTTTAATAATATATAATTTGACCATAGAAATTGATGAAAATAAATTTGGATTACCTGACGTATGAAATGATGCTCCGCTACCCAATATTCAAGTATTAGAGACATTACCTCACATTGTTTCAATCGAAGATGCGTGAAACGTTTTGAATTTTTCTAAAATATCAGCCCATTGGGAGCATGTTAGATTGGATCCAACATTAGTTCAGTTTTGACTGTTGAAAGAGAAGGAAGATGATGCAATATGAGCACGTGCATCTTGTATTTTCTGTACCACTAGTGGACACCAAAGACTTTGCATGAGGCCTATTGGATTGGTTTTCTTTGTTCTTCGTTCCGATTGATGTTCCGCGTCCATTGTTCCACAACTCCGGGTAGCCAATAATTTTAAAACATCCTGCCTTCTCATGACCGGTTTTGTTACAATAAGAGCAATAAATATGCGGCTTATCAACTTTACCCTGATTAGATCGAGAAGAATGACGAGCAACCAACGCAAGAGAATCCACACGGATATCCGTTTCCTTCGAAACCATATGTGTACACTCCTCCTGAATAGCCAACACGTATACTTAGTTTATGGATGGTATGACTTCCTTAGAAATCACTTGAGAACGAAGCGTGTGGTACGAGTCATAAAGTCCGATAAGGAATTGATGAACTCATTCATCATCCCTCTCGGATATCAACATCTTCGAGTATGGAGTGCAAATTGTCACCGTTGAAGGGAGAGTCGAGGTTAACTCGTCCCACAACCGGCGAAGACGAACAAAATATGCCGATATACTTTGACCTTGTTGATGGCATTGAGCGATATGCGCGATATGAGCCCGGAGTTTAAGTACCCGGGGACCATTTTCAACTGAAAATCGTTGCTCGATTTCCAACCAAAGTTCCCGGGCTGTATCGAGATTTGGATTTGTCATCCGGATTGATGAACCCATGGTCTGCAAAATCCACCCAACAAGCATCGAGTTGACCGTGTCCCAATGCATGGATTCCGGATCGGTTGATATTGGTTCAGTGATAGTGTCATCGATAAATCCAAGCTTACGCTTGGCTCGAAAACCATTGCTTATGTGTCTTTTCCATGCGAAAAAGTTGTTTTCGCCTTTGAGAACCACCGAGATTAGGGAAATACCCATATGATCTGAAGGACGAAGGTAGTAAAAATTGGTAACTCGAGAGCATTGGTTGGAGCAATGCCAAAGTTTTGTTTTACGTTATTTTGGCTTAGTGTTTGAGGATCGTTTTTATACCTGATACCATAAAAGATTTAAAATATAATTAATATAGAGTATCTTGCTTTAATGATATTGAAGAATTATATATATATACTAGATAAATATAACGGTAAAGTTAATGATTACGAAAAAAAAGTAATAAGCATAATATGTGGGATTCTCGACAGTAATCACTTACATTGTGTGAAAATTTGATTGTGTGACATAAAAAAAGGCTAGATTATTAATGCGACGATATATTTATATAAATCTAATATAATTTAGCATCTCATACTCTTAACTTTTTTTTTGGTCTTTTAGTAACAATAATAATCAGTTACATTAATTTTTTACCGGATAATGAAAGTAAGATATCATATTACCAATCGGTTTAAATTAATGTTATTATTTTAACATTGTAAAAGTCATAATATTACTATATTAAAATTAGCAAATATAAGCTTCGGTAAGATATTGTCAAAAGTTTGGTTTTTAAATAATAAATCTTAGTATTGATTAATTAAATTAATAAGTAATTAGAGAAAGCGTGTATCTACGTAGGCTCCAACGACGACAGTGAAGAACAAGGGAGAGGAATTCCATCGGAAAACCATATTAGGTGATTCATAATTCCCGACAAGCAGCTTGGTTTATCCTTACGTTAAGGACTACATATTATTAACACCGTTTAATCATGCACATTTAGGGCCCGTTTGGTTGAACTCCGAAATCGAAAACGGAATGGAAACGAATCTAGTCCATATGTATACCTTTGTTCATGAAAATTGTTGGAATCATTCCTTGTTATTTGAACTAATTGAAGTTGAATTTGATTACTTTTGATACCCTATAGGGTAACAAAATATGGGGAGACAAGTGCATTTTGCATGTAAATACAAGGAATGATTCCATAGAATTGCATGAATATGGATATACATATTGACTAAATTCGTTTCCATTCCGTTTTCGTTTCCGGAGTTGGAACCAAACGGACCCTTATATTGAATAACCGAGGAGATAATATTGGTTAGATAAGACAAAATGGGTACACTCATAACTAATTAATTATAATTATGTGTACATTGAATCTGCTTAGTTTTCTGTGGGTAAGATTAATAATTGGACTCAAATAAAGTAATGGTGCCCGAGGGTAGCTATCCTAGGTTGAGCATTCACATGAACAAAATCATTGATACCAAGGCATCTATTTTTCTTCAGAGACTAAATATTTCACGTATACTTCGCCTAGATATGAACAAAATCTAAGGCTTTTGTCTCTTTTTGTCCATAACATATCCAATAATTAGGTTGGGTCACATCCAATATCACTTCATTATGGTACCGCTTCCTTGCTCGAAAATACTTGTTTTCGGTTTACATGTAATAAAGATGTATTTAGAAGACAAAGTAAACAAATTATGTATAATTATCATAAAACACACATAAGGAAACCAAAAGGGAGAAATAAGGGACGAGGTCGTACGACTTGGGAGTCAATCGAGTCATTCAGTTAAAACACTAGAGGATAGTAAGGAAATGACCAGAGAGCGAATCAAAATAAAAATCGTAAACTTAATTAGAGAGGGCGGTCCTCCGACGAGTCTTTGAGAATTGTCTTGACTAGCTCGTAAAAACACTTTATAAGTAAAGACAAAGAAGATGGGTAAAGATTGGATCATTATAATATTCGGAATCGGATTTTAAGATGATAAAGGTCAAACAATATATAGGAATAAATGTAAAGCATTTCAGACCCTGGACCACAACAACATACACATAATAAATCTCAAGAGGCAATTCTACAATATCACAAGTATGCTAGAGTTAGGGTGTTATCTTGTGGCGAATACAAACAACAAAGTATCAAATTTAAAGGAGGATAAAACCTGTAGTATTTGAAGCTTAATGGCTCGCCTTCTCCAGGGTAGTCCAAGCTCCAACGACACCATTGATCATTCTCTGCCATAACTTTTCAGCAAATCTACATTTTCAACAAATCCCCATTTTCTTGTTATCCGTTATAATGGCACAGTTAGAAATGTTAGTAGTAATTCTATTATCCAGTTTGACTATGGGATTCAAGGTGAAAAAATCCTATAGTTTGTTTCCTCCTGGGGAGTATGTGGGTGTGTTAGCTACGACAGGAATGTCTAATCCTACATATAAGGTTGTTCTTGATTCATCGCCTCTTGTGTTAAATTGAAGCAGAAGAAAAAATAACGAAGAACATCAACGACCATTTAACCAAACTACAACACTAGTATATTGAAAAAACAACAACCAAACACTCGTTAGTGTTTTACGAAAACACTTTCAAAAACACTAGTGTATTGAAAATTATTGTGCGAATAATTTTGATGCCAAGCTCTTTCTTGGTAATAAAAAAGAAAAAAAAAACTTAATTTGCATAGGGTCATAGGTGGTTATGTGGGTTATAGGTTTACGCAGGTACGTAGTTGAGTTAGCCCATCGAAGCCATGCATGGTCCTAAAAATAGGAGACCGGTACTCCTTTTTTACCTCCTCAGATTCTCAACGGGTAACGACTTTACCGGCTACCTCCTTATCATTTCCTTTTTTCCGGAAAGATAAAGTGCAAAAACTCGTTTTCTTTAATCATAAGCGCCGTAACATTATAAAATATTGCTAACTTAATCACTCAACAATAATGCAACATAATACAGTAGCAGCACACGTGGCGAGTACTCAGTCGCGCTTAAGTGGGCCCATGGGATGGAGGTGCAGTGAAGACTTTTGTTCGCATAGCAACCCACTGGCCCACATAAGCTTTTGTCCTCTACTGTTGCTGCACTGGCACATGGGGTGAGGTGGGACCCCAGGGAAGGCCGAATCATGTAATGACACGTGTCAATGATAGAATACCATGACTATACGAATAGAAGAATAAAAGTCTCGCACGTGACAAGTGAGTTTTCCATCTCCACACGACACTTGGCGTATAGAGCGAGTCATCAGCACACGTATTTAGACAATGTAAAACATAGATCTCATTACCTCAAGACTAGGGTGAGCAAAAGTATTCGATTCGAATTCGATATGTTATTCCGAAGAATCGATTCGGAAAATTACGAAAATATTCGGCAATTGGTGATTCGAGCCCGATCTCATCCAAACATATTTTTCGGATCATCAAATCGGATACGGATCGCGGTTTGGAGGAAAAAGTCGGCTCGAATCCGTTATATCCGACTAGTCTAATGAATCAAACTCTTTTAAGTTATGTTCTTCATGATTTAACATATTGTCTTTTCTTTATATTTCATGATAAACTTTCTCCCTAATTTAAGGATTAATGGGATGATATTTATATTGTTTTGATATATTGCTTGCATATATCCTTATGAATTGAGGTTTGGATATTGTTTTTTCTTGGTAGTGTTTATTCCTAGTTTATGAAGACGTCCGAAAGGAGTGACGTTTTTTTATTGGTTTATTGAAAAATTTTTGGTTTTGAAAGTACTAGTTTATCAAAGCTTTGAGAATTCATAATCATCGTAGAAAGTTTCGGTATTTGAACCTTTTTAAATCGAAGGGTCACAAGTAAAGGTTTTTCTTGGTCTATTTCGGATTCCTAAGTTTGTAGTGAATTTTCCTATACTCGTCGAACCGTTGGATTGAAAGTTACGTGAGTTGGAAAGCACGGTCTTGGTTTGTTTATGCCCAATGCGATTTTATATGGGTACTTACTTTCATCATTGAATAATGTTCATGAAATATATATATATATATATAAACTCATTATAGTGTGGATTCTTGTTTGTTTTGATTACCTTTATCTCATTGCTATACATCAACAATTGTTTTGCTTGTCATCGTTGTTTGCTTTACTGCTATCTTTTTGGCTTATAATAACTAACTATTAATGTTATCTGCATATACAATCTCTGTGAATTCGATACTCAATTATACAACACTTGATCCTTTATCCTTGCAGGAGAGGTCATTGTACTTAGTAAATTCCATGACTATTTATGTATTAAAAAGATATTTGAAAGTTATGCATATTTGTTTGGTGGGATGAAAGTTATGTACATTGATGGTATATAAACAAAGTATAATTTTACTTATATAATAGGTTCGACATAAGAATAAAAAAAATTATATAATAGGTTCGACATATGAATAAAAAAAGTTATCTTTATTATTTGCAATAAAATGGATATAATATGAAATCCGAAATCATAACACAAATAATTAGTCGAATGAGATTACTATTGTGGTTTGTCGATGCTTATCGACGTATCAGTAGGTCAATGACACATATACAAAAAACTAATCCGATATGAATAAATTTTATACCTCCAATAAATATATGATTTGTTACATATTTCAATATTCTATTTATACAAGTTCTCAAAATGTCCATCTGACTTGATAATCAATGTCGGATAATTTAGACCCACATACTAGTAGACGAACGATCCACATACCAAATATAAATATTATATTTGCTTTTAGTTAAAATCACGAAAAATGTATGATTTGTTTAATCTTCAAACCAAATAAAAGTTCTAAAAATATCGGTCTTACTATATACTCGACGAGGGAAAATTAGACCTACCTACCACAAGGTGAACTACCTACATCTACCACCAGGTTAACGACCAAATATTAAAACAACAAGAATAATTATTATACTTGATTTTAGCTAAAAGACAAGAAATGTATAATTTGTTTAATTTACAAACCTTCTTAGACTTATATATCAACATGTTGATGACCCACATATCAAAAGATTAATTCGAAATGAATAAATATTATTCTTGATATTATCCACTTGCTAGATTTTATTCCGATATGAATAAATATTTATGCGAACTCTCAAAATGTCAATTTTACTAGATAATCAATGTGGAATGTATGTGTGTGTGTGTGTGTGAAGGATCAAGTGAGAATGGATGTTACAATAAGAAATGAGAACGTATCTAAACCATGTGATTTAATTGGTTCGTCTCTCTTGAACCAAACCACTATCTATGATCGCCAATCTTTGCTTCATATCGCTGCTGCAACTGGCCAGATCGATGTGGGTTTCTTAGATTTCTTTCGGATTTTGGTATTTGGGTCTGGTTTTACCGGAATACTGATTGTTGGGTTTCTCTGAAAATTTTAGGTTCTTTTCTGGATTTTGGATCGATCTGTCAATCCTGATGTCTTGAATCGCCATAAACAGGTTTGGGAAAAAGATCTTAGCTTCTGGGTTTTGAACTTCAATTGGTATATTATCTATCTCTTCAATGGCTATAATTCTTTATTTGATCCAGACCCCTCTTATGCTGGCTGCGATATATGGTAAACTATCATGCGTGGATAAACTCATACGTTCAGGCGCTAATGTAAGATATTTCTCTTTCTTGTTGAACTGTGTTCTTTCCTCCTTTTCAGTAAATTTTTTCCCCTATATTTAGAACTTGGAAGCACTAGATAAATACAGACAAATATGAAAACTTGCAGACATGTCACTTTTTCTTCTAGCAAACTGTTGGGACTGAAGTAATAGCTTTGTGATCAATTTGGTTATCCTAATTTGAAAACTCCAATATCTTTATTTCAGGTTTTGATGTTTGATTCCAAAAATGGAAGAACATGCTTGCACTATGCTGCTCATTACGGCCATTCAGATTGTCTTCAAATCATTCTCTCTACCGCCAAATCTTCTCATGTTGCTGTTTCTTGGTACATTTCTCACCCATCTGGGCCATCTTCCCCCTTTTAAAATAAAAAATAAAATATACTTTTCCAATATCAAACTGATTGAAAGCAAATGATTCTGATCGACTCCAGGGGATTCACTCGATTTGTAAATATTAGAGATGGTAAGGGAGCAACCCCTTTACATTTGGCTGCTTGTAGAAGACGGCCTGATTGTGCTCAGATCTTGTTAGACAATGGAGCTCTAGTGTCTGCTTCAACTGGAAGCTATTGGTAATGCAGATTCCTCGTTGCAAATGCTTTTGTGGCCTCAATATCTGACATGGTTTAACCGCTATCCTTGTATGAATAGCTTTCCAGGGAGCACTCCACTTCATTTGGCTGCAAGAGGTGGGTCTCTAGATTGCATCCGCAAATTGCTTGCTTGGGGTGCAGGTCGGCTGCAGAGGGATGCATCTGGGTACGTTCAGTCTGTCTTTTTCACATCTTAAACTTGTTTTCATATGAAATTGGACGACTTCCTCACAAAACAATTCATGGAATGCTTGTAATTTCTATATGGCCTGTGATAGTTTTAGGCTGATGGCTCGAAAGATCAGTTGTGGATTATTCTGCTGATGCAGCCTTTTTTATGCAGGAGATTGCCATATATGATTGCTTTGAAGCACAAGCACGGTATGTGTGCAACTCTACTGAACCCATCATCAGCCGAGCCTCTTGTGTGGCCATCGCCTTTGAAGTTCATAAGTGAACTTAACACTGAGGCAAAGCTTCTTCTGGAAAAGGCTTTGACGGAGGCCAACAGGGAGAGGGAGAAGGACATCTTGAAGGGTACAACATATTACGTTGCATCTCCATCACACTCTGAATCAGGTTCTGATGACAATATGTCTGAGGTAATTGCTAGATTTGGCTAGTGTGTAGGTCATATTATTTGTTAATTTTGTATTATAGTTGGAAATGAGAAGTTGGTTTGAATTTGACGGAACACAGGCTAGTGAGAGTGATCTATGCAACATATGCTTTGATCAAATATGCACAATGGAGGTCCAAGAATGCGGTCACCGGATGTGTACACACTGCACCCTATCACTGTGCTGTCACAAGAAGCCGAACCTTGCCACCGCCATCCTAAATGCTCCAGTATGCCCCTTTTGCAAAAGCAGTATTGTGCGGTTAGTTGGTGTGAAACCTGAGGTAGAAAACAAGGTCAAAGATGTAGAACTGAGCTACTCAAAGTCGAGGAGGTGGAGAAAATCGTGCAGTCTAACAGAGTGCGGAAGCAGCAAGGTTCTTTCAGGGGTTGGCTCATTCAGCAAGATGGGTGGTCGTGGGTTGGAAAGGATCCACCGATTGATCGATAAGCCTGATTGTTGAAGTGGGGGCCGATCTAGGGTTCGAGGAGGCGATCAAAGGTTTGCCCTGGGCCTATGGAGGAAGGTAACCCTGATGCAAAGTATACAAGAAAAGTGCATCAGCAGCAATGAAGATTGGTTATTTTGATGGATGAAATTTTATTTTAAAAAAAAAGGGTTTGTTAAGGGCAGGTTTGGTGGGTAAGCTGTGATTATCTTCTTTTCTGCTCTTTTTGGTTGGTTGTTTGTTTGTTGTAATCTTTCTTTACTTGAGAATGAAGCAGCAAAAGTAGGTTACCCTTTTGTGGCTTTTGGAGGCATGCTTCCAAGTTAGTTTATATAGTAGATACCAAATCCAAAAGGAAACCGAAAGTGAAGCCTTTGAAGCTCGTAAACTATACATTATCTAGAGGCACACCGAAGCTAAATTTAAGTTCCCAGGCAAGCATGTTAAAGCGTCCATGGTTTGCATGCATGTTCAAGTTAAGATGAGTGATGCTGATAATGTAGTGATGTCGGCTGAGACTCTCCAGCTTTAACGAAGAGGGTCCCATATCACACGTGATATGCAATCCCACGTACCAAATATATATATATTTGCTTCATAGAGAATACATACATTGTAAACCATTCAACTACTTCGTATCGTTATAATACAGTAAAAGTACTACATTTATTTTATAATGCTTAATTAAAACAAATTTTACCATTCCACACAATTCTTACTAAACCTATTAAATAACACCATATGAAGCTAGGTTTTAGGCTTCAGCGCTCTTGATTCTTGATGTTAAAACTCGATCAGAAGCTTCAAGTTTTATCACAGTCAAGACTCAAGAGGAGCACTGTCCTCCGGCGACTCATCAAACGCCGCCTGCCACAAAATCACGATTCTTACTCAACGTGCAAGCTCCTTGTAGGAGCCGGTGGACATTGCCAGAATCTTGTTCACTTCTGACGTAGGCATCTTGTAGATTGCATCCTCCTAGTGGCAGTCGGAATGTCTGTTTATAGAGCAATAAGATCTGTCATGAACATCAACCACGGCTCAATTTTTCTGAAAAATGTATGTAGGAAAATTTGCAAAATCAAATCAAGTTTCGTAATTTATAACAGATTAGATTTAAAAACCACGTATAATATGCAAATAAGGTACCATATCTGCAGAACATGCAGGTGTAAAACAAGTTAGGGTACCATAACTGCAGAATCCGCAAATACAACATTTAACTTGACGAGTAGATGCAAATATTGTGTACCAGGGTACGTAGTAGGTGTGTGCGAAGCAAGTCTTCGCCACTAGTTTTTATAACAAAAAAGAAAAAACATTATTCCAGAAATATAGACACATACGTTGCTGGTTTTATCATTTTCCTTAATAATATCTATACATATAAAGATTTTGCACAACATGCAAATGCATATTATGCATTTTCAGGGCCATACATCATCATCCTACGCTAGTTCAATTGTTCTGTCTTTGCTGCCAACTCTTTGAACTTGTTTTTCCAATCAGAAACCATCTCCTCTCCATTTGCAACCTGTTAGTGAAAAGCAGATGGTAAATGGACTGGAAAAATAGTGTCCCAAATCATCCTACAACGCTTTTCAAATTTGTATATCATTAACCTCAAACTTGAGTCCTGCCTGCGGTATTGAACCAAGTGCTTCTACGCATATGAATGCAGCATCCTCTTTGCTAAGCTGTCCGCTTGCTGCACTACCCTGTGTACACATACAATGTTATGAGTTTGTAGCTACCTGCTACTAGTCTTGAATCAAATTTCTTGAGAAGAAAAATAAGTGCTAAACAAATTTATTTGAGCCAGGATCTCTTTCACTTCCTTGGTTTTCCAAAAAGCATCTTCTCTAAGTTGCACATACCTCTTCAAAGTTGAATCCTTTAGTTCCGCCTGGAGTATTGAGCAGAAACCCGGATCTGATAATTGTATATGGGATTCCTGAGGCCACGACTATTGACTCGTCCTGCTCAGCCAATTTCCTCAAATTGCTATTCATGATAGCTGCAATGCCACCACTACCTTCATAAGTAGACAACTGCAACCTCATCAAACAAAGACTGACATGTCTGTGCCAACGGAATTATTTAAGGCTTCACATTACAACAGAAAATCATGTGACTAGACTAATTAGAAGATGTAGAATACCAGAGACAGGAGAACTATGTGCTGCACTCCTCTTAAGCTCTCAATTTTAGACAGCACGCCTTCCTGTAGATGAAGCCCACTTAAAAATAAACTGTTATTGCCCTATTCAAGAATGTTAAATTTTTTTTATGTGTGTATTCGAATAGCGTGTTTATAAAAGCTCTTTCGAAGATAGCTTAACCTAAGTTAATCTTCTCTTTTCTTTTTTACTTTTCAGGAGTTAATAGAATATTTAATATTAATTACCATTAGTGCAAAAGATAGAACCGGTTACATAGAGTCATCATATATATGGGCTATCACACAAGGACCTACTGATTTCCTTTAATCATACTACTGTGAAACACTACCAAGCACAACAAACCCATACACTTGGGCAGATTATAGCCCGAACGCCTCTCAAAGCCTTCTTCATAAACATCTTGTTGTTTGTATCTCCAGCCATAGCCTGTACGCGTAAATCCAAAATCATTTGAACTGAAATGATGCATCTGAATGAAGTAAAAGCGAAAATAAAATGGAGCAGCGACTTTAATACAAACCTCGACATAATTTCCAAAGGCTTCCATGGCTGCTCGTTTATCTTTGACCAATGCTTTCACTCGAGCCCTTTTGATGATCAATGACAATATTACCATCTACAAGAGCTAGAAATTCAGTATAATTTAGTATATTTCTATTACAAGATAAAGATGGGTTTCAGCCTTCAAACTATGCTCGTAGAAAGGTATGATACGCCAACAAAACAGTGATCAATAACAAGTCTTAACTGAGAAATGTGAATGCTAAGGCTTTGGTATCAATAGTACGTCCCCTATAAGATTAATCAGAGTCAAAACTTTGGCATCAGTCCATTTGCATTACTTTGAAACACTAGGAGGAGCATGCAGCATGCGTCATGGCTGTTAGTTAAAGTTGGGTGCTTTAATTAGCTTAGTATATTTCAATCTACATTAAATAGAAGTACTAAGTGAGGTGCGACAACATCAATGCCGTATCGTTTTGAGTCCGGGCTTGTGCGTTGAATTTGTAGACATGGACTTGCACACGAAAATGAAACGAGATGAGATAGTGCTGTTGAGCAGAATATACCTGACCAATGTCAGTATCTCCATCAGTAACTAAAACTGCATCCCTAACTTGGTCGGAATCTGATTGCAGTGTCGAGAGAGAGAAAAATTGATAACTCAGACTAGAACCGTATGTTTTATGAAAGAGAGCATGTATTCATTTACCAACTTCATCTCCATCTTCTACACTTGGTCCATCTTTTGGTAGAAGATCGGGCGCTCCATACCATCTTCTCAATTTAGGGCCACCTACACCAGAAGCAGTAACGAAACAAATTCTCCTATGATAAGAAACTCAAATACCACAACTGAATGATCAAAACAAGACCAGTAACCCACTTAGAGAGAGGCAAAGATAAGGAGATAAACAGATGAAACATGATATTATACCTTCAATATAATCAAGAATTTGGTGAAAAAATCCGATCTTTTTGCCTGCTTTGCATCGAAATGATGAGCCTCTTCCAACCGAAGTGGACAAATTCGAATGGTTTAAACGAGGACAATTGAGATACAAGGCAGAGGAAAGGGAAAGAGAAGGAGCAGTCGCCATGTTTTTTTTTATCGATGGCTTCACATACGGCTAAACAGGCACACAGATAGCCAACCGTTTATCACCCCGCATCAAAAGATAATGCTAATAACTGGGGTGAGGTGGGCCATGGGATGGAGGTGCAGTGAAGACTTTTGTTCGCATAGCAACCCACTGGCCCACATAAGCTTTTGTCCTCTACTGTTGCTGCACTGGCACATGGGGTGAGGTGGGACCCCAGGGAAGGCCGAATCATGTAATGACACGTGTCAATGATAGAATACCATGACTATACGAATAGAAGAATAAAAGTCTCGCACGTGACAAGTGAGTTTTCCATCTCCACACGACACTTGGCGTATAGAGCGAGTCATCAGCACACGTATGTAAAACATAGAGCTCAAGACTAGGGTGAGCAAAAAAAAATATTTGAAAGTTATGTGTATATAGAAAGATGTTTTGTTTGTCATAGTTGTTTGCTTTAATGCTATTTTTTTAGCTTAAAATAATTAATTATTAGTGTTATTTTTATACACAATCTCTGTAAATTTCAGGTATGTATTAAGAAAATATTTGAAAGCGATGTATATTGATGGTATATAAACAATATATAATTTTACTTATATAATAGGTTCTACATAAGAATAAAAAAAGTTATATAATAGGTTCGACATAAGAATTAGAAAAAATGTTATATAATAAGTTCGACATAAGAATTAAAAAAAAAGTTATTTTTATTATTTGCAATAAAATGGATATAATATGAAACCGAAAAATCATAACATAAATAATTCGTCAAATGAGATTAATGTTGTGGTTTGTCGATGCTTATCCACGTATTAGTAGGTCAATGACACATACTAAAAATTAATCTGATATGAATAAATTTTATACTTCCAATAGATGTATGATTTGTTACATTTTCAAATATTCTATTTATACAAGTTCTCAAAATGTCCATCTGACTTGATAATCAATGTTGGATAATTTAGACCCACATACCAGTAGATGAACTGTCCACATATCAAATATAAATATTATATTTGCTTTTAGTTTAAATGACGAGAAATGCATCATTTGTTTAATCTTCAAACCAAATAAAAGTTCTAAAAATATCGGTATTACTAAATACTCAACGAGGAAAAATTAGACCTACATATCACAAGGTCAACTACCTACATCTAGCACCAGGTTAATGACCAGGTATTAAAACAACAAGAATAATTACTATACGTGATTTTAACTAAAAGATAATAAATGTATAATTTGTTTAATTTACAAACCTTCTTAGACTTATATATCAACATGTTGATGACCCACATATCAAAGATTAATCGGAAATGAATAAATATTATACTTGATATTACCCACTACTAGATATTAATCCGATATGAATAAATATTTATACGAGCTCTCAAAATGTCAGTCTTACTTAATAATCAATGTGAAATAATTTAGACTCATGTACTAGATATTAATCCAATATGAATATATATATATATATATATATATATATATATATATATATATATATATATATATATATATATATAAAAGGTTTCAAAATATCAATCTTACCCAATAATCGATGTGGGATAATTTGGACTCCCGCACCAAAAGTTAATCCGATTATAAATAAGTATCATACTTGATCTTTGTCAAAATCCCAAGAAACGTATGATTTGTTAAAGGGAGAATTTGACATACTAGACTTTTTTGAGTTTTTGTTTAAGAAAGTGTACCCCAAATTTTTTACCACTTTCATTTAATGGTAGGTAAAAATTATTAACCCTTCTATTTAGAAGGAAATAATAAATGATGTTTGTTATTTGTTATATAAGTATAAGTTTTAAATTTTAATTACTGAATTTGTTTTCTTTTATTATTTTTCTTGCTTTTTTTTTTATTTTTTATTTCTTTTTTATTTTCTGGAATGGATTTCTCATACCGGAATTTCTTTACCATAATTTTCATACCAGAAATTTTCATACCAGAAATTTCATACCAGAATTTCTCATACCAAATATTATTTTCATACCAGAATTTTGTCATACCAGAACTTCTCATACCAAAACTTGCCATACCAGAAATTGTCATACCAGATTTTTTTTCATACCATAAATTACATACCATAAAGTTACATACCATAAAATTACATTTTCTCTTACCAGAATTTTTTACACCAGATTTTCATACCATAAATTACATTTTGTCATACCAGAATTTTTTTACACCAGATTTTCATACCATAAAATTACATACCATAAAGTTACATACCATAAAATTGCATTTTTTCATACCAGAATTTTTTTACACCAAATTTTCATACCATAAAATTACATACCATAAAGTTATATACCATAAAATTGCATTTTCTCATACAGAATTTTTTTACACCAGATTTTCATACCATAAAATTACATACCATACAGTTACATACCATAAAACTGCATTTTTCATACAAGAATTTTTTTACACCAGATTTTCATACCATAAAATTACATACCATAAAGTTACATACCATAAAATTACATTTTCTCATACCATAATTTTTTTACACCAAATTTTCATACCATAAAATTACATACATAAAATTACATACCATAAAATTACATAATAGGTAAAACCATCATAAAATTACATACCATAAAAAAACCTACCCTCTCCCTTCCTAATTTGTGCCTGTAATATGCAAAACAAACATACATACACATACACATTTGTATGGCTACTGCATCAACCAGCTCCATGCTTTCAGGCTTGATCTGCACACCCTCGTAGAATGCATTTGCTGCTTCCTCAAACCTCTGCACACAAAAAAATTACGCACACTTATTGTGGCCCGGGTATTCAAACATTTTAACTACATAACATAACAATGTGCAAGAGTCGTGCCAGCAACAAACGAAGAGCCGCTCCCTCCCTATAGCAAGCCTTGTGCCAATCCGGTCTCAATGCTCTGCACATCTTGGCATCCTCAAGGGCTTGCTCTGCTTGCCCCATGCGAAGCCAACAGAAGCTTCTGTTCGAGGATA
Source organism: Fagopyrum esculentum (assembly GCA_033239045.1). Lineage (NCBI taxonomy): Eukaryota > Viridiplantae > Streptophyta > Magnoliopsida > Caryophyllales > Polygonaceae > Fagopyrum > Fagopyrum esculentum. The sequence continues at coordinate 168,366 of BSUD01000006.1, forward strand.
CAGTAGCCCACCGGCGGTCAGAAACAACACCCCCAGCATGCGCCTGTGAATTGCACCCCACAGATTGTAAAATATAGAAAAGAATTTACAATAGAATTGAAATGAATAAAGATTGGAACTTGGAAACTCACTATGAAATGAATAAAGATTGGAACTTAAACCTTGCAAGCAATCGCAATTCTCGGCCTCCTTGCGAACAACATCGAGAACAGTGTCGATCAGCTCAGCACCTTTGGTGTAGTGACCTTTAGCCCAGTTGTTTCCGGCACCGGACTGTCCAAAGACGAAGTTATCGGGTCGGAAAACCTGGCCGTAAGGTCCGGCTCTGATGCCGTCGACGACTCCAAGCTCCAAATCCATGAGAACAACCCTAGGAACGAACCTACCAAAGCTAGCCTCGTTGTAGTAGACATTGATCCTCTCAAGCTGCATATCGGAGTCTCCCTGGTACCTACCGGTGGAATCGATACCGTGTTCGGCGCATACGACCTCCCAAAACTTGGCACCGATCTGGTTACCGCACTGACCACCCTGGATGTGGAGGATTTCTCTCATCTTTAGGATTTTCGGCGGAGGAGAACTCGGAATGGATCTAGGGTTTGGGAGACTCTGCTACCGAAGGGGAAGGAAGGAGACTGGTGGCAGCGGTTACGACAAGGATGAGAAGCAAGAGATGGAAGCGAAGTAGAGGAGAGACGGAAGCGAACCAAGGTTTTCGGCGCTTCATACCAAAACCAGAGGAGAGAGATGAGAGAGACGGTGAAAACCCTAGAGTTGAACGGTAAAGTGAAAATGGGGTATATTTTATTAACTGAAAATATGTAAACGCCTAGTTACTATCCTGATTTCTCATAATAGCTTAGTTACCAAATTTGCCCTTTGTTAAATGTGCAGATCTTGTATTTTTATTTATAGAAATTTTCAAATTGTCATACTTACTAGATAAGCGACGTGGAATAGCAAAATCTTTGAAAACATGAACGTGTTAAAAAACAGTGGATAACAAATGATTCTTAAATGGTTATGAGATTTTATAATTATATTTTAGTAAAAAATAAAAATTAGGTAGATATTTTTATACCAGAATCAAATCTCAAAATTTTAAAAATGTTATTACTTTTAAGGTGGATAGAGTACAAAATGTATAAAATGTATATATTGGATAATAATGTATTAATAATTAAATACAAAAAGAATAGAATGAGGACATTTATGTGAAATATCCAAGGAGAGGGTGTAGCAATGATGCAGGTGGAGAAATAAATGAGGGGGGAATGGTATTGCAGGTAGGGAGGGGAAGACGAAGCAGTCAAAGAAAGAAATGATATTCCTTTTCAACAAGGACACATGATTGCATGCATTACCAAAAATATAGACTTTCGAACCAACCCAACCCAACCCATATGGCTTCATTATTTATTAGCAGGGGCAGGAACCAACCCAAGTTTCTTACAATCATCATCCATCTCCAAGTAACAATCAAACACTAACTAATTATTCTCAAGACATAGCTCTATACTAAACACCAAATTAAAAATAGTATATTCAGCGAGCGAGAGACTCGGAGAGAGTGTGGTAAATAACCTAATACACAATAAGATTAGGTTTTGGAGCTTTGGCTAAGGTACTGTTAACATTATTCATCCGGTACATGTCATTGTTTTTCTCGTTCTGGAGCCGCTGTAGTCAGCTGGTTAAGCTAGACCGATTCCGCCGGGACGAAGAGTCTCACACTCTCACTGGCACCTTCATTCAAGACAAATAGAGGATGAAGTGGGGTCTCCTAATTATTTCAGAAGTTGTTCATCAGTAGTCTTGTCTTTTGGCGGAAGTAGATCGAGTTACTGATGAAATGCACCCAAGGATGTAGTAAGTAGGTGATGCCCTGGGTGCAGATTGGACTTGTAGGAACAAAACCCCGCCGGTACGGTGAGCTGAGGCGTTAAACCTCGGGGTTCACAAAGGCAACCTAGGACCGCTAATAAGCTAGCAGATAGCTTGGCCAAGTTTACCCTAACAGTAACACAATATTTCAACTAATTTAACACAATGTATGAACACAGTAGTTGTAACTTAGAAAAGTTATTGATGACATAGTGGTGTAGACGAGACACTGACACACACCACGATGGCCTCCTCTGGCTCTCTTCCTAAAAGCCTGTCTTCAAATTATTTTGTCAAACTCATAATATAGCTATTATAAGTACTACTCCGTATTAGAGTAGAACAATGTAGCATTATTTGATCTCCCAGCTGTGACTCTGTGTCCACGTGCTTGGATTTGTCCAATAGCATCGCTGCTTTTCTTAATACCGCCTACCACTATCTAATTTAACGTCAAAATTCCATGTTTCCAATCACTTGTATCCAAAATTTTTGTGGAATATCGCAAACAACTTTCAAATTTACAAATAATTTATCATGATCGAGCCTTATATCGGAGTCCACACAATTCTAACTTCAACAACAAAATTATACTAATGCGATATTCTTCGGTGGACATGCTCATGTGCCTTGTACAGGTTTTATAGACGTATGCACTATATTTCTATATTGTATTGTTTTGGTTCATGTTGCCCACGTCTGCACATCTAAAGCTTTTTAAGAATGTTTAGAATCACTATTAAGTTCATGATGAACAGAAACATAAAATCACAATGTTTATTTTCCAAAATAAAAAAAAAGAATAAGTGAGTCATAGAATTAAAAGTCTTAAGTTAATTTCATAAATACTTTATGTCTGAACTTACATTGCCATCCTCATACTTTAACATCAACGATTTTTACCATGAAATGACAAATCATAAAATTATTGTCGACGATATATAATAATTTATGACCGAAAATATATAAGATTGATTTCTAGTGAAAAGGGATGTTAGATATAAAAAATGGGAAGGATCCACAACATTAGAAATGAGTATATTTATATCATTCGTGCTTATATGATTCTAATTTAATATTTAAAGAATATAGTCTTGCATTTCTTTCTAATTTATTATATTTGGGTTTATTTGGAACGAAATATATTTTATTTCCTTAATTGAAATATCATGCACATCTCATATTGTATAGAATGCACGCTTACCATTTAAACACGTTAAATCATGAACGTTGATTGTGTAATCCGACGTTTAAGATACGTTCCTATTTCTTAATGTAAAACTTGTTTTCACCTAAACTGACCAAAACCCCTTATAAGATCCGATGACACGAGTTGATTTTCTTCTGTACAATACGTTTTCATATATGAATAAGCTGGATATATTTATTACCATATAAAATGTTATGAATAAATCATGCACGGTTGTGTATATTTTCTTTACCAAAATTAAAAACCACAATAAAAAGTTGGTGTTGAGTGTCGAAATTCCAAAATGGGTTAGTCGGTCTGCAACACAACTTACTTTTCTGAATACATGCTTAATCTGAACTTCGTCAAAAAACCGGAGGTCCAATTTAGAGTCAGAAATAATCATCTCGATCTTCCAAGGACAACTCCAACATCCTTGGAGTAGCTTAATAACACATAGGTTGTCCCCTTCATTTTTTAATTTTTTTTGATTTTAACATTAACCATGGTATAAGGAATATTTTGGATATCCTATCGACTCAAATAACATTTTTGAAGTTTTTTATACCACCGGATTGAATTTGAATCACATTTATAAATAAAACGGATCGAGTATCTGACTTTTCGGATCAATCCGACAATTCGGTCCGACTTTGCGTAATTTTGGTAAAAGATTTTTAAAAAATAGAAAAATGTGGCTGCTCCCGCTCCAGTTGTTCTGCCCATAGTCAGAGCAGTGGGTTCCCTCTTCCTTCCATGAATCGGTCAGGTCAGCTGCCCCCTCTCTTTCACGGGCAGCCCTCTTGTCTCTGGATTCCCACTCCTTGCTTTAAAAAACTCCCCCTCTACTTCAGCGTATCAGGCTCGTTTCCACCACCACCGTCAATTCTTCCTCCACGCACGGCGGAGCCCCTCTCCGGCGCTGGCGGAGGGCGATGGGTCAGGGTCTCAGTTGCACTCGGAGTCACGAGCGGAGTGACCTTCTGAGAGCGGTGAAGTCGGGGGATTTGGAGACTCTAAAGAGCATGTTGGAAGATGATTCGTCTCTCTTGAACCAAACCACTATCTATGATCGCCAATCTTTGCTTCATATCGCTGCTGCAACTGGCCAGATCGATGTGGGTTTCTTAGATTTCTTTCGGATTTTGGTATTTGGGTCTGGTTTTACCGGAATACTGATTGTTGTGTTTCTCTGGAAATTTTAGGTTCTTTCCTGAATTTTGGATCGATCTGTCAATCCTGATGTCTTGAATCGCCATAAACAGGTTTGGGAAAAAGATCTTAGCTTCTAGGTTTTGAACTTCAATTGGTATTTTATCTATCTCTTCAATGGCTATAATTCTTTATTTGATCCAGACCCCTCTTATGCTGGCTGCGATATATGGTAAACTATCATGCGTGGATAAACTCATACGTTCAGGCGCTAATGTAAGATATTTCTCTTTCCTGTTGAACTGTGTTCTTTCCTCCTTTTCAGTAAAATTTTTCCCCTATATTTAGAACTTGGAAGCACTAGATAAATACAGACAAATATGAAATCTTGCAGACATGTCACTTTTTCTTCTGGCAAACTGTTGGGACTGAAGTAATAGCTTTGTGATCAATTTGGTTATCCTAATTTGGAAACTCCAATATCTTTATTTCAGGTTTTGATGTTTGATTCCAAAAATGGAAGAACATGCTTGCACTATGCTGCTCATTACGGCCATTCAGATTGTCTTCAAATCATTCTCTCTACCGCCAAATCTTCTCATGTTGCTGTTTCTTGGTACATTTCTCACCCATCTGGGCCATCTTCCCCTTTTAAAATAAAAAATAAAAAATAAAATATACTTTTCCAATATCAAATTGATTGAAAGAAAATGATTCTGATCGACTCCAGGGGATTCACTCGATTTGTAAATATTAGAGATGGTAAGGGAGCAACCCCTTTACATTTGGCTGCTCGTAGAAGACGGCCTGATTGTGCTCAGATCTTGTTAGACAATGGAGCTCTAGTGTATGCTTCAACTGGAAGCTATTGGTAATGCAGATTCCTCGTTGCAAATGCTTTTGTGGCCTCAATATCTGACATGGTTTAACCGCTATCCTTGTATGAATAGCTTTCCAGGGAGCACTCCACTTCATTTGGCTGCAAGAGGCGGGTCTCTAGATTGCATCCGCAAATTGCTTGCTTGGGGTGTAGATCGGCTGCAGAGGGATGCATCTGGGTACGTTCAGTCTGCCTTTTTCACATCTTAAACTTGTTTTCATATGAAATTGGACGACTTCCTCACAAAACAATTCATGGAATGCTTGTAATTTCTATATGGCCTGTGATAGTTTTAGGCTGATGGCTCGAAAGATCAGTTGTGGATTATTCTGCTGATGCGGCCTTTTTTATGCAGGAGATTGCCATATATGATTGCTTTGAAGCACAAGCACGGTGTGTGTGCAGCTCTACTGAACCCATCATCAGCCGAGCCTCTTGTGTGGCCATCGCCTTTGAAGTTCATAAGTGAACTTAACACTGAGGCAAAGCTTCTTCTGGAAAAGGCTTTGACGGAGGCCAACAGGGAGAGGGAGAAGGAAATCTTGAAGGGTACAACATATTACGTTGCATCTCCATCACACTCTGAATCAGGTTCTGATGACAATATGTCTGAGGTAATTGCTAGATTTGGCTAGTGTGTAGGTCATATTATTTGTTAATTTTGTATTACAGTTAGAAATGAGAAGTTGGTTTGAATTTGACGGAACACGGGCTAGTGAGAGTGATCTATGCAACATATGCTTTGATCAAATATGCACAATGGAGGTCCAAGAATGCGGTCACCGGATGTGTGCACACTGCACCCTATCACTGTGCTGTCACAAGAAGCCAAACCCTGCCACCGCCATCCTAAATGCTCCAGTATGCCCCTTTTGCAGAAGCAGTATTGTGCGGTTAGTTGCTGTGAAACCTGAGGTAGAAAACAAGGTCAAAGATGTAGAACTGAGCTACTCAAAGTCGAGGAGGTGGAGAAAATCGTGCAGTCTAACAGAGTGCGGAAGCAGCAAGGTTCTTTCAGGGGTTGACTCATTCAGCAAGATGGGAGGTCGTGGGTTGGAAAGGATCCACCGATTGATCGATAAGCCTGATTGTTGAAGTGGGGCCGATCTAGGGTTCTAGGAGGCGATCAAAGGTTTGCCCTGGGCCTATGGAGGAAGGTAACCCTGATGCAAAGTATACAAGAAAAGTGCATCAGCAGCATTGGAGATTGGTTATTTTGATGGATGAAATTTTCTTTTTTAAAAAAAAGGGTTTGTTAAGGGCAGGTTTGGTGGGTAAGCTGTGATTATCTTCTTTTCTGCTCTTTTTGGTTGGTTGTTTGTTTGTTGTAATCTTTCTTTACTTGAGAGTGAAGCAGCAAAAGTAGGTTACCCTTTTGTGGCTTCTGGAGGCATGCTTCCAAGTTAGTTTATATAGTAGATACCAAATCCAAAAGGAAACCGAAAGTGAAGCCTTTGAAGCTCATAAACTATACATTATCTAGAGGCACACTGAAGCTAAATTTAAGTTCCCAGGCAAGCATGTTAAAGCGTCTATGGTTTGCATGCATGTTCAAGTTAAGATGAGCGATGCTGATAATGTAGTGATGTCGGCTGAGACTCTCCAGCTTTAACGAAGAGGGTCCCATATCACACGTGATATGCAATCTCACGTACCAAATATATATATATATATGCTTCATAGAGAATACATACATTGTAAACCATTCAACTACTTCGTATCGTTATAATACAGTAAAAGTACTACATTCATTTTATAATGCTTAATTAAAACAAATTTTACCATTCCACACAATTCTTACTAAACCTATTAAATAACACCATATGAAGCTAGGTTTTAGGCTTCAGCGCTCTTGATTCTTGATGTTAAAACTCGATCAGAAGCTTCAAGTTTTATCACAGTCAAGACTCAAGAGGAGCGCTGTCCTCCGGCGACTCATCAAACGCCGCCTGCCACAAAATCACGATTCTTACTCAACGTGCAAGCTCCTTGTAGGAGCCGGTGGACATTGCCAGAATCCTCTTCACTTCTGACGTAGGCATCTTGTAGATTGCATCCTCCTAGTGGCAGTCGGAATGTCTGTTTATAGAGCAATAAGATCTGTCATGAACATCAACCACGGCTCAATTTTTCTGAAAAATGTATGTAGGAAAATTTGCAAAATCAAATCAAGTTTCGTAATTTATAACAAATTAGATTTAAAAACCACGTATAATATGCAAATAAGGTACCATATCTGCAGAACACGCAGGTGTAAAACAAGTTAGGGTACCATAACTGCAGAATCCGCAAATACAACATTTAACTTGACGAGTAGATGCAAATATTGTGTACCAGGGTACGTAGTAGGTGTGTGCGAAGCAAGTCTTCGCCACTAGTTTTTATAACAAAAAAGAAAAAACATTATTCCAGAAATATAGACACATACGTTGCTGGTTTTATCATTTTCCTTAATAATATCTATACATATAAAGATTTTGCACAACATGCAAATGCATATTATGCATTTTCAGGGCCATAAATCATCATCCTACGCTAGCTCAATTGTTCTGTCTTTGCTGGCAACTCTTTGAACTTGTTTTTCCAATCAGAAACCATCTCCTCTCCATTTGCAACCTGTCAGTGAAAAGAAGCTGGTAAATGGACTGGAAAAATAGTGTCCCAAATCATCCTACAACGCTTTTCAAATTTGTATATCATTAACCTCAAACTTGAGTCCTGCCTGCGGTATTGAACCAAGTGCTTCTACGCATATGAATGCAGCATCCTCTTTGCTAAGCTGTCCGCTTGCTGCACTACCCTGTGTACACATACAATGTTATGAGTTTGTAGCTACCTGCTACTAGTCTTGAATCAAATTTCTTGAGAAGAAAAATAAGTGCTAAACAAATTTATTTGAGCCAGGATCTCTTTCACTTCCTTGGTTTTCCAAAAAGCATCTTCTCTAAGTTGCACATACCTCTTCAAAGTTGAATCCTTTAGTTCCGCCTGGAGTATTGAGCAGAAACCCGGATCTGATAATTGTATATGGGACTCCTGAGGCCACGACTATTGACTCGCCCTGCTCAGCCAATTTCCTCAAATTGCTATTCATGATAGCTGCAATGCCACCACTACCTTCATAAGTAGACAACTGCAACCTCATCAAACAAAGACTGACATGTTTGTGCCAACGAAATTATTTAAGGCTTCACATTACAACATAAAATCATGTGACTAGACTAATTAGAAGATGTAGAATACCAGAGACAGGAGAACTATGTGCTGCACTCCTCTTAAGCTCTCAATTTTAGACAACACGCCTTCCTGTAGATGAAGCCCACTTAAAAATAAACTGTTATTGCCCTATTCAAGAATGTTAAATTTTTTTATGTGTGTATTCGAATAGCGTGTTTATAAAAGCTCTTTCGAAGATAGCTTAACCTAAGTTAATCTTCTCTTTTCTTTTTTACTTTTCAAGAGTTAATAGAATATTTAATATTAATTACCATTAGTGCAAAAGATAGAACCGGTTACATAGAGTCATCATATATATGGGCTATCACACAAGGACCTACTGATTTCCTTTAATCATGCTACTGTGAAACACTACCAAGCACAACAAACCCATACACTTGGGCAGATTATAGCCCGAACGCCTCTCAAAGCTTTCTTCATAAACATCTTGTTGTTTGTATCTCCAGCCATAGCCTGTACGCGTAAATCCAAAATCATTTGAACTGAAATGATGCATCTGAATGAAGTAAAAGCGAAAATAAAATGGAGTAGCGACTTTAATACAGACCTCGACATAATTTCCAAAGGCTTCCATGGCTGCTCGTTTATCTTTGACCAATGCTTTCACTCGAGCCCTTTTGATGATCAATGACAATATTACCATCTACAAGAGCTAGAAATTCAGTATAATTTAGTATATTTCTATTACAAGATAAAGATGGGTTTCAGCCTTCAAACTATGCTCGTAGAAAGGTATGATACGCCAACAAAACAGTGATCAATAACAAGTCTTAACTGAGAAATGTGAATGTTAAGGCTTTGGTATCAATAGTACGTCCCCTAGCTATAAGATTAATCAGAGTCAAAACTTTGGCATCAGTCCATTTGCATTACTTTGAAACACTAGGAGGAGCATGCAGCATGCGTCATGGCTGTTAGTTAAAGTTGGGTGCTTTAATTAGCTTAGTATATTTCAATCTACATTAAATAGAAGTACTAAGTGAGGTGCGACAGCATCAATGCCGTATCGTTTTGAGTCCGGGCTTGTGCGTTGAATTTGTAGACATGGACTTGCACACGAAAATGAAACGAGATGAGATAGTGCTGCTGAGCAGAATATACCTGACCAATGTCAGTATCTCCATCAGTAACTAAAACTGCATCCCTAACTTGGTCGGAATCTGCTTGCAGTGTCGAGAGAGAAAAAAATTGATAACTCAGACTAGAACCGTATGTTTTATGAAAGAGATCATGTATTCATTTACCAACTTCATCTCCATCTTCTACACTTGGTCCATCTTTTGGTAGAAGATCGGGCGCTCCATACCATCTTCTCAATTTAGGGCCACCTACACCAGAAGCAATAATGAAACAAATTCTCCTATGATAAGAAACTCAAATACCACAACTGAATGATCAAAACAAGACCAGTAACCCACTGAGAGAGAGGCAAAGATAAGGAGATAAACAGATGAAACATGATATTATACCTTCAATATAATCAAGAATTTGGTCAAAAAATCCGATCTTTTTGCCTGCTTTGCATCGAAATGATGAGCCCCTTCCAACCGAAGTGGACAAATTCGAATGGTTTAAACGAGGACAATTGAGATACAAGGCAGAGGAAAGGGAAAGAGAAGGAGCAGTCGCCATGTTTTTTTTATCGATGGCTTCACATACGGCTAAACAGGCACACAGATAGCCAACCGTTTATCACCCCGCGGCAAAAGATAATGCTAATAAATGTTCAATGTGGGCCTTCTTGAAAAGGCCCAAATAAGTAAGGCCTAATGAGCAGAATGGGCTCGTTCCTGAGACAACGTGCAGCTAAGTCAGGTCTTCTGTTCATGCGGAAGACACTGCGCGCCGTAATCTCAGGAGACTTGGAATGCAGTGGAAGGCCATGATTCGCATATCAAACCCATATTCTAAATAAATCTCCTTCCTTTTTTCAAAAAACTTTTAAAAACATCGAATCTCTTGTCGTTTGGATTTCATTTCCCCCAATTTCAAACCATAAGCGCGCACCAAACTCTCTTCTTTGAGCTTTTGATCGCATAGGAGGATCAATTCTTCAGTTGCACGTTCCTTTATCTACGGTACCCGCTTCTGTCAGATTTTGATCAGCCCTTTTCTTTTTGTTATTTTTTTACTTTGATGCATGTACAGGTCTCTCATCCATTGCAATTTCTTCGTTTATGGTTTCACTTTCACCCGATCGTTTAAGTTTGCCAAATTTCCATGGGCTTTAACCTATAGGTTTTAACTGTGTGGTCTTGGCGTGATGAGATTGTATCATCGCCGGATTACTTATAATTTTCCTTAAAAAAAATCCATTTCTTACCATGTTTGTGGTTTCTGGCTATATATGCTTGTCTATTTGATGAAATGTGTAATGATGAGTCTTCGAGACGGCTCATTGTATACTAGTAGTGCGATTGTTTATTAAGGTTGACGTTCTAGAATGAATGATTGATTGGTTGAGAGTTGGTGATTGTAGTAAATTTTGGTGGAGTTGTTGATTGAAGATGGCAGACGGAGAGGATATTCAGCCGCTTGTGTGTGACAATGGTACTGGGATGGTTAAGGCTGGATTTGCGGGAGATGATGCTCCCCGAGCGGTGTTCCCTAGCATAGTTGGGCGTCCTCGTCATACAGGTGTGATGGTTGGGATGGGGCAGAAAGATGCATACGTTGGAGATGAGGCACAATCAAAACGTGGTATTTTGACTCTCAAGTACCCTATTGAACACGGTATCGTGACAAACTGGGACGATATGGAGAAGATTTGGCATCACACCTTTTACAACGAGCTTCGTGTTGCGCCGGAGGAGCACCCAGTACTGCTGACGGAGGCACCTATGAATCCAAAGGCTAACCGTGAGAAAATGACACAGATCATGTTCGAGACTTTCAATGCACCTGCAATGTATGTTGCCATTCAGGCTGTTCTCTCACTCTATGCCAGTGGGCGTACCACAGGTATTGTCCTATCCTATTTACAACCAAATGTTGTATAATGTTGTATATGATGATGTATGACATTGGAGGATATATATAGGTATTGTGTTGGACTCCGGAGATGGTGTGAGCCACACAGTTCCCATCTACGAGGGGTATGCTCTCCCGCACGCTATCCTGCGTCTTGATTTGGCTGGACGCGACCTGACAGACCACCTAATGAAAATCCTGACGGAGAGAGGGTACTCATTCACGACGAGCGCAGAGCGTGAAATCGTGAGGGATGTGAAAGAGAAGCTCTCATACATTGCTCTGGACTACGAGCAAGAGGTGGAAACAGCAAAGACCAGCTCGGCGGTTGAAAAGAGTTACGAGCTGCCAGATGGGCAGGTTATTACCATTGGGTCTGAGCGCTTCAGATGCCCCGAAGTGCTCTTCCAGCCTTCCATGATCGGGATGGAAGCTGCCGGCATCCATGAGACCACTTACAACTCCATCATGAAGTGTGACGTTGACATCAGGAAAGATCTTTACGGTAACATTGTTCTCAGCGGAGGTACCACAATGTTCCCCGGGATCGGGGACAGAATGAGCAAGGAAATTACTGCTTTGGCTCCCAGTAGCATGAAGATCAAGGTCGTCGCTCCCCCTGAGAGGAAGTACAGCGTTTGGATCGGAGGTTCCATTCTCGCATCTCTCAGCACTTTCCAACAGATGTGGATTGCCAAGGCAGAGTACGATGAGTCTGGACCTTCAATTGTGCACCGAAAATGCTTCTAGTTCCACCCGATTATACTTCCCGCTGTCAACTCTGATCGGAGCTTCCATTCTCTTTTTTTTTCTTCCTAACCGAAAATGCTTCTAGTTCCACCCGATTATACTTCCCGCTGTCAACTCCGATCGGAGCTTCCATTCTCTTTTTTTTTCTTCCTATTTTGTGCTTTGTTGCACAAGATGTCATTTTTGCCAACAACCATCTTCTTAATTTACATAACAGCATTAATTGATTCAATTTCTTTTTCAATGATAATAATCACAATATATTCCTTTTTTTGTTTGCTATTTTTTTAATCAATTCATGATTGAGTTCAAATGTATTGTATAGATTAGTTATACATTTAAATATTTCTAATTGTTATACAAATTAATACTCGTCGTAATTTTTTTTATAATTCATCATAATTTTGTGATTATATATAAATTTTAACTTTAATCTGATAGTGTATATAAATTAAAATTGTAGAACATCCAAACTCTAAGTTGTGCCCCCATCCTCTGCATTTAAATACAATAATATTAATAATTTATGTTAAAAAAATGATAAAATAACAATAATATATAACGAACTTAACGGCCTTCCTAATAGGCACATCCGTACATGAAATGGTAAGTAGGGTCTAACGTGCGATTAGCATCGACCCGCCAAATATTAACAATAAAATGTTGCGAAAATTTGCACAAAAATGGAATTAGAAGTCAAAAGCTGAGATCACTCTGACTAGTACATGTACTGATGATTTACACGTTAATATGTTATGAAAATAGATTCGCATATTCCATTAAACGTCCATTGAGCTCTAACCAAAAGCTGGGAGAAGTGCTTGACTACGGTAGGGAACATTGTGCTGCACATGGACCGCTTTCCTCATTGGTCATTTTTTTGTCCCTTTGACTTTTCTTTCACCTCACATTCCCATTTCCGACTTGGCCCTCATTATTCCTTAACACTTGAAAATCATATCCCCATTTCTGAGTTATCACAACACTATCCTCTCTCTCATCCCCTAATTTTGCTTCCCGCTTAGCGACCGCCAACTGGATCTGCCGGTTAAGACATGGAGCTTTTGAGGCCTTCGGACCCGCCAGGGACTGTCGTTGACCCGTATCCCCGGCTGCCTTCTTCTTCCGTCACCAGCTACGTCGGAGAGTTGGATCGAACGACTCCTCGTGAGTCGACTTCAAGTTCTAGGTTAGCAGAGGTGGCGGAGGAGGTACGTGGAGACCAAACGGTGTTTGTGGCGGTCGGAAAATCGATCGATAAGGTCGTTTCTATGCTTCAATGGACTTTCCACCACTTCGGGAGCTGCCCAGTGTGTCTAGCCCATGTCCATCAGCCGTCTTCTACCATCCCTACCCTCCGTGAGTCTCTTTGTTTTTATGATATTAAGTTTTCAAACTTCAATTTGTTTAATTCGGTATACCAATCAAGATAAGCTTATGTTTTTATGTTTACTGCCCCTGAGTGAGATCTAAAAAAGAATCGACGAATTGAGGAATTGAAACTCCGTTGATCGCAGGGTTTTAGACTAATTGCTTCAATTATGGTGTCTACAAATAGCAGTTTTGATCTTTAGAATTTGCTGATTATATTGCAGTGGGTAAACTACCAGCAACCCAGGCAAATCCTGTGGTGGTGGCTGCTCACAGGAAGGAGGAGTGGGAAAAGACAAGGAAGCTCTTAGATATTTATATGAATCTTTGTTCCAGAAGAAAGGTACTGCTCCCTATTTTACCCCTTGTTCACTGTTTAGGTTTTGCTCACACTATAGTCCAAGTTGGATTTGAAATTGGTCACAAATAAGGCTTTTCCATTCTGTGGTATCTTGGCAGTTGGCACATTTACCCTTCAAATGATACACGCTAAAAGGGATTTCCAAATGCATAACAATTTATTTTATGTAAACCTTCATAAGCACCCGCAAATTACAACACTATGTTTGGTCCAGGGCTTTCTAAATTGCGTTTCTTCCATCCAGGTTAAAGCAAGTATAATAACAACTGAAGATGAGCAAGTGCAGCTAGGGCTTGTGGATCTGATTGCAAAGTATCACATAAGAAAGCTTGTTATGGGAGATGTGCCAAAGAAGTAAGTTCCTTATGTACCATTCTGAGCCTTCTCTATACACATGGATTAGATCACCCAGGTTTCTGTGTGATTACGTTCCACCTGGTTTTGTCTCATTTTTTCCCTTGAAATTATCTTCTGACTAATAGATCTCTCAATATGCGTTTCAGCTGGATGAATGTGAAGAAGAGTTCCAGCCTAGTGAACTATGCTGCAAAAAATGCTCCTCCTTTCTGTGAGATATGGTTTGTTCATAAGGGCAAAAATATATGGACAAGAGAAGCCTTTGAAGGCTGTAACTTGGATGCAATAATCTGTCAACCAGATGCTGCTCTAAATGAAGAAACATTAAGGTCAAAATCAATGACATGCCATAAGACCGAATCCTTGGTTGACGATCAACATACTTGGTTTAGTTCTTCCCATGTTAACACAAGTGGAATGCGAGACTGGATTCAGGATATAAATGTTGAAGGAAAAGATGATTTTCTTTTGTCACAACCATTGTGTGGTTCCATCACCAAAAATGATCAGCCTGATGGCAGTTACAACAATGGCTGTGCAAGCACTTCAACTGGTAACGGACAGATCACGTTGGATCCTGAAATGAAGGCCAAGGAAGAAATGCTGTTAAGTCAATTGGAAGAAGTCAAAGAAGAGGAGGCAAAATCAAAATATGAGGTGTATATGGAGTCCATAAAGTCTGAGCAATTAGAGGCTGAAGCTATGCAGGCCATTGTCAAGGTGAGCTGACACTCTTTTGTTTTTGTTTATAAAATATATATATTGCTGAAGGACTTGTTCGTGTGACAGGCCATTGCCAAATTGATTATATACGTTTTTCCATCTTAAATACCCACACCCCTACAAAAATGGACAAGGAAACAAGAGTACCTTAATTCAGATAATACTGATTATCTACAAATTTAGTTTCTTGTTCATCTCTTGCTAGTTTGTCTCTTTCTATTTTCCAGCTGAACTCAGTGTTTCTCAAGTGCTTTATTTCAGAAACTCTAAAACAAGTGTTGATTAACTTTGTTATTTAACTTCTCTACGTAGAATCTGAACATATAGTAGCATACTAGCATACTAGCATGGACCTATTTTATGAACTTTGTAAGCCATAATTTTGATGCCTCTTCTCTTTGCCTGAACTCAGGAAAAGGATTTTGAAGCAATCCATGTACTTGAAGCTAAACAAAGAAAGGATGCTGAAGATGCACTACAAGCTATACTTCATGAACGTGATAAAAAATTTGAGCAAAGGTTAGAAGTAATTAGAGAACTTCAGAAGACCAGGAGAAATGTAGCTGTGCTAAGTAGTCGTGTTGAGGAGGCTGATTCCCGGTGTAAAGAAGCAGCGGAGGAACTGTTATTCGTCCAAGCATCTTATGCCAGTTTAAGAGAAGAGAAACAGATTCTTCAGAGGCAGACTGTGGAAGCTAGTTCTTGGCTTGACAGGTGGAGAAGCAGCAGGGAAGCAAGATTTACATCTCGTAATGGATGCAGTGATTTTGTGGACAATATCCCAGGCTTAATAGAATTTTCCCTGCTAGAATTACAGAGTGCAACATGCAGTTTCTCAAATAGTTTCAAACTTGGAGAGGGAGCCTATGGTTGTGTCTACAAAGGTGAATTGTTGGAGAAAACTGTTGCTGTAAAACAATTTCATGTGCGTAATGTCCAGGGGCCTTTGCAATTTCAAAAGGAGGTTAGTACTCGGTTCTTGTACTGTTAAAGGCCATTAGCTTTTTCGGTAATTCAGATTGACCTAATGACCCCATTTGCTGCATGCAGGTCCATATTTTAGGGAAGATACGGCATCCTCATTTGATAACTCTAATAGGAGCATGTCCAGAGGGCTGGGCGCTAGTGTATGATTACATGCCTAGTGGAAGCCTCCACAATCGTCTTGCTAACAAAAGTAATGTTCCTATTTCATGGAAGGACAGAACAAGAATGGTCTCTGAGATCTCGTGTGCACTGCTATTCCTTCACTCCTGCTACCCTGAAAAGATGGTTCATGGTGATTTGAAACCTGAAAACATCCTGCTAGGTTCCGAGTTGCATTGCAAGTTATCTGACTATGGGATTTCTAGATTGGTGACAGAAGAAACTCTGCGCTGTCCTAGTTTTCGCCGTTATGCTGAACCCCAGGGTGCGTTTCCATATACTGATCCAGAGTTTTCTAGAACAGGAGTGTTGACCCCCAAGTCAGACGTTTACTCGTTTGGAGTATTAATATTACAGCTTCTGACCGGCAGGTCTCCTTCAGGTCTGGTGACCGATGTCCGTAAGGCAGTTTCTCAGAGGAAGTTAACTTCAATCTTGGACCCATCTGGTGGTGATTGGCCAACTTCTGTGGCTGAAAAGTTGGCAAATCTAGGCTTGGATTTCTGTAAATCAAACAGCCATGATAGACCATCTCTTACACCAACCACGGTTAGGGATCTGCAAAAGCTTCATACTTGTGAAGAACGAACAACCCCATCATACTTTTTATGTCCGATATTCCAGGTAATGGAATCCAGCATTTCTTTATGAATCATTATTATTTTCTGATCTGCTTTCCTTGTGGTGTACATACTCGATTTGAGATTACTTGTGACTCATTTCAGGAGATTATGCTTGACCCCGTGGTGGCAGCTGATGGCCATACCTACGAAAGAGAAGCCATGTGTGGATGGTTAGAGAATGGGCGTGAAACATCTCCATTGACGAATCTTCCATTGAATCACCTGCATCTTACTCCTAATCACACCCTTAGACGTGCAATTCAAGACTGGCTTTGCAAAGCTTGAGCAGCCCCACTTGCAATGTATGTATTCAAGTATTTGTCCTTTTTGGTGTACATACTCACTGGGATCAGTTAATGGTAGGTTTGTGTAAACTAGGTGAGCCATTTTCTTGGAATTTAGGTTGTAGAAATATGAGTGTATAGGATAAGTATACAGAATTGAGGGGAGATGTTGCTGAAGTTGACGGGCAAAAAGGAGAGACTCCGAAGACAGGGAACGACATAGTATAGCTAATTAGCAGTCGGCAAAGGCCGCCTCTTTCTCAAAAGCTTTGTCAAAATGTGTAAAATAGTTCCGTTTTATGACAGGAAGGGGTCTTGTTTCTATTATAGGGCTTGGTTTCATTATAATATCAACTAGTATAGTTTCCTTATCAAAGCACAATATGATTCAAAAATTTAATAGGTACATAGGTTTTTGTAAAATAGGATATTTTCACAATAACACAGAAATTACGATAAATCAACGATCATGATGTCTTTCTTTTGAATGATGCACATAAGTGATTTTTCATACTACTTTTTAAAATAGAAGTTATAAAAAAACTCTATATAGCAACACAACCTTACAATAAAATAATTAAAAATATTTTTTGGTGAGAATAAGCAAATATTTTTTATATAATGATTGATTATATATACTTTTAATTTAACCCTAATTTATAAAAAAACATGTTCCACCCAGATTTGAAAGTAGAAGAAATTTGTGTATGACTCATGTTTTGTTAGTTAATAGTAGAAGAGCAGTTGGCCTACTGTCTAACCTCTCCTTTTCACTAACATTTATGAAACAATGGTTTCCCTGTAAAACACGCAATTCGTATGTATGACTGCTAATATTGGAAGCGTTGACCTAAAAAAGAATGGGTTTGGTGGAGCAGACAAACAAGACCCGATCCCCCCAAAATTCTTCTTCAACAGTCAACTTCTTTTACGTTAAACAAACGTATCATCCCTATCCCTCCTCTTCTTTAGCAGTTGTTCAGTTTCCCTTTTCTTAATTGAGCTTCATTTATTAATTCTCCCATGGCTCCAAACCGCTGATCTTCTTGCTTTTCTCAGATATTCATCATCGTGTTTGATGCTGATCGAAACTTTAACGACTCAAATCTCTTCTAATTCTTCTTCTTGTATTTTTGTTAATTCGGAAGGACCGAGAAGAAAGTAAAATGGGAAAGAGGATTGCCTATCTATGGAGGCAACACTCGTATATACGAGTGGAAGAGAGCGATGATGATCCGGGTTGTATTTGGGGTATCCTCAGCCTTCTAAAATATCATCGTCACTGGCAAAACGTAAAGAAGAAGATGCTTCCCCGCAGAAAGCATGATACTAACAACAAAGGTCAGTTCTTTATGCCATGTTTCTCTACACACATTTCATTGTTGCCCGTGATTTCAGCCATTATGGATTCATATGTAGGCAACAAAAAGGCGGCTAATCGTCTCAAAGGAGTGGAAAACATAGCAGATCCTGCTTCACTAAGCAAGAGATCTTTCAAACTGCGGCTTAGAGACTTGATGACAAAGGAGAACTCAAAGACCAGAGCTTTAGGTTTGCCCCAACCGCAAAGCCCTAATCATGGTGACGACGTCGATTCTTCAGAAGACATTCTGGAGATATTCAAGGTTAACAAGCACATTTTCCTCAAAGCAAGGTTAGCCAAATCAGGCTCATTTCCTGCACCATCCAAACTCCAACACAAGTACACAGATATTTGGCCACACTTAAAAGACAGGGATTCGGATCCAACCGCAAAATCAATGCCTCTGTTGCATCAAAATAGCCAACTCACTATTTCAAAGGGTAAGCTCAGGAGCATGAGACGAGCATCTTCCCTAACTGAATCAACAGATCGATATGCTCACTTGTTCAATTCCACTTTCAACAAGGACGCCACAAAATATCTTTCTAGGAGCTTCAAGCTCATGAATGAAAATGAAGACCCAACTCCCAAATTTAGGAGGAGACTATCATTACCCGAATGCGACTATCATTCTTTCCTTCCAACTTTGGAATCACTTGACAGAACTAAAGATTCAGCTGACTCGGGTGGCACATTTCATACTGCAGTGAATGTAGAGCAAAGTGATGATGCTGACTTCCCCATGGAGTCACCTTACGAAGAAGAGCAAATTATGACAGATTGTGAGACAGGGCCACAATCTCAGATGACCTGCAGTCTTGATCAAAATTTGCCTGCCGACTTGGAAGATGGGAACCCAGAGTTCCATTATGTGAAGCTTGTTCTAGAGCTATCAGGCTTCACTTCAAAAGACCAGAACTGGGTCTGGCACACCATGCAGAAGCCCCTTAGCCCAACTCTGTTCGAGGAAATAGAGTTACAGTTCCACCCTATGGAACAACTGAAATGCTCAAGTAAGGTGGAAGAGAACAAATGGGACAGAAACCTTATCTTTGATTTGATCAATGAAGCACTAGTGGAGATAGACGAGAGGTCGTGTTTGTACTATCCTAAGGCTTTATCTTTGAGTTGTCGAGCTCATCAGATCCCCAGAGGAGATCGGCTTCTAGAGGAGGTCTGGGAGTTTGTTGAAAGGTGCCTCAGCTGGAGACCTGAGCTCGACCCTACACTTGATTTTGCGGTTGCTGCAGACTTGCATGGAAGACATGGATGGATGAATCTTCAGATTGAAAGTGAGTTTATATCACTGGAGTTGGAGGATATGATCCTTGATGAGTTTTTATCGGATGAGATCCTACTTGCCATTCATCAACTCTGACAGCCTGGCTTACTTAAACTGTATAGATTACTATCTTGTTTGGTGTTGGGGGTTGTTTCATTGCTTTAGTGGTGAGTAATTGTATTCGCCAGAATGGGGCACTTAGAGATTAGTTTATGTGGTATATCTGCACGGGTTGCTTGATTGTATTAATCATTCATTGTATATCCACGCTTTTGCACTATTTTTATAGCAAGTTTGGTAAATTAATATTTCCTTGCGAAGACTAACCAGATGGGGAGGGAGTTTTGCAGTTCCTTCAACGAGAGGCAATAACAAGAAACGGGCCACATTTCCTTTACGAGAGGGGCATCTAATTTATACAAGAAGAAAAATTCAGGGAGTTGAAACCGCAGTTACAGAATTACAGCAAGAATACCAGAAAGTTCAAGGCTCCATAAAGGAAGTAGATATACCAGTTGGAGAGGCAGAATACAAACCAAACAAGCAACGTGGAGTTTCAAAACAAGAAATGACAGTGATAGGTAGCTTCGGTGAGCAACATGGATGAACAAACCAAATAAAGTTCCTTCGCCGCTCCTATCACTAAACAAGCACATAGTATCTTCACCTTCCGGGCCACTGTTTTGTTGCTTCAATCAGAATCAGCATGATTCGTCCAACAGAGCCGGGAAGCTTGTTCCAACCAGCCTACAAGATCACGAACATCTTCATTACTCCCAACATTATCTAAATTGCATACAACACGCACTATAATTCAGATTGTTAGGTTAGTCCGACTTGCAGCAAATCTTACAGCAGTAGATTGTAGACACGACAAAATCTAGCACAAATGTTGATGTAAAGCACTCCACATCCCCAATTCGACCCAATTATTTCATCTAGGAGGAATTATACATAGGGTAAATTTAGAGTTTACAAAACAAAAGCCAATAAAAAAGAGCCTATTTAACCCAATTATTTCAATATACACTCACTAGTTAATTATAACACATTAACACACAATTTAAAATTCCAAAATTTCATGTCTTATTTTATCCACAAAACATGTTTTTAATTTATAGTTATTGATAGTATTATTATTTTATGTTCAAATCACAAAACAAGGAAAAAGTTAGTAATATATATAATATGATATGTTAATTCAAATACTCGGTTGATACTAGTGAAAAAATAGGTTATGTTCTTGAGCTGATGCGACAACGTCATAAAGGTGAAAGGTTGTATTAAGGAAACATGGATGAATGTTCTACCAACGTTGATGCGCTAATTTGTCCCCATCCCACATAGATATCTAGGGCTGTCCTCATCCACACTTGGGATCTAAAATAATATGAGATCTAAAATCGTCCCCATCCACACTCGGGGATCTAAGATCATATGGGATCTAAAATCGTCACAATCCCCACTCGAGGATCTAAAATTGGCCTCCTCCCCACTTGGGGATTTAAAACATCTCCATCCCCACTTGGGATCTACAGTCACCCTCATTCCCACTTTGGGATCTAAAACTGTCATCATCCATCCATGTTTATCTTTGTACAATTTATACCCCTGTTTACCTTTGTAATTTATACACTACATAAACCAAGTAATCAAGTACTTGAAATTCAATTGCAAAATGTTCAAGGTTGTATGCCAATTGGCTCTCTATGGGGCTCCCACAGATATCCCCTTTGGGAATAGTTGTAGATGGAAATTTCCTGCTACTGTTGACGTTTCTAATAAGTTGCACCATAAATATTATTTCAACTAAATACAAGATTTCTGATTTATCCTCTTTTCAAATTCAGCCAACAATACAAACATAAAATAGGAAACCGAACAATAAACAACGGTAATCTGCAATGACCAAGGAACAAAAAAGTATGAGATAGTTTGGTACCTTGGTGATCCAGTTACTAATCCTTATGGTTGTGGCGTTTGTGGGTTTTCTTGTGAGAACGTTTAGCATCCCTTCCAACACGGGAATCATCTGAGCCACTGAGATCAGAATCGGAATCAGGTGATGCCCTCTTATGCTTTCTCTTATGACGTCTAGGAGAGTCATCAGAATTATCAGAGTGGCGGTGGCTCCTCCTCCGCCTCTTCTCCTTCCTACTCTTCCTGTTGCGATGGCGACGCTCCTCCTCATCATCAGATGGTTCATCTCTCTTCCTACTCTTCTCTTTACTTCTCTTCCTTCGACTTTCATCTTCTTCGTCTGAATCACTCTCTGACTTCTTCCTGCTGGTTCTTTTCTTAGACCTTCCCCTCTTCTTCCTCTCCCCAGAATCAGAATCTTCATTGTCCGATTCATGCTTCTTCTTGGACACAGATTTTACCTTACTGCTACCCTTCTTCCCATAACGCTGAGCAATTATTCTCTCGATTTCAGAGTCATAACTAGAATCCGAGCTTTCACTCTCATCCTCCGAGCTCTCCTCTGAACTCTCAACACTAGCTTTTGCCTTGCGGCGACTACCTTTCACCTTATCCAACCCAACCAAACCATTAGCCTCATCCAGGTCTTTATTCTCATCCTTCAAGCTTAAAAAGTTCTTACACTGGAAGGTGAGATGACCAACACGGCCACATTTCTTGCAGGCGCCACGGACCTCATTTTCAGTGTTATTGGTGATCCTGGCAAGCTGAAGCAAACCTTGGAAGCTCAGGTAAGCATTCTCGCCACCTGTTGCTGCTTCTGTATTAGGGGTCTGGGAAGAGGCCTTGGATTCATCTTTCTGTGGAGCGTAAGGATCGTAGCCAATAGCACTCTGCCAGATCCCATGGGTTTGAAGGGCTGCACTACTGTGCACCCTGTTGTTTGCTGGCATACGAACCCTACCCGCTGTGGCAGGCATCTTGAAGCTTTTGGTAGGTTACCCTGGAAATATCAAAGAAAAAAATGAACTAACAATTCAAACAACCAACCAACTCAGTCGACACTCATAATCTCCGATTACCATAGTTAGGGTTTAAACAAAACATTAGGGCAATTGCGATTTCGAGCATGATCTCTACCTTTGGCGATCGGTTGACTAATAACCTAACAATTGTGCCAAATTTCGAACTAATTGATCGTTTGTACTTCGATTGACCCGTAACATTCACCAGAAATTGAAGTTACAAGCACGGCGATGTAGAAGTAAAAACCTAGTAATCAGCCACATAATTTGAAATCCACACGATGTCCTATGTCTAGACGACAAATCGACAGACAAGAAAATGGAAACAAAAGAAAACTGAAAGGAAAAGGGCGAGAGAGAACCTGTGATTGATGGATTTTTCGCCAAGGAGAGATAGAGGGACGAAAGGGATTTCGGAATGGTAAAACAAATTTCCGGCACGAAATCGAATATAAATAACAAACGACGCCGTTTCTAAGCGCCATCCGCGGCAGACACATTTTCGGGCGGCCTATCTAAACTCTAAAAAAGACGGCCCATATTTGAGCTAGAGGCCCAAATACGTTTCACCCGGAATTTTCGAACTCAAATCAATTGCGTCTCTCACTCACTAGGGATCAGGGATGACAACGACATTGTCTCAGAAAATGCAAACGAGCCATCGATCTCTGATATTGATTCAGAAAATGGTGAAAATACCACCATTAAAGGCGCTTTCGCTCTTCAACACCTCCATTTTAGATGAGCTTCAACATACTCCCGAGTCTCTTTCTTTCGCTCTCCACCTATTTTTAACCTGCAATCTGGAAACTGAGACGGAATCTCTCATCCTCAAATTACTCTCCGGTCGATTGAGAGTTAAATCCTTCTCTCCCTTCAATCCACCATCACTTCTTCATTCTTTTACCCACTGTATCCCTAATTCAGGACCGATTTGTAGGCTTCTGTGCGAAGCCACTATCAATGCCTGTGTTCGATCTGACTTGCCCGAAGAGGCTTTCGACTTTTTCAAGCACATGATGGATTTGAATTGTCCTCCAAGACCGAACGCGCTGAATAGTCTGTTGATTCTTTTGATAAACAAGGGTCACTTTGAAAAGGCCTGGTGGGTGTTTACTGGTTTCGAGGCCAAAATTGAATTGGATGCGTACAGTTTTGGAATAATGGTGAAAGGTTGCTGTGAGGCAAATGATATGGTCAGGGCTTTTGAGGCTTTGGATCGTATGGGGAAACTGGGGTTGCTTTCGAACGTTATTATATACACTACTCTAATTGATGGGTGTTGTAAGAATGACGATATCGATCGGGCTAAGGCTCTGTTCATCGAGGTGGAGGAGATGGGTTTGGCTGCTAATCAACACACCTTCACAGTTTTACTCAATGGCTTTTTCCGGAAAGGTCTTAAGAATGATGGATTTGAGTTGTTCGAAAAGATGATATCACAAGGAATATTACCCAACATCTATACTTACAACTCTGTCATAAATGAGTATTGCAAAGATGGAAAAATAGATAGCGCCTTTAACCTGCTCGATGAAATGCTTGAAAGAGGTGTGTCATGCAATGTTGTTACATATAACACATTGCTTGGTGGGCTCTTTGGACATAAGAAAGTTGAGGACGCTGAGAAACTGGTGAAGGAGATGAAAGTGCGTGGTGTGGCTCCAAACTTGGTCACGTATAACGTCCTTATCGATGGGTTTTGTAGTACTGGGAAGTTTGACAAGGCTCTGAACCTATTAGGTCAAATGAAAATGAAGGGTCACTTACCATCTGTAGTAACATATAACACTCTGATTTCAGGGTTTTCTAGAGCTGGAAAGCTAGAGAAGGCTGCTATTTTAGTCAAGGAGATGGAAGAAAGAGGCCTCATTCCTTCAAAAGTAACATACACAATCCTAATAGACGGATTCATCCGATCCAACAACATGGAAAAGGCATTTCGGATAGTCGAGTCGATGGAGAGAACTGGTTTGGCGGCAGATGTGTACACAGTTGGTGCATTGGTGAACGGATTTTGTAGTAAAGGCAATATGAAAGATGCATTTAAGCTGTTCAAGTCAATTGGGAAGATGAATCTCCAGCCAAATGATGTAATCTACAACACCATGATAAGAGGTTATTGTAAAGAGGGCAGCTCTTTCAGGGCTCTAAGATTGCTAAGAGAAATGAGACAGCGTAACATAGTTCCGAACATTGCAAGCTACTGTTCTACAGTAGGAGTTCTTTGCAAAGATGGGAAATGGGAAGAAGCGGAAGCTTTGGTTGAGGAGATGCAAAGTTTGGGTCTCAAGCCATCAGCTTCTGTATTTGCCATCATTTCTGAGGCCAAAACATTATGTTGTTGTAGAAGCAATTCAACTCTATAAACCGCCGCAGGTATACAGCAAAAAAAAAAAAATATTATGCTGCTGTCCGTCTTTCACTATGTGTTATTGTGTAGCACTACCAGATAATTTATTGTAGATAATCATTATAGTTATAAACTTTCTTTTATAAGGAAATTGGTTCGATACACTGGGGACAGTATTGGTGTATGATTTCATGCCTCGTGGAAGCGTGGAAAACCACACCTGTTCAGAAAATTCCTGGTGAGTGAGAGACAAAAGTCTCTCTTTGAGTTGAATTGCAAATGTTGTTCCACAGGAGGGTCTTGTTTCCAGTCACTTTCTTCGGACGTTCGGTTAAAAGTCTCTCTTTGAGCTGCAAAGGGCTAGCTTTTCTCCACATTTCTGAGACAAAAGTGATATACAGGGATTTTAAGACCTCTAATGTTCTCCTTGATTCGGTATGTGATATCCATGGATAACCTTTTACCTTTTACGTTTCAATTATCAACTTCGGTTGTGAAACCCTTTGGTAGTATCAGTATGGTTTACAGCTTTGCATTGTTCGTAACTAGTTGCAATCTGATCACAGAATTACGATGCAATACTTTTGGATTTCAGGTTGGCCAAAGATGTTCCTTCTGGCGACAAGTCCCACGTCTCTACTAGGATCATGGGAACATATGGGTATGCGGCTCCAGACTATCTTGCTACTGGTACACACTCTTACTGTTTCACTGTCAATCTTTTCTTTCTGCTTGTACCTCTCTTGTTTTTTCACAAGTTGATGCACAAAATTCTCTAACTTTATATGTTGTCAACTACACATACTCCGGAAAAGCATCTATTTTCATTACTCTTATTCTCATGGATGCCTAACTATAAGTTGGCTTGATAGTAGATATACAGTTTTGTTGACATGATAAGCATACCGTATCAGGTCATTTAACCGCAAAGAGTTATGTGTATAGCAATAGAGTAGTTCTCCTTGAAATGCTATGAGGAAAAAGAGCGGTTAACTAAAAACAGACCAACTGGGGAACACAATCGTGGAATGGGCTCGACCTTACCTCACAAACAAGAGGAAAATCTTCAGAATTCTGGATTCTCGTCTTGAAGGGCAATACAAGTTGGATGCACACCGTTGCATCTCAATTGAAGCCAAGGTCAGACCGAGCATGGATGAGGTGGCAAGGGAGCTAGAAAGGATTCAAAATCACAAGGAAAGATAAAATGGTGAGAATGATTTGAGAAATGAGACCCGGGTAAGGAGAGGAGCTGTGGAGGAAACACTTAATGGAAAGTCAATTGGCAAGTTGGCTTATCCAAGACCTTCAGCTTCTCCTCTATACGCGTGACTGGACTCTGCGGGAAGATGCCCAAAGGAAGTCTTAACAAGTGAAGAGAAGAAAAAGACTTTGTTGGAGCCGTATGTTTCAGATTGATGAGTGAATGTACAATATTAGTTAAGCCACTATGAAAAAGAAGGAAGAGCTAAAGAAGATGGTCAGGATGGTTATCACTTATGATTGTGGAAACTATTAAGTTAGGCTTTGCCATGACGTGTTAACAAAATGGTTGTGTAAGATGTAATGAGGCATATGGCGTTTGATCTTTGTTCTAATAATAGTATGATTTCTGAGACGACATCGAATGAAGAAAAAGGTAAGGTTTGTGTGGTGAGGGCCATCGTTATCAAAAGACGCGAAAAGCAAGAGAAGGCCATAGAATTCGTTTCACACGAGAAAAATCAACCCCAAAGTTCAATTCAATGAAGCTCAAACCCAGACAATGTTGTAGACGATGATGCGGCGAAACGAAGAGCAAGGCTAAGGTAAGGCGGTCACGACCCACATATACAGTACATACGGCCCCACCCCTATTTAGTACCCATGTGCTTCTCTTCCGACTCAACATATCTTTTGCTTTCACAAGTTCCATCACACACATTTGCGATTGTGAGAATAAAATGAATTCGCCTTAGGGTTTCCGTCATCAGACGACTCGTATTAATAATAATAATAGAGTTTTACATAATTACACCTAGGGCACCCCTATATTTACATTAATTACATAAACTGTCATACCCCCGCAGTCGAAACTGGAGGAGGTTGTACAATAAGACTGGATCTAAAATCAAGAAATAGCTGTCGGGGAAGACCCTTGGTAAAAATGTCTGCGTACTGAAATGTCGAAGGTACGTGAAGAACTCTAACGTGACCACGGGCAACCTTGTCGCGGACGAAGTGGATGTCTATCTCAATGTGCTTGGTCCGTTGATGATGAACTGGATTACTGGCAAGGTAAGTAGCAGAGATGTTGTCCGTGTATACAATGGAAGCCTTGGTAAGTGGGCACTGTAACTCAAGCAACAAGTTTCGCAACCAGGAACATTCTGACACAACGTTGGCAACTCCTCTGTATTCTACCTCTGCACTGGATCTAGATACCACAAATTGTCTTTTGGCAGACCACGATATCAGGGTGTCATTGAAAAATACACAATATCCTGAGGTCGAACGACGTGTATCAGGGCACCCTGCCCAGTCAGCATCAGTGTAGGCAATAAGATCAGACTTCGGGGAAGAGGTGATGGTTATACCTAAAGATGACGTCCCAGAAATGTAACTTGTAATGCGCTTGAGAGTTGCAAAATGAGATTCCCTGGGGTCATGCATAAAGAGACACACCTGCTGTACGGCAAAGCTGATGTCAGGCCTGGTGAAGGTGAGATACTGCAGTGCTCCAGCTAGACTGCGATAAAGCGTCGGATCACTAATAGCAGGGCTGGATGAAGCATTTAACTTGACAGATGTCTCAGCCGGTGTAGTACATGGTTTGCAGTTAGACATCTTTGCTCTTTCAACAATTTCGCGAGCATATTTGTCTTGGGACAGGAATAAGCCAGAAGATGTGCGATGAACAGAGATGCCCAAGAAATATGACAAGGAGCCTAAATCTTTCAGAGCAAATTCCTTACTCAGAAGCTTGATCAGATGCTTGCGCAAGACGTCGGAAGAAGCCGTAAGGAACAGAGATGCCCAAGAAATATGACAAGGAGCCTAAATCTTTCAGAGCAAATTCCTTACTCAGAAGCTTGATCAGATGCTTGCGCAAGACGTCGGAAGAAGCCGTAAGGACAATGTCATCGACATACAGAAGTAGATAGGCAGTGTCAGATCCTTGATTATAAATAAAAAGGGAGGAGTGACTCTTACTGCTAGAAAACCCAATGCGTTGTAAGAAGCCTGCAAACCTTTGAAACCATGCCCGAAGAGCTTGCTTCAGACCATAGAGAGACTTCTGCAAAAGGCAAACATGATTGGGTTTGGAGGGGTCGCGGAAACCTGGTGGTTGAAACATGTACACCGTTTCATTCAGATGGTCGTGGAGGAAAGCATTTTGAACATCTAACTGATGGATGGACCAGGAGCGGGATATGGCAATGCTGAGAACCATACGGATGGTTGCAGGCTTAACAACAGGACTGAAAGTCTCATCACAGTCAATTCCAACCTGCTGAGAGCAACCGTTAGCAACCAAACGAGCCTTGTATCGTTCCAAGGAACCGTCAGACCTGTACTTATGCTTAAAAATCCACATGCATCACACAATGTTAGCGTTCTCAGGACGAGGTATCAGGGCCCAAGTCTTATTCCGCATAAGGGCTCGATATTCATCAAGCATGGCAGCGGTCCAATTCGGGTCTTGAAGGGCTGTATTGTGAGATTTGGGAATTGGGGATAATGGAGCGGTCGTAACGGATAAGTCAAGGATCGGTTTGGGTTTCACAATACCGGATTGACTGCGGGTGTGAGGCCGGTCGGGTAAAATTGCGGGTTGAAGGGGGGGACTGGCGTATTTGAAGAAATGCCGGATGGGTTGAGAATTGGGTGTTGGAAATGTGGGATTGGAGGGGAGTTGGGCTGAGCAACAGCACGGCGTGCTGGGCTGGTAGGGGGAGAGCAGGCCGGAGTTGGGTTGGGCCGGACTGGGCTGGAAGAAGAAGAAGTTGGGCCAGCGTTGGAAGGGGGAAAAGAAGGGTCAGAAGTAGCAGCAGGCGCACCGCTGGGTGAAGGAGGGGCAGAAGTGGGCCGGACTGGACTGGGCTGCGGTGGGCCAGGCCTGACGGGTGAGGAAGGCAGCTGGGCAGGGGTTAACGCAGTGCTAAAATGCTCAAAAAAACGAGAGTTTGGGTCATCATTCGAATGAGTCGATAATTCCGGGGAGACTCTAGGAAGAGTAGAAAACGGAAAAATGTTCTCGTCGAAGGTGACATGACGGGAAATAATGATTTTATTTGTGGATCTATCTAGACATTTATACCCCCGATGATGAGTGGGATATCCAAGAAACACGCACGGTGTGGCGCGGTGTTGGAGTTTGTGTGAGATAGTGGCACTTTGATTTGGGTAGCATAGACACCCAAAAACTCGGAGATGATTGAGCGAAGGTGTTGTAAGATACAACAATTGAGTGGGTGATTTGTTTTGAATGGAGACCGAGAGAAGAATGTTAAGAAGATAACATGTCGTTTCCACAGCGTGAGGCCAAAAAGAGACGGGAATAGAGGCATGGAACAAGAGAGAACGCATCATATTATTGATCGTCCGAATGACACGTTCGGCTTTGCCATTTTGAGGGAACGTGTGAGGACATGAAAATCGAAAAACGATGCCGTGATCAACAAAGAACTTGTGGAAGTTATTGTTGTTAAATTCACGGCCCATGTCACACTGGAAGCTTTTAATATTTTTCTGAAATTGTGTTTGGACTAGTTGATGAAATTGCACGAAAAGGTCAAAGACTTGAGATTTAAACTTGATCGGGAAGATCCATAAGAAATGTGTGAAATCATCAAGAAAAAGCAAGTAATATTTAAAACCTTCCCTACTTGGGATAGGAGAGGTCCAAAGATCACTATGAATAATATCAAAAGGTGCAAAAGAACTAGTTTGTGAGCGCTCAAACGGTAAGCAATGATGTTTTCCTAATTGACAAGCATGACAAATAGAAGACAATTTTTGCTTGTGGCATTTGAAAAAAGAAGCATTCCTAAGAAAATCTAAAACATGCGGGCCGGGATGACCAAGACGTGCATGCCAAAGACTGGAGGACTCGACGGACAGGGCTTGATGATGACTGGAAGACGGATGACTGACAAGATAGAGCTCCCCGGAACTATTACACCTCAGACGGATTTTCCTCGTTTGGAGATCCTTCATAGAAAAACCAAAAGGGTCAAACTCTACAGAAGCATTGTTATTAGTTGTAAAACGTCTAACAGAGACTAAGTTTTTGACAATTTGTGGTGCAATGAGGACGTTGGATAATCGAAGAGGTTGGTTTGTGGTGGGTATGGTGGTTTCTCCAAGACCTGTAGAGGAAATACGCATGCCATTCCCAACAATTATCGAATTTGATAAACCATTATGAGAAAAAGACGAGAGAGAACCTGAATTATTCGTCATGTGAGATGTCGCTCCCGTGTCCATATACCAATTATTATCCGTCGGGTTGAGAGACATTGTAGCAAAAGAATAGTCCAGCACAGTGGGCTGAAAGTTGGAGGCCAGATGGGCCTGTGCAACATTCTGGGACGGACTGGGCCCAAGGAGGCCTTGCTGAGGGTAAGGGCAAGGAGGCTGGACTGGGCTGCCAGGAAGTTGGGCCGGATACCAGGCCACTGAAGACGGCCCAGTAGGGCAATGCTGCTGCTGGGATGGCGCCGAAGACTGCTGTTGGGACGACGCCACTGGAAGCCAGCCGAAGGGTGCACGCCAGACGAACCGGTGCTGGGGTTGCTGAGTGCTGGTGTTCCGACCACGGCCCTTGCAACCACGACCACGTCTACCGGAGGAGGACTCCGAGGTGGTGCTAGACGGTGTTTCGGTAGTCGGAGAAGATGCCGATGAGTGCGCCGCTGTTAAGGCAGTTGAGGAGTTCGATGAAGACTGCGATGCCATACGGGTTTCTTCAAGTAACAATTGAGATCGAGCTTTTGTGAAACTCGGGAGCGGATCTGTTTGTTGAATAAAACTCGCAGCAGCATTGTATTCCGCAGGTAAACCCGAAATAAGTTGTAGAACAAGACGGGTTTCAGGAACCGGGGAGCCAACTCCTTTGAGTTGATCTGCCATAGACTTGAGTTGAAGACAATAAGCTTTAATTGATGCAAAGCCAGATAACTTACAATTGGAAAACTCATGTTCGAGATAAACGACACGAGTGTTCTTGTTATCTTGAAAAATGTCTTGAACTCGATTCCATGCCTGAAGTGCAGTATCATCAGAGTCAAGAATTTGTAACAGAATGTCGCGAGAGGCGGTACTGTAAATCCATTGGAGAACCGCAGCGTCAACTTGAAGCCAAAGTGAATCATCAATATCCGTTGGCTTGGGAACCTTCGCATCGATATGATCGAGAACGTTGTGTGCTTTCGCAGTAACGCGAAAAAGTGTTACCCAAGACGCATATGGAGTGTCATGATCAAGGACGAGGGCAATGTTGTTCTTGATGTTGGATATTCCTAATGCAGAATGGAAAGAGGGTTTCTGTTCGGCGGCCATCGAAGAACGTGTATGAAGGGGAACGAAAATAGGGTTTAGAAGAGGAGCGGAAGAGATTTGAGGAACGATAAGTCTGATACCATGTGAGAATAGAATGAATTCCCCTTAGGGTTTCCGTCATCAGACGACTCGTATTAATAATAATAGAGTTTTACATAATTACACTTAGGGCACCCCTATATTTACATTAATTACATAAACTATCAGCGATGAAATGAATCATGGTTTTCAGAGAAAAAACTGCAATTCCGCACTATGATTTAGTACGATACAGCTGCGGGCTACAAGAATCTCTGCAGCCTCCTCAGCCCTCTTTTGTAAAGGTAACAGACCTTAAGAAAGTCACAAATTCAAAATAACAATAACTATGGGCTATGGCGGTAGGTTGACAAACAGGTTTTACATTCAAACCCGGAAATTCTTGCCGGTGAAAGTCTGACCGAACTGCCAGCTGGCAGGGGCGACATTCCAGGAGGTGGACTTGCGGCGGTCGCTAGCGGTTACCCGGAAGGAGAGACTCTGTCCCACCAACACACCGTTGGTTTGCCAGTTTTGTCCCCAGTTTCTGCTCATGCTGATCCAGTCGCTTCTGGACCCTTTGATACTCACCCTCACTATATCACCTGCCCCCGCAACGTTGATGATCAGTACCAGGTTGAAATAGCGGAACCCATTGACGGTGAATCTCATCCCTCCCTGCTTACGGCACGGAATCCTGTCAAGAGCAGACATGTTATGGGAATGGGATAATCGGTGGATTGTGTCAGACGACGGTGCAAGTGACCCCGTGGGATTTTAATCGGTGCCCCCGTCATGACAAGGGCATAATAATAAATATTACCTATTAATTATACTGCATATAATGATGTACTCCAATATTTGTAGCCTAAAATTTGATTAAAGACAAGTAATAAACCCATAATTTGCATGAAAAGCACGTAAACTGGTATTGGGTTAACCGTATAAGGAAAGCATGAAACGGGTTAGGTCAAGTAATTATGCCCCGGTAATAGGGACAACATAGACAATCCAGACATATAGAAACCGCCTTTCAGTGAGAGTGCAAAGGAAATACAGGGGAGAAAGAACAGAGTGCTCACCGGCGGAAAGCAACGGGGACGATTCCAGCACGATACTCGGCTATCTTCACAATCACGGGCATAGCGAGGTCGAAGTGCGGTCTTGGAGGATTACACCAACCACCATTGTCACTAGGCAGAGCATAGTTCGGCGGGCAGAAGTTTGTGGCGGTGATGAGTATCGAAGGGCTACCAGGGTGACACCACCGTGGGTCGTCAGCACACTTGATCTCGAAGCACGCACCGCAGCTTAGCCCATTAGTGCTGCCGTGTTTACACCGTACCCTTGCGAGTACAAGTTCCCATACCCACAAGCTCCTCCTGTTAAAAAAAAAACAAAAGATTAAACCACATTCTGGAAACTAGTTCCCAGATTTACCAAAACGTTGTTGTCTAAACTCATAC
The DNA here is from genome assembly GCA_033239045.1 of Fagopyrum esculentum. Taxonomy (NCBI): domain Eukaryota; kingdom Viridiplantae; phylum Streptophyta; class Magnoliopsida; order Caryophyllales; family Polygonaceae; genus Fagopyrum; species Fagopyrum esculentum. The sequence continues at coordinate 201,263 of BSUD01000006.1, forward strand.
TTGAACAAAAATTGGGGTTAAATAAGTGAAGCAGGTTGCAATTTGGGTATTTAACAGAGAAATCGGGGAGTACCCATGGTTCCGGAAGCGTCGCTCCCTCCATAGAAGGTAGCGTGGGCAGTTTCCCATGCACCGCCGCTGTAAACGCCTGGGATTCTAGCTTCCGTCGAATAGAAAGCCTGGATGAACAACAGCGAAGCAATGCAGAGTAAACCATACAAAGAAGCCATTTGCTGGTGTAGAGGATTTTCTGTAAACACAGGCGGTGGTGGAAAGCCAATGGGGGACGAAACTGTTAGAAAAAGGCTCTACTTAAATAGGAGTGCAGCAGGGAACCTCCAACCAAGGGGTGCTCCATTCAATTCGAAACTGTTAGAAAAAGGCTCTACTTAAATAGGAGTGAGGTGTAACGTTGATTTGTTTGATCCAAATGTTCAGATTTATCCATGATATTTATTAAATTTTGTGATGTAAGGTGATATTTTTATAATTATAAAAAGTTTATACGAATTTTTGTCCTTTTAACATTCCTGATGGTGCTTATTTGTTTTAGAATTTTTTATGTGTCGAACATTGTCTTTAAGGTTTAAACTTTTACGGATTATAGCTTTTACCATTTATAAATTAACATTTTAAGGGAATAAAAAGATAATTTATTCACTAAAAAAAATATTATATATATATATATATATATACATATATATACTTTTAAATTACTATTAACAATAACTAGCAAATAATATTTATATTCGTTCCGCTCAAGATGTTGAGCTAGAAATGGTAGAAGGGTATATCTAAAAAAAAAAATACAGTTCAAGGACATCATCCAAAAACTGAAAAACTCCTAAACATAATCCAAAAAATACTAAAACACACGACACTATCCGAAATTTTTCATAATTTTTTGTATGAATAAATTGTATTTGTTAATAAACATTAATTTAAGAATAGTGAAAGTATATAATTCGAAAAAGTTTAAAACTGGGATTATCCAAAAATAGAAAAGTCAAGTCAACATTTTCCGTCAGTGGCTTGAGCCAGCTATGGGCTTTTAAGGTTTGGTACCTGGGCCGCGGTCCGAAGTTCTGTCCAGTTTGCTGGACTGGTCCAACAAGTTGGGCTAGAACAACACATAGCCACTCCCAAACTTAAACGGGTGACAGCCCAATTTGCTGGTGAATTATCAACACTGAATGATAATCAACTGCTTGAAGTTGATACTTGATTTGTCTACAATTACAATCAAAACCTAAGTTGATGATCTGCTCTTTTTATCGGCGCAAATCCATCATCATTTCATTGTCTACCACTAAACATTTGTTTTAGTAATAAAAAAGCCCACTTTAACAAAAAGAAGAAACACTCCTTTTACTTGTTTCAAAATAAAGGTCACTCTTTTAATCGACACTAGAGAAAACATATTGTGTGAAGGAAGATCCGAGGGTCCGTAATTGTCTCTCTGGGGTTGCCACATCTTCAAACCACATGGTAATTGTCAGGGTAAAATGTGGGAGCAGATGAATGATTGACAAGATAATTACATAAGGGTGGCGAGTGCCCCAGATAACATGTAAGAGTTAATATTGCACATCTGTGAGTGAAAGATCATCACAAACAAGAATGGGGCTTCTTAAAGACTGCGGGCCATAAACAACAAAGACGTGAGCGGCCGCTGGATCAAGTTTTACTCCCTGGCTTCATGTCGGTGGCCGTATTAACCATAACAAGAAAGCAATCACACACATCTTTTTTAATAGAAAAATTGTTAAAATGTTTACCAGTCCATCAATCAAGACCCGCAACTTCTGCCCTCTTTTTCAGCCTCCTTGTCTCACTCTCTTGACACTGCAACAAACAACCGAGCAGAGAAAGGAAACTGAGATTCCTCATCTCCTCCTTCCTCAACTGCATATTGTTTCAATCGCAGCCGTCCATCATGTTACCGTCATCCACCAAACCCTATGCCGGAATTCGCAGAATCCCTTATTCCTCATGGCTCATCATCCTCGCCTCCCTCCTATTTTGGCTTCTATTCATCCTGTCCAACAATGGCGGCCCCTCTATTAATTTCTACTTCGTCACCAACAACAACACTCAATTCCGGATTCCCGATGAGGAATTCGCCACTTCCGACCCCTGTTTGGGCCGATATGTCTACGTTCAACGTATTCCCTCCAAATTCAACTCGGATTTACTCCATAATTGTACTACTCTCAACAAATGGATCCACATGTGCAGGTTTATAGTTAATGCCGGCTTTGGACCTCCCATGGTCAATTTCTCCCTTTCTAAATCTGCCCACGGGGAGGTTTTCTCTGGTGGAGGTTGGTACTGGACCAACCAATTCTCCCTTGAGATCATCTTCCATGAACGAATTAAGAGATACGAGTGCTTGACCGATGACTCATCCAAGGCGTCTGCGGTTTTCGTCCCCTATTACGCCGGCCTCGACGTCAGCCGCTACCTCTGGAGCTCTAATGTCACTCTCAGAGATGCCGACTCGGTAGATCTCGCTAGGTGGCTCCGCTCGACGCCTGAGTGGAAGTTCATGCAAGGAAGGGACCATTTCCTTATCGCCGGCAGGGTGGCCTGGGATTTCCGCCGAAAGACGAACGACGCTTCGGATTGGGGGAATCGTCTCATGCTCTTGCCGGAGTCAAACAACATAACTATCCTCACAATTGAAGCGAGTACCGCTCCGAACAGCACCGATCTCGGTGTTCCGTATCCGACCTGGTTCCATCCATCCGGTGATGAAGAGGTGCTTCGATGGCAGAACATAGTGCGGCACAAGGAAAGGCCATACCTGTTCTCCTTCGCAGGCGCTCCAAGGCCTCAAATAAGCGATTCGATCCGGAACGAGCTCATCGATCAGTGCCGTGCATCGAAGGGAAAATGTAACCTGCTTCTGTGCGAATTCGGGATGGAGACGTGCGATAATCCAGAGAGCATAATGACACTGTTTCAGAGCTCGATTTTCTGCTTGCAACCTCCAGGAGACACGATGACACGGAGATCGTCGTTCGACTGTATGCTAGCCGGTTGCATTCCGGTGTTCTTCCACCCTCGGTCGGCTTACTTGCAGTACCGTTGGCATTTTCCAGATGATTACACCAGGTATTCCGTTTTTATACCGCTGGAGGACGTGAAAAGCGGAAAGGTTAGCGTGGCGAAGAAGCTGAGTGCAATTCCAAAGGAAAAGGTGGAAGCCATGAGAGAGGAGGTCTTGAGGTTGATTCCCAGCTTTGCGTACGCAGATCTTGGGTCAGGGAAAGGGGGGAGAAGCTTCGAAGATGCATTTGATTTAACCTTGAAAGGAATTTTGCAAAGGATTGGGTTTAGGAAGGATTCAATGTTAGGATCATCATAGACAAATAACAAATTAAACCATCATTACAGTATGTTTACTATCGGCATTTTGATTGGATCGATTCGGCTATGGTTTGATAGTACTAGATCGTCTAAAAACACTGGAGTTATTTGCAAAATACAAAAATTCAGTTGCTGAAATCTGTTGTTTTTTTATTAAGAAGAACGGTTGATGAAGATTATAAAACTAGAGTTGAGCTGCATTTGCTGGTTGATAAGGTGTTTGTTTGATCGTGTAGTGGATGAGGTTATGCTGTATCCGAACAAACATGGAATTGTTGGGTTCTCAACCACAAGTAACTCGTGAACTAATCAACAAGGACCCTGCAGATAACCGTGAAGATGGCCGCGCATGTCATGAAAGTTCTACCATTTTATATCAACTATAATCGTACATGCCACAATGTATAGGCATTAAAATACCAAAACTTCAGACCATTGTACCTGCTCTTTGAAGATAGATCTTGCCATTTACAGACAGAACAATGATGACCCTTGCCGCAAAACTTGGACCCATCCTACAGTTTGGAGCATCTAAAATACGTGAGCTGCATCTCAAGAGAGGCCTCCAACTCTTGAGAGGAAAACAACGAAATTCTGGTTTATTTTCAAAGCAACTACGGAACTTGGATCAGGATACAACCTACCACTCAGGAAAAAGAAAAATGATGGTATGGACCATTTGGTGCAACATAATTATAGTTAGATTGAAGATTATTATTAGCATTGAGAATGATCATTAACCATGATATATAGGATAAAAAGAAAGAAAACCGGGAAGAAAAAAAACAACAGAAACATGTCGGACAGAATTGCTCTGGCGCTGCACATTAGCACCACATGAACCAGGAGCAGCTGTGAGCCGGTGAGTGATAAAAATTACAGTCGGGGTAATCCATCAGCAAGCATATTCACAAACACAACTTGCAGCCACGAACTGTACACATCTTTAGGTATAAAAGGCCCTCTTCTGATTTCACATCTTCACTAGAGAGCCTTTCAGTGTTCCGCACCCAGAGCAAGCTAATGGAGCTGCCATATACATCAGACCACAAGTTCAAACTGCGCGTCTTCACTTTTGACGTGCTTTGCTTTTGTTGACATCTCTCTACAGTTCTTGTACTTGTTCTCTACCAGCCTCAGCAGGAAGTCTGTGAATATATGCTCATACTCTGGCATTTTCCCATATCCTGTTCCGTGTTTGTCATCCCCAAACAATCCATGTCAGATTTTAACTGTTAAAAAACTTCATCAACTTTCAAGTACATATCACTCTCTTACCAGGGAAGTAGTTAATGTCTATCACATAAAACTTGTTTGGGCTCCCATGTTCTCTAATGATATCTAGATTGAACAGCCGGAGACCCTGCAGATATCCATTCAAATGGAGCTCCTTTCATCAACAAAATATCTCCAGGATACAATAATTACCATACGTTAACAACAATAAAAAAAGAAAAAGAAAAGGGAAGCTTACCAGCCGGCGACTAAGTTCTCTAGCTAACTTCTCCAATAAAGGTCGAGGTGGGAGTTCTGTAAATAAGAGGTATACGTTATGGATTCCTCGCAAAAACTTCAGTTCCAAAAAAGTGAATCCTTTCAAATAAATTACCTCCAACACTTGGAGCTAGGTCGGCATCATCTGCTGATGCTGCTGCACAAGATACCCTTGGGAAATGGAAGACACCCGCATTTTTGGGGAGTTCATTTTTAGTAACATCTGGTAATGAGAATCGCCTGACAACCTTTATAGCATCTCCAACAACATAAACTTTAAAAAGGACTCCTCCTGAAAGTATCAATGTATAAATAAGCAAGAAAATGAGATCAAATTGAATAAGCAGAATGTTCAGTCTGGAAAATGTATAACAATGATAGGCAGATGGTTACCATGATTCACAAACTCCTGTAAAACAAGAGGCGGTTCAAGTTTCTCAAGGGAATATTGATTATAAGCAAGGGACAGTTCATGTGACTTTGGGGTTCCATCAGCATACAATGGCTTTGCAACTGTGTCAACAGATAAATTGAATAACACTTGAAAAATCAGCTTCTACAATGGATTTCATGACTCTTCAAAATATACAGTATACCATCATTCACAGTCCAAATGCTATGGGTATGTATTATAAAGGTAAACATATCATACCAAGAGGAAGCAAGAGTCCAGATTCTGCAACTGCATCAGGGATTGATGATGCATCTTCTTTTATTACCAACTGTCTTGGAACTCCAATTGTACCTGCAATTATTTATCTTTGTTGTGATGCAAGAAAGAAAAAATGACCTTAATAGGCGAAGAAAACACCGAAGTCAAGATCAGGCCTCCTTTCATGTGCAACAAAGTGGACTCAGAAGATCTATCAACCAGCTTACCATATGAGTTGCTCATGTTCAGATCAGCAACATCTCGCAACATTGACTGGCGATTTCGGAGCTGTTGAATAGCATCTGGAGGATCAAGGACAGTGACTTCAGGATGCGCAAGTCTATAATCCTGCATAATATCATCCACGGGTTAGAACTTAGAAGCAAGAATATACAAATGTACACATTATTTATCTGCTAGGTATATGTTCAAATGCTTATTGTAATGATCAGACAACAGAAACAGTGCCTCAGGCATCTAAGATCTTCAATCCATAGTTACCACAACTTTAGCTCTATGGATATGAGAAAAACATATGTAGAAGATGGTACGGAAGAAAGCACTAAATGACTGGTAAAGTAAGGCTTCTAACTCAGAATGAGGTCAGATCTGATCACCAAAGAAATAGCACAATACAAATTTACGCTGGACAGACAAGTTTCTAGCATAAACCAATGCCATTCAACACCATAATTTTTTAATGAATGTTTTATTGTCGCAATGAATGATTAAAAGCAAGACTCATTCACATTTAGCAACCCAATCTTTACCAACCCTCAATTAGAAGATGATAAGAAAGTCATAGAAAACAAAAGACACAAAATATTACCCACCTCAAGAATCTGGCGCCATTCTTTTCCAGATAACTGCAAGAAAAGAACAAAAATCATCAAGTAAAATGAAAATAATCATTGATTTCACACAAAAAAAAAAAAAAAGAAAAAGCAGAGGATACTTTTGCTCTTGAACATTATTTGACAGGGAGATTGGAGATCCATGATTATCACCTTATGCAACAAGACGTCAAAAGGGCCTTGCTCCGAAAGAGGCTTGGTTGGGTCAATAGCAACAAAAAATATACCTTTAAGCCTGAGAAAGAAAATACGTCAATGGTATTAGCAACTACAACTAAGATTGCGCATACACTAAAACGTTAATCCTGTTATTATATTATTCTCAGAAAATACCGTATAGAAAACTTATACCACGACGGAAATCATGTAACGTACACTAGACCGTAGACAGATACTAGTTCAGTAGACCAAAATATGTGGATAATTATTAGTAATTGAAGGAGCAGTCTCAATAAGGAATAAACACCAAAGAGGACGACACAAAATCGCATATATATTGACTGGAAGGCAACAAATCATGGAAACCCTGTGAACCAATATCACTGCAATCATTCAAATCATCCTGCTCTAGTAAACCAAGAAAACACGAGGAAAATTGTAATCCTTTGCAAGAGATAAAACCGAAATTAAAAAAAAAACGAAAAAATGGGTTGAAGAAACTATTTGTCAAAGAAAATAATGAAAGTATCGTCTTAAAAGTCTTAAACATCCCAGGTAGCTGGAAAAAGAATCCCAAAAATGACTCCCACTTTCTTCCAAAAGTCTATGAAAGGGTATATTCATTAAAACTCCAGCAAGTGGAAATATAAAACTTATACCAACTTCTACGGATGTTTATTACAACGAAGATAACAGAAGCAAACTGAATTTAAGAAAAAGCTTTTGCGAACAAACGAATCAAACAAAGCTGGACAATCAAATAACGATCTCTCGTTAGTATTATATCCGGCATATCAATTGCCAAAATCTGTGAGAAACAAATCAAAGATAAAGATAAGTCACTATTAAAAACTCTTACACTTCTCCAAATCTTATTATACAATTTTTTCTTAACGAGCGTATTTTCAGTCATGTGATATACCTAGCAACGCCTTCAAGCTTCGGCTGCAAAAAGCTCTTCGTCTTCTTGGACGTGAGAGCGTATCCAACGACAAGTGTCGATGGACGTGTAACATCTCTGGTAATCGCGAACGATGGCGAAGAAACCGTCTCCTTCTCCATAATTTCGTTGTTCTCTTCGTTTTCCATCGCTCTTACACCCTCCTCTTCCAATAGTCTCATCATCCTTCTATCCTCGACCACCATACCCTAATTTCCAACCTAGAACACAAATCCCCGTTGTAATTGAAATATTTGGTCACCGGGTTCCAATGTTTATCAACAAAAGCAATGTCGAATTCGGCGAAATTGGAAAAAAAACAACCGCAGATCTCAAAAATGTCTGATAAAGAAAATTTATATCGAATGACGATGCATAGAAATCAACGATAGAACGCGAAAAAAAAAGAGGGGAGAGAGTGAGAGATTGCAGAGAAAATGAAGAAACGCGATTAACAGCAATGGTTTAGAAACAAGGGGAAGGAGGGGAGAAAGTGGAGAAGGTATTGGGCCTTGTTATATACACAAGGAGAGTGCGCCTTAGCTGTACACCTGTATGTATTGGAGATTTCTTAGGTGTGAACTGCCACGCTCTCCTTTCCGTCGCGTTTCTTCTACGCGCACCTCAAAACACGAAATATAGCTCCATAGCGGTAATTTAATAAATTAGAAAATTTTGTAAAGCAGTGTCTAAGTGATCAAAATATACAAAACTACTATTGAAAATGTAATACAATTATCAATGAAAATATAAAATTTGTATGAATATAAATTCATCTTATATATTACGTTGTTAGTGCGGAATTACTAGAGACAGACAAAAATTAGTAACTGTGTTTAGCTAAAGAAAATAAAGAGGTAGCTTTGTCGCCTACCAACCCAAGTAGGGTCAAATTAGTTAGTGTGTTATTTCGATGACACGTGTCCATCTATAATTTGTGTGCATCATGATAAGCTGTTAATTTGAAGTTAACTCTTTGATTTTTATTGCTCTCGTGATTTCTGGAAGTTTCCTCTTTCCAAGCCGGTTCATTAATTGGCAAATATTAGCAGCATATGCTGTAGCCTGGTAGGAGTTTCAGGCTTACACTAATTTGTTTTGCTGACCGATTAAAAATTCGATCAAGTTGTTATATCAGTGATTTTGTTGATATTGATACGAAATGAAATAATGAACCGAATATATCAAATTTGGGGGTAGGACATGTACTTGTTAAATTCCTTGAGAAAAGTTGCAAATGGTATAAGACAAATGAAAAGAAATGCAGAAGAAGCAACTTAGACAACCGACAAATAATCACTAAGTGACAGACTGACATAGGCCCCCATCACGAGTCACGTATAGATACAAGGACCAACAATTTTTTGAATATACGGTGAAAATGAGTCATAAAAGAGAGAAGATTTTTTAGCTGATATACAATAGATGCAGGGGAGAAAACGAGAGTGAACGATAATTGGTGGGTGTGGGTGTGGGGTTGGGGACAGCGCTAGCGAGTTTTGTCAGCATACCCACGCGGCCACTCTATATGGTCTACATTCTTCATAAACTAACATGTGTTTCTCATTTGCTGCCAATTTTTATTGGCTCCAACTTTAACCAAGGAAAGCCACACACATAATGCAACTAACTAATGCTAACAGGGACACTATTAACATGTATAACTTCACAAAATGTGAATTACATATTATGAATCTATGATGAACCACTTGCACCTTTACAATGACAAAGCATTTTGTAATCACCAGGTCAATTCTATTGACTTTACCAGATGCTACCATTTTGTTGTACCCAGAAGCCGGATTTTGCTCTGCTGCTTCATTTATGCATTCCATATTTTACATGTTACTTCAATACTTGGGTCATCCTGACTATCAAATCAACTTTAACAAACAATAATCTTGTCAGCAAGTCTAATAGATTATAATATCAATGCTAACCCGATTGCTTTTGAATAATCTGGAAATGGTCGTCTCTTATGTAAGCTACAAGAAACTGAAATTACTCTAACCCAATATCAAACTCAGGATCTCATCAATGTGTATCTAACCAAAGATCATTGTCAAAATCAGAATAAGCCAACATAAAGGAAAAAAATGGCTCCAGTGGATTAGGGTGATAAGCTACAGAAGGGTCTGCTGCAATGCTTCAAATAACCATTCGACTAATTATCAGACCGTTGCTTTCACTCTCTCTTTCAAACAAACATCAAATTTACGTTCAAATTTTAATTTAGAAATCACTTTTGTATTTACTGTAAAAAAATGATAAAATGAAACAATAATCCAATTTTCCAATTTTCCAAACTACAAATTAAGTGGCAACTCAGGAGATGCATATACTTGTGCTACTGCTTCATATTGTATATCCTTGTGTGTATAACAACATGCTACCAGAACGTTCTCTGTGAGAGATCTATCAATTGAAATTCAGTAACAGTATACATGGCACACTAGTGAATTATTGAAATTCAGTAACAGTATACATGCCAGATTTGTGAATTATGAAACAAATGGAAGGGTAACTCTGTAACGGGGAAATTTGAGAAGACCTACCTAAATTGATATTCGCTTCATATATCATTTACCTGTACTCATAGTTTTGCATATATTTTGAAGGTGTACACTTGCTCGAGAAAGAGTTCTAGACCCTTGAATATCAAGAAAAAAACTTTAGAGCTCATTAAAAGCTTCGAATCTCGTGCATTATTGAACGCAGCATGCCATCTCCAGCAACCGACCGCAATTCTTTGATGAAGTTATCCCTGTCCATACCTCCAACCTGATATTGCATCAATACATGAGACCCAGATAAGAATTTCATAAGCTCCGATACATTTTACTTTTAATGACACGAGAGCTACTATTTACCTTAAATGACATGAGAAGCAATTTTACCGCCTCAAGTTTTGAAGGAGGCAGCTTCTGCCTCAGCTCAGCAAAGAATCTAGCGGCTGCAGGATTTGCTTCATTGCAAGTTCTTTTGAACAAATCTGGTGCGTGAATTGATCCTAAGGTAATAATTGCATACTGAAAATCAATATTGGTAATATCTGCATACTGGAAATCAATATTTTGCACATCAAGCTTTCTATATCACCCTAGCTTGGGAGTTATGGTAAAAGAAGTTTTACAGAACTACATACTGAAGCCGAAACGAAAAACCAGTTCACCTTGTAGGCGGGTTGAACATTTGTAGCTCACAACACATTCTGGCAGGATGTGAGTATTCATGTTCGTGCTCCAAACCACGTACCATTTGGGTCTGCTAACATCATCTACTCCAGTATCGTATTCCATTTTAGAAGGGTAGCCCTGAGGAGATCCAACCTCCACTTTCTCAGTGTTGCCTAGAACAACCCGGCACAATATGACATGTCTCTCCCCATTATCATCTGCTTCTGCTAGCATATGACTGAGGAGCAAACCATAAGAGGGCATCATTAAACCAGTTCATCAACTTTATTTCACTAAGTTAAGCAAAAATAATTTGAGATTACAAGTACCTTAAAAATGGTGAACGAGCAGAAGACAGGTATACTCCGGTTCCATAAGCTTTGACACCAGAGACCTTGCTAGGCAATCCAAAGCCATGAGCTAGAATACTCTCCACACCTTGCTTTGATGTGCCATGCCACGCATATACCATGTTGGCAGATCCACGAGCAGCCTTTGTTAGCTCTAATTGCTTCTGGAAAACTTCCCACCTAGCTTTTTCCATAGCAGCAGTTCGGTTGAACTGATAGATTGAGGTGATCTCCACACCATAATCAGAGGGTTTCATACCTGCTAAAAATAAATCTCTCACTGCACAAAACGCCCTCTCCTCTTCCTTTATCAGCCTTGTTTTGGGCCATTTCAACTCTTTCGGTTCCATCAAACGTTGAATCTTCGCCTTGTTGGATTCAACAATGGATGAGCTGTCGGCTGTATCTAAACCTTGCCCTTGGACTTCAAACCCTTCCCCTCTCTTTCTCTTAGTTCTCCTACTCAAATTATTCTCTACTTTTATCTCTATTTCAATCTCGGGAACATCATAACAACTAGTATCAACAGAATCATCAACAAAGAATTTCGGGAAGTAACAACGCCCGTTAACATCGATCCAAGAAAGAGACCTCTGAGCGCAATTTACAACATCAATTTGTAGCATCCTATAGAAATCGAAAATGTAAGCGTTACCGTCAACATCGATCTCCGGAGTTGGGTTATGTTGCACGAAAGCAACCTTGGCTCTTTCCACCACCGCGCTGGAGAATTGGATCCAGTCACCGTCTTTGTAGTACATTAGCCTCTCCGGCTCGGCGCTCCGATTATAATTCGCGTAATTATGAATCAACGACGACCTCAAAACGCAATCGAACGGATATTGTTCCCACTCTTGCGACTTCTCTTCATCTCGCCCGTTCAACCTAGGGTTCAAATTCACTGGAATTCTCAAGGGTACTTCAACAGTGACGTTCTCCACACGATTATTCCTGTTAACTCCCGCCGCCGCCCTGGATTCCGGCGAAGCGAGTTTCCTGTACACATGCTCAAAATCTGAATTCACCAAACTTAATTCTTCCATCGTTGGAGAGGCTGAGATCTACGAATCGGAAGAAGGCCGCTCAAGCAAGTGAATTCAGGATCTTGAACGGCAATCAAATAGTGAGGGTCGGATCCAACTTATATGCTAACACAAGAAAGGGAAGGCAATTGGTTTGAATTACGTAAAAGCCCCTGTTTTATATCCGAAGTCGGTGCAACCGTAGACGGGGTAATTTGGTCAATTACGGCAGTTCCATGGCGGTTTCTGAATTCTGAACCGCATAGGGATAGGGCCATAGGCATCCTTGCCGCCTCCGTGATATATATTTTAAAAAAATTTTAACTTACGTTTGACTTGCCGTTTTGTGTTTGAGGTTCAGGATATTTCTTCTAGCCAAAGAAAGAAATATATTCAATCTGAATAAATTGCATTAAAAATACTTTTCTTGCAGGCTAATTAATTCATTTATTCCTAATTTTCTAATTGTGCGTTGGAGAGCCTACCTTTTGACTTCAGTTTCTTCCCCTCTTTCAAACTCTCTATTTCTCATTCGACGACTTCTGGTTTTAAAATCTCAATCAATAATTTTAATATCATATACCGCCAGATTTGAGAATCAGTAAATTTAGATTCTGTGATAAAACTATGTGTTTTTATCTTCTTAGTTGTAATGACTCATGATATCAAACTAAATTAGAATCGAATTATCAATTATACGATATTGTCAGATTCGAGTTTTTTCGAACGGATCTTCAATTAGTTGGATCAAATATTTTTTCTTACACTAGTACGTAATGTGTACATGTCATATATTTTTCAAAATATTTAAAGGACATGATATAAAATATTTACAGTATTTTCATGATTTTTTTCTTTTCTAAATATTTTACATGTCATCCTTTTAGATCACATCACAAACTATTTTTATCCAACAACAATATCTTTAAATAGGTTTTCTTTTAGTTTTAATTACTACCGGAAAAATTTTGTTATCTTTGCCAAATTGATTTTGTGTTTATTATTTTATGAAATTCATTTCCTTTTTGTTTTGTTTTTAAAACTATATAAATTTGAGGTAATATATCAACGGTTAGATAAGATCAAATATTTAATGCTTAAAAATAAAACAAAATAAGTTATTGATGTATATTTACCAATTCCTTCCAATTAGATAACTAAATAATTTCAAATATATCTTTCACAACACATTTTCTCTTTTTAAATAGCCGTTGATCATAGGTAGTTCATTTGCATTGATCTTCTTTGCTTGCTGCTTAGGCCTTAAGTTAGTGTTTACTGTTTAGTATTATAGATTAATCATACTAAAATAATACCTTGTTATCTCTGGTTTTATGGTTCAATTAGTTATCGCAATTAATTGAAGCTCAATTTCATTCGAGAGTCTAATAAGTATTACGTTTGGCTCACTACATATTTTCGTTCATCCATTATGAGTGGTTGTCTACAATTATTTTATTTTTATTAATTTATCAAAAGTTTAATTCTTTTATTTTAAAAAATAAAATTAATATAGATAAAGTCATACATGGTTTACCTAAAATAAATCAATCTACTAAAATTTTAATCTTGAATTTCTACGCAACAATAAGAAACAATAAAAAGAAAATTATGCGGTTTGGTTTGGTTTGGGCTGGACTTTTTATTAGGTTTTCTTTTTATTCTCTTTATTGGTTATTTGGCCTTTTTCCATTATCTTTTAGTTATATTAATAGACTCCGCTTTTTATATGGCTTCTTGGTCACTAACGGATCTATTCCTTTTAATTCCTTTGTGAGCAAGAAAAGAAGAAAAATAATACTCGAATATTTCCAAAGTACAAATTCCCATTCTTATATAGTTTTATTTTTAATTATCAGAGTTTGTTATTTGAATTTTTTATCCTATTATTATATTTCTTTGTGTCGAAACCTCATGAGTTATATTGTTTGAGATCTTTTGGGTTGTTTTGTGTTTTATTCCGTACTCTAAACTTAGAATAGGAGAAGATAAAACTCTACGCTAACAAAATGTAAATAAAGAAAGATTATATCAAATTTACAATAGGTTAAAGAAAAGGTTTTGCAAAAAAACACTTTTATATAGAAGGATTATCCTTAGTATAACAAAAATAATTAAAAGGCTATCTCTAAAAATCTACAAAACGTTTTGCATCACTAAAAATATTTAATACGCTACAAATACTAATGCAAAATTGCCAAACGTTTTCTTCGTCAAGAGATGTGACAAAGAAATATTCTGTGTGGAAAAATCTTGTAAAAGTACCTTTTTTTTTAAAGGTTATAAGTAGCTTCCGGTATGATCGGCTTTGTCGCTCTACATCCGGGACAGTTTTTCCATACATGTTGTCAGGAGGATTCAAACTCGAATCTCGATATTAACCACTTAAGGAGTCTAGCACCACATCCCACTAAACCAACCAAGTATTGGTCTTGTAAAAGTACTTTGTAATGAAGGGTTTGACCAAGTAATTTGTAAGTAGAGTTTCAACAGATTTCAACGTTTTGAAAATGCAATTGAATGAACATTATTAGATAAACTTAATGATCTCCATTTTTTTTCTCAAATCGAAGGAGCGTCAAATATGATCAAATCGAAGGAGCATAATCGCTAAAATCTTAAATCCATCTTGAACACGTACATAAGTTTAAAATATGTCATGCACATCATTGATGAGTAAAACGAGTTCGCAAATATTGTCTTACCTTTCAATTGTACATCTTTGAACAATTGGTACATGAAACTTAACAATATTTGTTCACACTTCGTGTAATGCCTTACGAGTAAAGTCCTATAGCCGCCCATTACCAGCTCACACTTCGCGTAAAGCTTCGTAAAAATTTCGAATGTAAGCATTTTTGGTGGAGTACTAGAGAAGAATTGAGAAGGAAAGTTATCACTCGGGTTTATCAATACAAGATTGAATTCAAGAAAGACGAGATTGGGAATAGTTGAGAGTGTAGGAAGATGGCGTGAGATAAATTGAAAAGGAGTTGATTATTCATTGGAATTAGGAAAGGGTTATAATTTTTTGGTAGAGATACTAGCCATGACACAGGTGGACCCCGCCTAACGTCTCTTTGAAAAAGCCTTTGCCAAGCTGCTCTTTTTAATTATTAATTTTAAAAAATACCTGAAACTAATGGTTAACTGCCGGTTTAATTTTATTTTTTTTCAAATCTAAACCGTCAAACCTAAATGAGTTGTTTGAATAAAGTGACAGTGGGTGATTTGTCATGAACCAGACCCTAGCCTACGTGGCAATAACCTAAAAAAAAAAAAAAAAAAGCACGATTGTCGTCAGCTTTGCAAGGACCTTGAGGGTCCCCTTCAATTCCGCATCTGATGACCAGATGTTTTTAACTATATCTATATACGCACATAACTAACTTTTGTTCCTCCCCTCTAATAACTAATCTTAGAGGCAAGTGGGAGAGAGTGAAAGATCGAGCGGGAGATGGACAACGACAACGTGTACATTGAACAAGGTGAAGGCGAAGCTTTCTCGAACGCCCAAAACACGAGTTTAGATGATGATGGCCGCCAAAAACGAACTGGTACTTTGTTTTTTAATTGGATTAATTGGATAAAATATAACTAGTCTTGGCTCTTGGTGGTAATGGTAATCGTAGAAAACGACAGGAACGGTGATAACGGCGAGTTCACACATCATAACTGCGGTGATAGGGTCGGGGGTGTTGTCGCTGTCATGGGCCATCGCCCAGCTAGGCTGGATTGTGGGCCCCGTCATCCTGGTCGTCTTCTCGTTGATCACTTACATGACCTCCGTTATGCTCGCCGATTGTTACAGATCTCCCCATACGGGCACCAGAAACTACACCTACTCTCAAGCTGTCCAGTCCTACTTGGGTACCTACCTACGTACTTTTGATATATATATTTCATAGAATTTGGTACGTATAACGTATGTAATAATTAACGATGTTTGTAGGTGGCGGTAAGGTTTTTATATGTCGTCTGGCTCAGTACACAAATTGTGCAGGTGTGACTATTGGATACACGATTACTTCATCCATTAGCATGGTGTAAGTCGTACATATATCGATTCCCGTCTAAATTATATTAGCTAGAAAGGGTATATATGCATATGTAAGAAGAAGACTAGAAGTGTGTGTGTTTTGCGCGCAGGGCGGTGTTACGATCAAACTGTTATCACAAATTTGGTCATGGTGTGGAGTGTCACAAAGCACACTACCCTTTTATGACGTTGTTCGGTGTGATCCAGATCGTGTTGTCGCAGATTCCCAACTTCCACGAGCTGTCGTGGCTATCTCTTCTCGCTGCTGTCATGTCATTCTCTTACGCTTCCATCGGCTTTGGGCTCTCTGTTGCAAAAGTTATTTCAAGTAACTACTCAATTCTTTCAATTAAAGTTTTAGTTTTAGTGCAGTGAGTGATGGAGAGATCGATAATGAGTTTATTGACAAATTAAATTTGTGTGTGTTTGAAAATAAAAATAGACGGAGGGCATACAAAGACGAGGTTAGGTGGCACAGAGATAGGCGTGGATGTAACAGGCGCACAGAAAGTATGGAGGGGCTCCCAAGCAATTGGAGACATGGCCTTCTCATACGCTTACTCTAGCGTCCTCATTGAAATTCAGGATACCTTGAGCTCCAACCCACCCGAGAACAAAGCAATGAAGATGGCTTCCCTTATCGGGGTCTCCATAACTACTTTGTTTTACTTAGCCTGTGGATGTATCGGCTACGCTGCCTTCGGCAACAATGCGCCCGGTGACTTCCTCACCGACTTCGGCTTCTACGAGCCCTTTTGGCTCGTAGACTTCGCCAATGTCTGCATCGCTATCCACTTGGTGGGTGCCTACCAGGTAGGTTTCACTTCAGCAAAACAACTAAGAATCATCAGATAGAAGTGCATGAGACCATATATATATAACTAAGTAAGGGCATGCATCATATATATATTCGATCGATCAGGTGTTCGTGCAGCCGCTGTTCGGGTTTGTGGAGGAAAAGTGCCAGAAAACATGGCCGGAGAGCAAGTTCATTAATCGCGTCTACCCAATAAAAATCCCGGGCGTAGGAGTCTACCCACTCAACTTCTTCCGGCTGGTATGGAGGACAATCTACGTCATCATAACCGCTCTCATAGCCATGATGCTCCCCTTCTTCAACGCATTCCTGGGGCTCATCGGAGCTGCAGCATATTGGCCGTTAAGCGTCTACTTGCCTATCGAGATGCACATTGTGCAAACCAAGCTCAAGAGTTGGTCCCTCAAATGGGTCATGCTCAAGTTGTTGGTTATTGCTTGCTTATTGGTCTGCTTAGTGGCCGGAGTTGGATCCATCCAAGGCTTGATTGAGTCTTTAAAGGATTACAAAGTCTTCACTTGATTACGCCCGCCGGACCTTGCAATTTACCAATTCTATATTTTACAAGTGGCATGGGAGTTTCTGTGATATTAGACAAGTAGGGAGTGATTCAAGATTTAATTAGTTAGAGTACGTGGTTGTGTAAGTAGGAGCTTTTAGGGTTCATAATTAATTCCTTAGTTCCTATCTAGGCATTATATTTATTCTGTACGTGGACACACATTTATTGTTTGGGGAAGAAAGTTTGAGAAGTGGCCTCGGAGGCTTCTCCCATCTTCTCAGGTTTCAACAGCCGCACAAAGAGAGGTTGTTTCTGGAGCATTTCATCGTATCATGCCCAAATAAATTGCACCTTATCAACAACATCATCATTCTCACAGCACCACACGTAAACCAATGACTCTAGGGAAGGCTTAATATGATTGGTAGTCTATGATTTCTAGCTGATCTGATTGATTAATGAGTTCTGCATCAAAACTGCATATAAACCAGCAGTTGCAAAATATTTACATGAGGATTGATCTTGCAATCTTTTTTCAAACTAAGCTAGACCACGCTTTCTCATGCTTATTTATCTTACCCCACCCCCTACTCTCTCACAATAACTCACTCGGATCATAATCTGCCAAGCTTTTCCACAAGCCGGTTTTCTATCTCAGTCCTCTTCTTCATCATCAGGGCATACTTGGTAGCCAAGGCAGAGTCACCGGCTTTCACACTGAGTTTACACCCTAAAGATGTCTTCTCCATCTTGTCCTTGTACATGCTTGAAATCGGCACAAAATTTCCCTTTTTGTTGCACAGCCAACCGTGAGCAGCTCGTACAGCAGCTCCAAGAGATGCAGAATCTGCAGATTTTAGATACACCAAACTTTCTACTTTAGTACCAAAATATACATATTTAACCACATAGTGTTGAAATACAGAATACCTGGTCTTTCAACAGTGTAAACATCACAGCCAAATATAGAAGCCACAGCTCCTAGAATGTGCTCATTTGCCGATGCTCCACCAGTAGCTATTAGCCGTTTAGGGGGTGAAGGCATTCCAAACCTTTCCATATGTGCTCGCTTGGAGAGAAGTTGACCTTCAATCAGTGCCCTCACCTGCATAATATAATAACAAGAAGATTAACAAGGAAGCAAATCAATATTCCTTCTCAAAAACACTGCTTTTAAGAATAATGATACCAACCTCAGAAGGTGCATCAAAATCATTCACCTCACGCTCAGTCAAACCATTAACAGAGCCATTAAAGTTCTCCAGAAGAAAACGATGGATACCAACTTTGAAAACATGAAAATAAGAGGGATTAGTATGTCTCTGATGGACAAACTTAAGACCGTGTACTTCATTTCATTAGAGTAGTTGGGCATACGAAGGTTTTTGGTTTTTTGTCTATGACATACAACAACTTGAAGGAAAGCAAAATTCCATGTCATTCTCTAGAAATATTACCCACCTGGTAGTGGAGGGAGAATTTCATACTCGGTGAAATAGAAACCCAATTTTCCACCTGTAGAGGACATAATTAATAGGCATGAAAATGACAAGAATTCTGATCTTCTATTTTCAAAAGTAAAATATGCATAACATACCGTTAAGAGGTGGTGTTTGCTGAAGATATTTGTTAAAGACATCCCAAGATTTGTCACAATATTTGTCACGAATGTCTAACACAGGAATTATGTCATACTTCAGAGCTTTGCCAAACAAGCACCATAATCTATATAAATTTTAACCAAGAAATCATGCACCTTCACGAGTCAAAGATCCATTCTTGTAGCAAAGCATCACCATGAACCCTTTTATATCAACAGGGTTAGGGAAAACATGGCCTTCTAAACAAGGTTGATGCTCGTCAGTTATGCCAAAGACCTGGTCGCCAAGCATGTTATCTATGACAATATCTTATGCATTCACAGGCCTGAAGATAAACCAAAATTTGAGTGCATTTCTCACCGTATCACTAGTACCAAGACTGATTGCAAGATCACCAGGTGTATTAAGGGTCAACCCTGTGATTTTAACATGTTTTACATAATTAAGTGTGCATATAAAAAGACTGTAACATCTCAGAAGAAAGGTTCAGTATGAAGCAGATGATGTACCAGCAAGGCTGTTAGGATTGTCTCCAGACCACTGGATAACTAAACAGTTACTGCTAAATTGGTACCTAAAATGATCACTATAATTCTAAGCAAGTGTCCAAATACTAAGGGAACCAAAATGGATATAACAGGAAATACAACACATGAAGGACCAACTTTCACGGACCTCTTAACAAAGTATTGAGCAATGGGACCAGCAACAGCATATGCAGGAGCTACCTTTCCAAGCTTTTGCTCCAAACCGGGAGCAGTAGCCTATCAATAATATATAAAATGATCAAGAGTGTGAAGCAATTCCCATACTTAAATGTCAGAAGTTAGCAATCTAAACTCTTTAAAATACGGCAAGCACAAGATTGAATACCTCCAAGGCGATCTTCGACCATACCCTTTGGTTAATATCCAACAAGTTCATTCCTGCGCCATCAGTTTCATCAATACAAGCATAACTCCCTATAAGCAGACTAGCCATAAAGGAGCTAACAAGTGAGATCCTCTCAGTATCCTCATAAACACGAGGCTGCGTCTCATATATTCTCCTAATTTGCGGGCCAGTAAATCGCTCATAAGCACGGGAGCCTGTGATGCGTGACAATTCCAAGGCGCCCCCAACAGCTTCCTCAATCTTCTTACATTGCTCGGTGGTACTGCTATCCATCCAAATGGGGGATTCCTTGACTGAGAAAGCCTCGCCAAGTTGGTCAACTAAGGTCTTCTGGGGATCCAACCCAGACAATATAGAAGAGCTATTCTTCTTCCAATAGACACTGCCGTGTTGCTGGCCGCTCCCGGAAACGGCATAGATTTTGCCGAAGTCTAACTTTTTGGAAAGCTTTTGAAGTATGAGATCAAAAGCTTCAACCCACAGCAAGGTGGGTGAAACAATTCGGCCGTCAACGGAAGTATCTCTGTAGACACCATCTTTGGTCTTGTAGTGAGGCAAGTCGGAATCGAAGTGGATCAACTCTGTGGTGACAATGTTGAGGTTGGAGTCTAACACAGTAGCTTTTAATGACCTAGATTAATATAACAATCAATATCGATAACTCGAGTTCAAAACCTTCAAAGGTAGGCTGGAATTAGAGGATAGGGCAACCACAAGTGAAGCTTAAATCTGTGCATGATTTCAGTTTCAATTACACTTACAGCCTACAGCGCAGTGCTTGACAATTAGTTATTGACGAAAACTACAATGATTTCCCCAAAAACCATCGTGTAATTGAAATCACAATAGGATCGGAAGAAGCATACTAAAAGAAGAGGGAAGGGGAGAACTTACTGAGTGGAACTGTCAAATCCGAGAAAGAGGGAATCTTGAGGGAAAGAGTAATCCGCCATAGACCTGATCGTTCAACAAGAAAAGCGAGAAATTGTGATGACTCCAATGGGGAGAGTGTATTCTGGTTTTATAATGTGGATGAGGTGTGAGAAAGAAACAAATCGTTAACAAGATTTGGAAATCAAGAGTGATTTTCTCTATGAATACGAGCCTATCCGACTGACTAGGATTCAGTTTTATAAGATTTTTGTCAAACATTTCGTAAAAAAATGATCAACCTTACATACAAGCATGAGAATTATTTTATTTAGTTTATTAATTCACAATAAATAATTTTTACATTAGTCTAGAATTTATAAAGTAGTGATGATTTATAGAAATAGATAAAAAAAAAAAAAGTAGGGTCTTTTATATAGATTTGGCTGGATTGTAGTATTGGGCCCGTAGGTTAACATGGATCCATAGTTCCTCTTTTTCAAAGAATGAAGATACAATATGAACGTATTGGGTATATCTGTGTGTTCCATTATTTGCATAGGTGTGAGGTGAGATCGATAAGGATGGCAGACACCGTGGTTGACCTTCTAATGATAAGGCGGGAGATTGCATAAAACATAATGATCAAAGGTTGACTTTATCTACTCGATCAACTACCCAATTAATTCAATACTACACTTTCAATGATAACGCGGGAGATTAGAAAAGTAAATGGTTGAGCTGTTGGATCGTAAACTCACTACTATTATTGAATTAGACAAATGAAGAGAGTAGCAAAAGTGGTGAGTTAGAGATTGCAGTGGTGAAAGGAAGCTCAAGTGGATCACATAAGGCAACCTTCCGCTACTACGTTGCTAATCTAATCACCATAATTTACAAATAGCAGTTAAAACTTAAGAATGATCGAGATCGAGGTGTGTATGAAAATGCCTGGCTGCTCCTGTCTGCCTTCACTCTTTACCCACACAAAAGAGTTACCTTCAATATAGTTTAGATCCAAGAAAACCCATATCCGTATCCACCCAATAACTTACCCATTTTTCCTCCTTCTGCCTCATCTTTCTCTCTTGCATAAGTTGCACCATCCTTGGAGCTCTGCGATTCATATAGCTACCTGGAAATTGGAACACCTAAAATGGATTATATTGAAATGAGAGGGTTGAAATCAAAAACAACGATGAGTAGACGAAGCTCAACTCACCTTGCCCTACGCCCACTACTGTCTTCTCCTAGCTTCTTGCATTTATAAACCCTCAACACACATCTAACCCTATTAAACAATTCATTAACTTATTTCACATATTTTATTCTAAATTATATATTAATAAAATATCCAATAACTAATACCTAACATATATAAACTAAATAAACATACCCTTAGTTTATAAACTTAAAAAAAAACAATTTAAAAGACAAATGCATTTTTTTTTTAATATTTCGTATTGAGAATGCACTGCTCTTGAAAGACAAATGCATTTTTAATGGGTGAATTAATCTCTGGTTATTACTACTTATTAGTGTAGTGTGAAAACAAATGCAAAGTGTGTTTATAGGTGATTTACGTAATAATAAGCACCAATTTGTTGTGATAGAAAAACAAGTCAGAAACAGGTATACGTGGTGAAAAGCTTTGACGGTTTAGGTTGCATCGGACTTGTAAAAGTAGGCTTCACATTTTAATTTTTGGATATGAATATGACGTTATTAATGGATCCTACGTACATTCCTAGGGCTGTAGGAGTGTAGGTGTACAAGTGAACATTTATACGTTCTTCAGTTTGCAGGACTAGATACCAAAATGTACAAGTAGACCAGTAGCAGCAGCAGCAGCATGCCAGCAGCAGCCCAATGTCTTACCCTATCACACTTATCCTGCAACACAAGACCCAAATTCTGGACACGAAAAGCACAAACGCTGCACTCGAATCACACTGTCAACACGAAAACCACTTGGATTCTCTACGCATATCTCTCTGCACACGAAAACCACAAACGCTGCACCCAAATTCGTCTATGTAGGACTTGCGGATAATCTTTTTCTTAAACAAAATCCTTGCTTGCATTGTTTAAATTTCTAAATAAATCTTACGAATATGATTCATGGCTATGGCTGGGAACGAGGTGGTTTTAGGCTGTTAGTTGGCCCAACTCACCCTCTAAATGGGCTTTCGGCCCAATGAACGAGGCGCAAAATGAAAATTTATCGCTAGTCATGCTTCTCAATTTACTACTTGCCGAAACGGTTGGTTTCCTCCAATTTTGTTGCAGATGATCGGTATGTTCTCAATCCATTCCTTCCAAGTATTAGGCAACGTTCAAGCCAAATTTCCGTTTGAAGATGATTGTTTTTCTTTTGGTTTCAGATGAAGGGAATTTACATCCGATTTGACTATAAACCCTAAGCCG
The DNA here is from genome assembly GCA_033239045.1 of Fagopyrum esculentum. Lineage (NCBI taxonomy): Eukaryota > Viridiplantae > Streptophyta > Magnoliopsida > Caryophyllales > Polygonaceae > Fagopyrum > Fagopyrum esculentum. The sequence continues at coordinate 224,432 of BSUD01000006.1, forward strand.
CTGGATTATATGTATGGTCAGCTAAATTCTAAGTTTTCGTGTCAATCATCTTAATTTCCCCTTGTTCCTATTCCTCTAGTATTATGGCTATCAGTTTCTACTATAATTTTACTACCTTCCAGTTTCAGTATAGACCTAGCTGGTGATGATACATCTACTTGTATGCTTATTAGATGATGTGGACTGTCATTATATTGTAGCTAACTGTGTTGCCCATGGATTCTGTCGGTGTGCCTATAGCTTCAACTTTTCTCTCCTTTGTGGAGTTTATGTGGCTTGAAAATTTTGAATTATTTATCTTCCAGATATCTAGTTTTGCTTTTTTGTATTTGTTTGTTTTTGTGAAGTAGGTAACAGAAAGGGAATTTTCATATATCTGAATATATCTCCTTTCATACACTTATATAGCAAGTGTAGAGTTTGTTACAACCTTTCCCTTTATTACAGAATGCACCTCTTTATTCTACATATTACATATAATGTCTATACCCCCCCTTCAAGCTGGATTGGAAGTAACCAAACCAAGCTTGCGAGAAAGAAAAAGGTGCTGAGTTTCACCAAGAGCTTTAGTGAAAATGTCAGCCAACTGTAAAGAGGAAGGAACATGCACAGTGGAGATAAAACCACGTTGAACTTCATCACGAACGAAGTGACAATCAATACGTATGTGTTTGGTTCGTTCATGAAACACAGGGTTTGCAGCCAAGTGTTGAGCAGCCTTGTTATCACAATGTAATGGAAAAGGCCGAGGAATAGAGATGAACAGATCATGAAGCAATCCATCTAACCAGATCACCTCGCTTGTAGTCATGGACATGGCCCTGTACTCACTCTCAGCTGAGGATTTACTGACTGTTTTCTGCTTCTTTGTTTTCCAGGAAACAAGAGCTTTACCCAAGAACAAGCAATATCCAGTAATAGACCGACAAGAATAACTACAAGAACCCCAATCAGCATCACTATAAGCAGTAAGAGTGAATGTTGATTGAGTAGGGTAAAAAAGGGCCAAATCCATGGAGCCTCGAAGATAATGCAGTAAATGTGTGGCAGCATGCATATGAGGAAGACGAGGATTAGCAAGAAACTGGCTAAGTTGTTGGACTGTGAATGCAATATCAGGCCTAGTTAAGGACAGATACAACAGACGGCCAATAAGTCTGCGATAAGACTCTGGATCAGGTAACAAGTCTCCTGTATCAAGAGAAAGATGCAAATTTCTTTGCATAGGAAAGGAAGTAGCTTTGCAAGTAGATAAATTAGCATCAGTGAGAATGTCCAGAATATACTTCCTTTGATTGATAAGAAGGCCAGTGGAAGTAGAAGCAATTTCCATGCCCAAGAAAAAACGTGCAGGACCCATATCTTTGATGGTGAAAGCAGTATCAAGAGCAGCCTTAAGAGAAGCAATGGTGGTTGTATCATCACCTGTGAGAAGAACATCGTCAACATAGACAAGCACAACAGTAATACCAGAGGAAGACTGCTTGGTAAACAGGGAGTAATCATGTCGAGATTGAGTGAACTGTAACTGAGTAAGGAGCTTGGTGAGTTCGATGTTCCATTGACGACTCGCCTGTTTAAGGCCATACAAGGACTTCTTGAGGCGACAAACAGAACCAGGAGGAGCTTGACTGTAACCCAAAGGAGGATACATATACACTTCTTCATCGAGAAACCCATGAAGAAAGGCGTTATTTATGTCAAGCTGATGAAGAACCCAACTTCGAGCAGCTGCCATAGCTAGAATAACTCGAATAGTAGTAAATTTTGCTACCGGTGAGAATGTATGCTTATAATCCTTGTGTTTAACTTGATTGTAGCCTTTGGCAACCAAACGAGCTTTATGTCTTTCAATAGAACCATCTGGACGATGTTTAAGTTTATAAACCCATCGAGAACCAATAGCAGTTTTGCCTGGAGGCAAAGGGATGATCTCCCATGTTTCATTCTTCTCAAGAGCCAAGAGTTCTTGATGCATGGCTTCAACCCAAACTGGGGACTCTTTAGCTTGAGAATATGTAGACGGTTCAAAAGATGTAAGAACAACAGAAAGAGCCTGCACAAATTCTGGTGTATGACATGAGAGATCAAAATGTTGAAGGGCCATAGAAGAATTACAAATGTAATCTTGGAGGTAAGCAGGGGGTCGAATGACACGAGAAGGGCGTGTATGAGTAGGGGAAATAATTAAGGGTGAGGATGAAGGAATAGTAGGGACATGTGTAGGCTGGGAAGTAGTAGGAGGAGATGGGTGAACCAAAGGGGAAGAGGATGATATAGGCTGATGTGATGAAGGTAGAACAGGAGCAGGGGAAAAATTGTCATCATCAACAGCAGGAGAGACTAAAGGTAACATTGGAATAGGAGGAGAAAAAGTGGAAGAAACAGGTTGCTTAAAAGGGAATATGTGTTCTTGGAAAGTGACATGTCGACTAGTAAAGAGTTTGTGTGTCTCAAGATGAAAGAGTTTATATGCCTTTTGTCCAGGAGGATATCCAACGAGAACACAGGGAGAAGAAATGGGACTGAGTTTGTCTTTATGAGGATGAAGACTGAAGCAAAGACAGCCAATGGTTCGAAGATGACTGTAATCAACAGTGGTATTGTGAAGAAGCTCAAAAGGGATCTTCCAATTAAGCACAGAAGATGGCATTAAATTAATAAGGTAAGTTGCTGACAGAATGCATTCTCCCCAAAAAGTGATGGGAAGACCAGCATGTATACGAAGAGCACGAGCTGTTTCAAGAAGATGTCGATGCTTGCGCTCTACACGAGCATTCTGCTGAGGCACATAAGGTGTAGAGCGGTGATGAATGATACCAGACTGAAGGAAGAAGTCTTGTAATCGATGTTGAAGAAATTCAGATCCATTATCCGACCGGATAACCTGTACTCTGGTGCGAAACTGAGTAACCACATATGCACAGAAACCTGTGATTAACCTGAAAATCTGTTGTTTGTTGGCCATTAAAAACGTCCATGTACATCGAGTACAATCATCGACAATAGTAAGAAAATATTTGGCTCCACATAATGAGGGTGTATGATAAGGTCCCCAAATATCAAGATGAATTAAATCAAAGGCATTAACAGCATGTGAAACACTAGGTGAAAAAGGTAAACGATGCTGTTTTGCAAGAATGCAAGTTTGACAATCCAGTTTAGAAACAGTGGAGGTAGGGTAATCATGAACATGATGAAGTTTGGACAATGATAAGTGACCTAAACGATCATGTAACAAACATATATCAATAGGTTTTTTATTTGAGCTGGAAGTAGCACAAGCCAAAGGTAAGGATGTAGGGAAGCAAAGCTTGTAAAGTCCACCATCTCGATGACCAGTAGCCACAACAGAATTACTGGAAGGGGCCTGAAAGGAACATGTAGAATCAGCAAAATGAATAGCTAATTGTAAATCATGAATCACACGAGGAACTGAGAGTAAATTATGCTTGAACTGAGGGATATAAAGAACATTGTGTAATGTAAGTGTGGGAGACACTACAACAGTTCCTCGATAATGGACAGTCTTAACTGTGCCATCTGGAAGGCCAACAAGAATTGGAGTAGAAAGTTCCTGTAACTGAGATAGGTACTCCTTGCAGAAGGTGATATGATCAGTAGCACCTGAGTCAATAATCCAAGTGCAAGCATTGACAACATTATGCACTAAACTATGTGGAATACCTGCAAAATTGACAGATGTAGATGACTGCTTGTCTAGCATCATTTTCATAACCTCCTGGTAAACAGCATTCACCATAAGTGGATCCATAGAGGGAGAAGTAGAAGGTGAAGCCTCAAGAGGATTATCTGTAACAGAAGACTCCATAGCATTGACAGTTCTGGATGGAAAATTGAGAGCAGAATTCTTCTCATCTTTAGCTCTGAATTCCTTGTACCAATCTGGTACTCCAGTGAGTTTAAAACAAGCTTCACGTAAATGTCCACGTTCCTTACAGTAAGAACATTGCCTGTCAAGCTTCTCCTTCTTAAAATCTCTACGACTACCCCCTGCCTGGCGATAGGGAGTAGATCTCGACACTGCTAAAGCATCATGAACAGGCAAGGAAGTACAGGTAATTTCCTTCTGTTTTTCAACTTGTATAACCATATGAAAAACACGATTCATTGTAGGGAGAATGTCAAGAGATAAGATATGGCTCCTAATGTGTTCATACTGATCAGTTAATCCCATTAGAAATTGCATTATGCGAAGAGTGGCTTCTCTATCTGTAACCTTCTTAAGAATCTCACAAGTACAGTGTTTAATTCCTGTGCAACTACAGGAAGGGACTGAATCCACAGTCAACAATTCATCCCAGATCTTCTTCAATTTACCAAAATATACAGCCACAGAGAGATTTTCTTGTTTGAGAGAAACAAGTTCTTTATGCAATTGATAAATCAAAGGAGCGTTTGATACCTCAAAACGTTCAATCAAATCATTCCAAAGCTCTGTAGAAGATTCAGCATAAGTGAAGAGTTCTGCGATATCAGATTTCATAGAATGGAGAATCCAGCAGCGTATCATGAAATCAGCTCGAATCCAGCGAGAAATCTTATCATCCTCTCCAGCAGCAGGTTTTTTGCAAGAACCATCCACAAAACCGAGTTTCTGTTTAGCTCCAAGAGCCATTCGGATACTACGCCTCCAGGAAACGAAATTAGTACCGTTGAAGAGAATCGGAACTAACTGCATACCTGGATTATCAGAATTCGACAAATAAAGTGGATCATTGACATCCACAGTGAGTCGACGAACTGGATTGGGATCCAGATTCGAAACATCAGATCCAGGTGAATTCAAATCCGCCATGAAGTATCAGGCAGACTATGAAGAAACGAAGAAGAAATTGGAGAGGAATATATGTATGCGGAAGAGATGTTGAAAAATATTGAGGAATTACATGAGCACAATGGCTCTGATACCATGTGAAGTAGGTAACAGAAAGGGAATTTTCATATATCTGAATATATCTCCTTTCATACACTTATATAGCAAGTGTAGAGTTTGTTACAACCTTTCCCTTTATTACAGAATGCACCTCTTTATTCTACATATTACATATAATGTCTATAGTTTTGATTGGTGTGGAATTTCACCTTTTGCAACTCACTTTATTCAGGTTTCATTTTTCTTCATAAGGGTCGTTGTGCGTTTGATTGAATTAGTATGGACCTCCTGTAGATCGTGCATTCCTATCTTTACCACAAGTGATTGTCGTTGCTTTGTTAATTTGAGTTGGATATGCGTAGAGCAGTAAGACTGAGCTATACCAGTAATTTCTTACTAATCTGTTATGTAGTCTAGAAGCCACTGTTAAAAGAAACATAAACTAGTCAATCAAGTTGAACAGCTGATTTGGTGAATTTTGAGCATAAGAATCCTCCAAATAGTTATTTTTACTCCAAGCATCAATTTTTTTTATTTTATTATAGATAACCCAACTCTGATGAGGAAGAGATGGTTGGGAATCATGTCCTTCCACCTCCAACACCTCGTGCTTTTTGAAAAAGGTTTCCTTTCCCTTTGGTCACTATCATAAAATTAATTTGAAGATATAAAGAGGGTAGAAGAAGATAGTGCTGCTAAAGAAAAATAATTATTTTCTTATGGTCCTGTGCTATAGGGATAATTGTCAGTTGCTTTGCCATAAAGGCAGCCATCTGTTACATTCCTCTATATCTTACAAAAGCTCACAGCTAATAAGGGCTTTGAGATAAAAGGACAAGATTTTATCCACCATCTTTCTGTATGAAAAAGACGCTAAATTGTTCATCATCTGCAGTTTTTTAACGATTCCTGAGAGTCTATTGTTTTACAGACACATTTTTCTGGGGTTATGAATGACACATCCTTGTTCTTTTCACTTGACTTGAAAGAATCAAATCTGCAAGGATTTGCCTCAATTAGCAGCTGAACCACTTCGTTCATTGTTGGGCGAGGAGCTGGGGCCCTAGCTATGCAGCGCATGGCTATCTGCAGCACCGGAAGCATTTCGTCTTTGAATGTCCCGGACAAACGCCTGTCCAAGACTTGTATTGCATCCACCCTCGTCTCCATTTTGCTTGCTATCCAGTTAATGATATTCTTGTTTTCTCCAAACTCTGCCTCTACTGGTTTTTTCCCAGTCACCAACTCCATCAGCACTACCCCAAAACTGTACACATCACACTTGGTTGTTGCCTTGGATGAATTCACATAATCTGTTAACATTTCATGATTAGTCCATGCTGATCAACACTGACGGAATTCTCTTTACAAGGACATTTAGAATGATGCTTGGCAGATTTGTATAAATATATCTTAAACAGTACAAGGCAACTTGGAAACTGTTTCACAAGGACAAAATGGAACTAGTATTGATAACTATGTCCATTTAATTCTGAATATAAAACTTCTGTGCTATTATTTTTAAAGACCATTAACATAAACGATTCCTTGTGTGCTGTGCACAACATCCATTTTACACCAGTGGTAGTGTTTATTTGTTGTTTTAGCTCTCCTTATGAGAGGATTGATAATAAAACTGAGCCTACCCATGAAGTTATTTTACTGCTAATGATTTCAAGCAAATTTCTTCTCATGTCTAAGTTATTAGACATGCTCTTTTCGGTATTGCAATGCTAAATAGATTATTAAGCTATCATAACTATGGGAAGTTGGAAGATAGATAATACTAACTTAATTTACGTACCTGGATCTAAGTAACCATAAGTCCCTGCAATGACAGTATTGCTGGAATCCTTTCCTCCCTTTGCTTGGAGGACCTTGGCGACACCAAAGTCTGCCACCTTGGGCTGGTAATCAACATCAAGCAGGATGTTGGATGATTTGATGTCCCTGTGAATGACTGGTGGTAGGAGGTTATAATGGAGGTACGCCACTCCCTTAGCAATTCCTAGTGCAATCTGGTGACGAGTTGGCCAATCGAGAAGGATCTTTCCATTGTGAAGGGCATCCCAGAGATTCCCATTTTGCATATACTCATAAACTAGCAAGTGACAATCCCAACTAGAGAAATAGCTGTACAGCTTTATAATGTTCTTGTGCCTTATACTACCCAAAGTTTCAACTTCTGTCTCCAGTTCCGTATTAGGGAACAGCTGCTCCTCCAGAGCTGAATCCTTTGCCTTTTTCCTCCAGAGCTTCTTGACTGCAATGACTTCCCCGCTGCTTAGCCCAATCCTGTAAACAATCCCTGATCCTCCATGCCCAATTATGTTCTTATCAACCATGGCTTCGAGGATCTCATGCTGCTCAAAACTTATCCGATAAAAACTCTTTATGTCATATGAGCAGAAAGATGAAGATGAGGTCTCATCTTGTCCTATTATGGCCTTTTCTTTGGCAAGGCATCGCTTTAGGAACAGAATAATGCCAAGGAATGCAGCTACCAGCAAAACCATTAATACCCAAATTTTATTGACCCCCTTCTCGAGTTTTGGGCGAGGACACGAGGGGAAACGCGTGTCTGTTGAATAAAGATGAAACGTGAGACAAAGATGGGGATTTCCCAGAAAACTATCTTCCTGCCTTTCTTCTATGAATGGACGTGGAATTGGACCCGAAAGCTGATTGTATGAGAAGTTAACTGAGTATGGCAGTAATGCAGATAAACTGTATGGGATGCTCCCTGTGAGCTGGTTGTTAGAGAGATCTAAAAGATTGAGTGACTTAAGTGAAGACAGTGATTTTGGGATAGAAGAATTGAACTTGTTGCCTTGCAGTAGTAACAGGTTTAGTTTTGTGAGGGAGCCTATCTGGTTAGGCACAGGACCTGACAACAGGTTGTTACTGAAATCAATTTTCACCAGATTTACTGCTCCTGCGATCTCAGGAGGCACAAACCCAGAAAATCTATTGCTTTGTAGGAGCAGCTCAGTCAGGTTTTTGGCAGTTCCTATGGTTTTGGAAATGGGTCCACTCAGACTATTGAAAGCCAGATCAATAATGGATGCATGGGGGAGACTAAAGATTCTATCGGGCACAGAGCCCTCCAAATGGTTATAACTAACACGAAAACGAAGGAGGGAAATGCATTTTGCATAACTCTGAGGCAGCTCTCCTGCGAACATGTTTTCAAGGACAAGGAAGTAGAGAAGCTTACCTGCCGTGCAGATAAATGGTGGGAGCTGGCCAGAAAGTTGATTCTGGGACAAGTCTAAGAGGATCATGGGTGCTAGTTTCCCAAGATTTGTTGGAACCGCTCCACTGAGGTTGTTTTCATAAAGTGACAAGAAGGCCAGAGTTGTTGACTCCCCAAGAGCCTGTGGGAGTTTTCCTGTGAGGCTGTTGTTGTAGAGCTGTAGTGTCTCCAGTTTTGGGAGCTGGCATACTGTTTCTGGGATCTTGCCGGTTAACAGGTTGACTGACATATCCAAGTCGGTGAGTTCGGTTAGATTTCCCAGTTCTGCAGGTATAGTTCCTGTGAGCTGATTGTAGTAAAGCATGAGCATCTTCAGATTCTTTAGCCTCCCAAGCTCTGGAGGGACCAAACCCTTGAGGGAGTTGCCGCTCAATTCAAGATCAACAAGAGAGGTGATGTTGCCTATCGAGGGTGGGATAAGCCCTTGGATATTGCAAGTAGTCAATACCAGTGACTTGAGGCATTTTAAACGTGAGATGTCCTGTGGGAGCTCCCATGAGTTGAACAGTGGGTTTTCGTTGAAGTTGAGGACCTCAACAGCAGTGAGATTGAGGATGGATATGGGGAAGTCTCCTTGGAAGAGGTTGTATGATAAATCGACAACCCGGAGGGAAGTCATACTGGAGAAGTTTGGGAGTTCCCCTGTAAGAAGCAAGGAACTCATGTTGAGGACTTCCAGTTGAGAGCAGTTGATGATGCTCCGAGGGAAGCTGCCATGGATTTGGGTGCTGCTGATGTCCAATACTCGGAGTTGTGGCAGGTATGAGCACACTTGAGACGGGAAGTAACCGGAAACCGACCAACCAGATATGATGATCTCTGTCACATAACCTTGCTTGTTGCAACTAATCCCTGAGTAACTACAATATGAATTCTCTCCCAAGGCAGCCCAACTGGACAAGGCATTCCCTGAGAGACTCTTATTGAGGAGGCCAAAAAACTTTGCTTGGGTGTCATTTGTGGATTGACAAGGGCTGGGAAGTGAAACAATAAATACAAGGAGAAAACATGTTATATGAAAAAACATGTCAGGCTAGAGGTTTGTGTGAATTGTGAAGTATACGGATTATTGGAGTTGAAGAGACAAGAAAGAGCGGAAACTTATAAATGGCATCATTGCAGGACTAGTGTTTTACTAAGGGTAAGTATATCTTATATAAAGAGGGCCTTCGTATTGTACCCACTAACTCACATATACCAAGAGAATAATATTTTAGAGATGGTGAGATGACTTTGCATATTCTCAATTTCCTCAAATTTTAAAAGCAAGCATTGTATGCAATTAATCCCATGGGAAATTTATAGTCTCTTGAACCTGGACCCTTCGATGCAAAGTTTGGCCTTTGTGTTAAATAATTTGGCAATCAAAGAGTGCTACGGATTGCTAAAGTTGATAGGACATGATAATTAAGCATATTATGCCCCCACTCTACAGCCTGTATATTTATTTTGTGCTTGCTTTTTTTTCTTCTCTTAATATACTCGTGGTTTGATATAAGCATCTGCCATGCAAATACTGGACAATTGTCATATATATACCCACAACAGGCATCTTCACGTACTAAAAAGCTTATTTATGATGTCTTTTAGGCCTTTGTTTTTCTTAATTACTGTTGATTGCTCTCTCTTTATTTCTTTATTTGTATATTGGTTTTCTTTCATAACTTATGATTGAGCATGCCCTTGGCTTAAGCTAAAAAATGTCATATGATTGAACATGCCCGTGGGTATGAAATTGTCAAGTAAACTGGCTTTGCTTCTTTCCATTCAAATATTCCGTACTGTACATGAATAATTACAGGGTAATAGTTACTTTGGTCATCCTCTTGCTATTGAAAAGTTTCAAAAAAATTTATTTGTCATTTCACCTCAAATGCCATTACCATATTGTTTGCTGTGGGTTTACAAACTACCTTTTGGAACGCTTATTGGATAATGTAGTAATTTGATTTTTCTTTCAACCAAATAAGCTGGTTCCTCTTTCAGAATCCACATCTTTCACTATAGGATTGGTCAAAAGGAATTTGATTTGCTCTGATACGAGGAACTTTTATGATATGTAAATCAAATACTCCAATATTTGGATAATTTCATATTATTACAATTTTTATACAGAGTAAATCTTGCATTGAAATTATGTCCAATGTTGATGTTTGCATGTTAGTGAAAATCTTCCCTCGCTTTGACGGATATTTATTTGGTTTTGGTTTGTGATTTCTAAGAATTTTTAAGTTCGGTTCATCTATATTTTATCTCTTTTATTTGATGTTGCGATTTAACTTTGAAAGAAGTTGAACTGTTTAGCGGTATTATTGCACATGGTCTTAGTTTGAGTGATAGAGATAGAAGCTACTAATCTTCCGTTGTAGATTGTCTTAATTTGAGTAATAGAGATAGGGAGCAAGATTGCAATAATAACAATTTACAAAGCAAAAGCAAAAAAAATGAAAGTAAGAAAGAAGGGGGATACAGAAAAGATGGCCACTGATTAAAGAGCAAGTGGTACACGTTGTATATGTTCCATTATGACAGGGCAATCCCCATAGTTCATAGAGATAGAAGGCGCCTATCGTCTTTGTATGTATACTCAGCTGCCTCTTAAGGGCTGTACTGCAAGCGAGTGATAGTGATCACCTAAGTTGTTGGTGACCTTTAGATCATTTTCTTTTGCCGAATTGACTGCTCAAACCATTCATGTTTTTTAAGTTTTCCTGGAGTGGGAGATAAAGACGGACAAATAGATAGATGCAGACTTTCAGTGTCACTCATCTGCCAAATCTTATCTTCATTGTCTTCTTCAACGTAATTACAAAGGATGCATATGCTTATTTATTTATCTATATATTTCCGATGCTTATCTTCTGGGAACTACACTGCTATAGTCTATCAGTTATCGAATTTAGTTGGCTTTTGGAAATGGGCATCTCTTGTGATGAGATCAGATTAGTATTAATCCTAGTGACTTCTCCTTCTCTTCAAGGTTTTAATGATAATTTATGTTTAGTGGGGAAAGCATATCCGAAGTTGGCATTTAAAAACAGTTTTATAGGGTGCATCTGCTTTCATTATAAGCCAAGGAGCTTGCATTTCACTGCTAATATTAATACCCAATGAAATTATATAAACGTGTATTTCATTCCACAGATAATTAAAGTAATAATAGCAAAATTCTCTCCGTGCACTATTCATTGATTGAAAAGAGTATTTTGTCTTACATTGTCACAGTTGTCTGTGAAAAATGCCATTTTTCTATGTCAACTTATGTACGTATGCATTCTGATTCATATGATAAGTTTAATTAAGGGACCCCTTTAGTTAATAATAATGCGCAACTATTTTCATCCATATGTATTGTATGATAAACTATATTTGTTCATGATGAGCCGAATGGACCTATACATGTCTTCCTAGTTTAGGTTAACTGGGCCGATAACTGGACTAGATTGTATTGAACCCCACTTGACACCTGGGATCCAGAATTGAGCGGGTTGTTTAGGCCCAATGTCAAAGTTACATTGTGTTTAGTTAGAAGGTAGGTAGGTTTCTTTTAGATTCGGTTTATGTGATGTGTTTTTGAATGGTTTTTAGTCAGTTCAGATTTTAATATGATATTATTGAGTTACAATTTCAGATTTCAACATGGTATTTGTGCTTTTGAAGCTTTGTAAATCAGGACAAATTCGTTGAAGAAGGTTTTAGGAGATTCACGAGGTTTTGTAAAATTGGGTGTCATTCATGCCCTTTCATTCTTCCGATACTCTACATTCTTCAAAAAAAAAATTGAACCAAAAATTGAGAGTCTTTCTTCCCCAATTCTTTCTTCTTCTCCAACATTCTCAAAGTCCTTTGTTCTTCTCTTTGATTTTCTCTTCTTCAAACATTGATGGCGAAAAGTTCCTCAACGAAGGTTAGAAGAGGAAGGAGAATGTCCCCGGACCAAGACCAGGAGAAGACGCAAAGCAGAAGCACTTGTCTTGAGCGAAGACTGGGAGAAGAACTGAAAATAGAAGTTGCCTAAGAAGAATGAAGTAGAATGTTCCATCATTTATGGTGTGCTAATGCATAAATTAAGGGTTAGGGGTAATCTGGTCTTTATTGAACTGTATCTATTAAGTATCTAACATCATGACTTTGATTACAAATCTCATCTGTTTTTTAATTTTATAAAACATTGAGCATATAATTATAAAACTTTTGATTCTAAACATTTAGGCGATTTAGCCTTAAAATAATTAATATATTAAAATATATATATTTGTTTCATATCTGAAATAGATTGTGATTGATCCGGATTTGATAACTTAATTTGAATACATCCATTTGTGGGATTATGGATGGCCCCATCTTTGTTGAATATTGTTGATGGGTCATTGGCGTTGTTTGGTGGCTATCTATCACTTGAAGCAAAAGAAAGTCTTCCTTTTGGCCACTCGGATTGACTCCCAAAAGCCGCCGGCCGTCAATATTGAATTGTAGCAAAGTTTCATTTACATTACTGAAGCCAACTCTTTGGTGACAAGAACATCACAAATATTTCTCTTTTTATTTGCTATAATCTAATTATGAATTACCACTAACTAAGCATAGAGTAAAATTCACGTGTGACTAATAAAATTGTTGGAGCCTTTAATTTGCTTCTTCTAGAAAGCCATCAAGGATCTCAGCTTTTGCCCCAATACTAACAAAATCCTATTGGGTTTCAACTTTCCCCTTTCTTTGGGGACTCTTCTTTCCCGATGACAATACCTTCCAACCTGCACGGGTCTGCGTCCTCTAGCATTTGAACCACGGTTCTCATGGATGGCCTCAGATCTGGGAGCCTTGTGGTGCATAAAATGGCGATCTTTAACACCTTTATCGCTTCTTCCTTGGTAGGCTCGGGAATGCTCGAGTCCACCACGCTTAAAACACTCTCTATACTCTTCAGCTTGCTTGATACCCACATCACTATATCCTTGCTCTCCCCGAATTCTGCTTCTATCGGCTTCTTACCCGTCACCAGTTCCATCAAGACCACTCCAAAGCTGTACACATCGCTCTTCTCCGTTACCTTGTACGTGTAGCCGTACTCTGAAATCAAATTTGGATAACTTAATGATAGTGACATAATAATAATCTCAAATACTAAAACATTCAAATTAATTTACCTGGTGCAATATAACCGTGTGTCCCAGCAATTACATGGGTTGATTCCTTGCCAACATTAGCCTGGACAATCTTTGCCAACCCAAAATCAGCGATCTTAGCCTTCAGCTTCTCATCCAACAGTATATTGCTGGACTTGATATCCCGGTGAATCACCGGCCTATCACACCCGTGATGAAGATACTCCAACCCTCTAGCTGCCCCTAGGGCGATCTCATGTCTCCTCGGCCAATCAAGAACCACCCTCTCACTCGTGTGTAACCGCTCCCACAAGCTCCCATTCCGCAAATACTCGTAAACCAACAAACTCGAGTCCTCACTCGTGATGCTACAAAACAGCTTCACCACATTCACATGCCTGATCGAGCTCAACAACTTTACTTCAGTCTCGAACTCTTTACACCCCCGGCTCCTTGATAACATCGGAGTACCTGATCGGACTTTCCTCTGGTCCCCGGAATCAACCGTCCAGATATGTTTGACCGCCAACTCTTGATCATCTCTAAGCTTCACCTTATACACACTCCCACTCCCGCCTTTCCCCACCAAGTTATCCTGCTTGATCGAATCAAGGATTTCACCTTCTCTGAAGCTCACCACATGGTACGACTTCATGTCCCACGAGCTTCCGTCTTTGAACGAAAGTTTGCGTTCCTTGTGGGCTGATCGTATCTTCAAATACGAGTAACAGCCTGTCAAACCGATCATAACAATAAACCCTACCACGAGGCAGATGATAAGCGTGTGAACCTGACCCGAACCAGCCGAGTCACACGGCTTCAGAAATAGACCTTTTGGACTACAAAGCCCCTTGTTTCCCAAGAAGCTCCGGCTATAAGCTTCCATTGCCAGAGAATCCGGGATTGAACCTTCAAGTTCATTGTATGAAAGATCTAGAAGACTAAGCCTGAAAGAAGAAAGGGTGGTCGGAATATAACCAGAGAGATCATTGTACGACAGATTTAACGAATACAACGTCTTCAAGGATCCCAAAGATGGTGGAATTTGACCGGATAGAGAATTATGAGCCAAATTCACTTCGCTTAGATGATCGGACGATCCCAATGATTTCGGAATTTCGCCAGATAATTGATTGTTCTCAAGATAAAGATTGTTTACGTTTTCTAGCTGCCCAATGCTTTCCGGGATTTGACCACTTATTTGATTGCTGCTCAAGTCAATCGTAACCAGTGAAACTGCCCCGGAAATCTCATCCGGCAAGGAACCGGACAGTTTGTTGTTAAACGCCAGCAATTTCCCCATACTCTTTGCATTTCCGATATCGGGCGTGATTGGACCTTCGAGGAAATTATCGGCTATGTCGATTATATCTGCGTTAGGTAATCCCCAAATCCCCGCCGGAACAGTTCCAGTAAGCGAGTTCTCACTCACCCGGAAACGGAGTAGCGTCTTGCAGTTCCCATAGCTCGCTGGAATTTCGCCGGTGAAATTGTTTTGCAACATCAGGAGCTTATTCATGGTCCCTTTCTTGCACATCTCCGGCGGAATGTTGCCGGTGAAAGCGTTGGTCGAGACGTCGATGAATTCGAAATCTGCCCACGATCCGAGCTTCTCAGGAAGCGTGCCGGTTAGGTTATTCGTGTAGAGAGAAAGATTTACCAGGTTTTTGAACTCGCCGAACTCCTCGGGCAACTCACCGGAGAACTGGTTCTCGAACAGTTGCAGGGACACCAGTTTGCTCAACGTTCGGAGCTCCGACAAGTCTCCGTGGAGCGAGTTATGCGAAGCGTCAAAGTATTGGAGATTCGCCAAGTTACCGAACCCGACCGGAATTGTCCCATTCAAGGAATTGTCGTATAATTCGAGCCGCCATAGTTTCTTGAGCCTCGATATCTCGGACGGGATATTGCCGGATAGTTGGTTATCGGAAATCTGCAGGTCCTCAAGGTTACTGAGGCTTCCTATACCAGGAGGAATCGAACCGGTGATACTACAATTGGCCATGTATATGACAGTAAGATTGGTAAGCTTCAATATAGCGTCCGGAAATAGAGAGGGATTAAAAAGATTGTCTCCCACGCTGAGGATGGTCAAGTTTGACATCCCGGCGAGGGAATTCCAGGGGAAGGAGCCGGAGAATAGGCTATGGTTCAAATAGATGTATTCTAAATGAGTCATTTGAGAGATGTCAGGGAATGCGCCTGAGAAGGCATTGTTTCCGAGATCTAAGTAGCGCAGATTGGTGCAATTTTGGAAGTCCGAGGAGGAGAGATTGCCGGAGATGAAGTTGAACCCAAAGGCAAGCTTTTGGAGGAAGGGGAGGTTGGTGCAAATGGAAGAGAAAGGGAGGGAAGAACCGGAGAGATTTCGGTTGGAGAGGTCAATTCCAGTGACGGAGCCGTCGGCGGGGTTGCAAGAGACGCCGGTGAATTGGCATGGGGAGGTGGCGTTGGGGAGCCACGTGGAGAAGAGGTTTGCGTCGGGGGATTTGAGGGAGGATTTTAGGTGATGGAGGGCGGTGATCTCGGTTGAGGAGCAGATGAATGGGAGGAGGAAAAGGTGGAAGAGGGATAGTAGAGTCAGCGGCGCCGGCAGTGCTGGCGACGGTGCCATGTTAGGGTCTTTTGGTGTGTTGGGAGGAGAAGGTACGTATGAAATGGAAGTGGAAGTGTGAATGATGTGCTTATATGACACAGTGAAAGGGAGAGAGGAAGCCCCGAGGCACATTATTCCTGCAAATTTAGGCTAAGGTTAACATCGACATATGGACTTCATCTAGAATTTCAATTTTGTACAAACTTTGAAGAAATGATCGAGGGCCAGGCAAGAGAGTGGGTATCCACTTTCCACGTCATATGTATACTACTACAATGGAAGTAGTCAACCACCCTAATTGTTGCTTAAATGAGCTTCTCTAGTGATATAAAGAAATCGGTGGGTGAGTTAAATATCTACTATCTACTTTATACTCAATGTCACGTAAAGTACTTAATTACCCAACTCACTCGCTATCTTGATTATTTGATGTAAAAGTTGAAATATGAATGTCAAAAGGTTGATATCATGCATTAAAAAAAGCATTGCAAAATGAGGTTAATGAGGCAATTTCTTATAACTTGTAAGTAATTCCGTCCATGGTAGTTATTGCATGTATGTGAACGCGTAGGAACGTGTGCGACCCGGTTCAGCCGCCCGGTTTGACCTGCCCCACCCACGTGTTTTTTTTCCCTCTATATTTAGTATTTACCACTCCCACTTTCATCTAGACTAATCTTAATAGAGAATTCGACTGCTTTTACTCACTTTGGACTCCTTTCGTCAATTCTTTGGTTATTTTGTGTTGTTTAACCAATTGAATGACCATAAACAAGTCGTCGCATTTTCTTATGTATATTAAAGTTAGGAAAAATAACCAAAAATAATACCAACTATCAATATTGAACCAAAAATAATACGAACTATGAAAATTACTATAAGCGCTACAAACTATCAATGTATTTACCAATAATAATACGTCACACTTTTCCGGCAAAAACTCTAGCTCCGGTGATGACGTGGCAGCCGGAAATTTAAATGTCATCAAATAAATGAATTAAATGTGTGATGTGGATTTTATTTTACAAAAAATAAATTTAATAATATTTAAAATATTAATATTTTTAAAATTTAAATAATAATTTTTTTAAAAACCATTTGTACAAATTTTTTATAAAAAAATTTTTTGTACAAAAAATTTTAAATAAAGTTTGAAAATTTTTTAAACAGGTTTGTAAAATAAGGTTTTTATGAATTTTATTTAATTAAAAAATTTGTTAAAAAAAAAATCGATTTTTTTTTCTACAAATTATTTTTTTTAAGGAAAAAAGAATTTGTAAAAAAATTTGTGACAAAAATTCTATAGAATAAAATAAATTCGAATATTTTTTCATTTTATACAAAAATTCTAAAATAAATTTGATTAACAAAATATTCTAAAAAATATTATATTTTTTATTTTTTTTGTACAATTTTTTTTAAAAATTATTATTTAAAATTTTATAAATAATAATTATTTGTTTTTAATATTTTAAATATTATTAAATTATTTTTTTTAAAAATAAAATCCACATGTAACATTCCGGCTGCCACATCATCGCCGGAGTTATGGTTTTGGTCGGAAAATATATGACGTATTATTTTTGTAAATACATTGATAGTTTGTATCGCTCTTGGTAATTTTCAAATATTAATTATACTAATCTGTGGAATAATTTTTAAAACAATGTAGTAAGCTTTTGTACTCTTATAAAAAAAAACTAGCGTATTAGGTATAATTATGAATTTTAATGAATATATAATTTTTAAAAAATTATAAAAATAGTGATGTAGCATAATGGTTTTAATTAATTAACTCAAAAAAAATAAATAAATATATTATTAAATTAATTATAACTTTAGATAAAATACAAAAATAGTCTAATTTAAACAATATAACATATCTTAATTTAAATTTAATGTTAGTATACAAAAAAAACTTTCACCTTCAATATCCTTACAAAATAAAGAAGATGAATTATTAAA
>BSUD01000006.1:242436-401662 GCA_033239045.1 Fagopyrum esculentum
TAATGTTATAATAATTAATTATTTAAAAGTTAAGTTGAAAATTTTTCAAAAAATAATGATAAAGATATCATAAAAATATATTGAAGATTGTGATATAAGACTAAAATAAAAATAATATTTTTATTATTATATTAATTTTTTTATTGATTTATAATTCGTATAATTATAAAATTAAAATATATAAAAAAATAACATATGATATAAAGTTTATATACACGTGATATAAAGTGCTTCTACTTTAATATATGTATATAGATATTGAAACTTAAAATAATTCATAGTGTATAATATATTTCATTCAAATTAGTATCTAGGTAGTTATATCAATAATGTATGTAAGATTTATTTTAAAAAACCTGTACTACTTAATATCGTTACATCATCAATAATTT
Source organism: Fagopyrum esculentum (assembly GCA_033239045.1). Taxonomy (NCBI): domain Eukaryota; kingdom Viridiplantae; phylum Streptophyta; class Magnoliopsida; order Caryophyllales; family Polygonaceae; genus Fagopyrum; species Fagopyrum esculentum. Next base: position 242,829 of record BSUD01000006.1, read on the forward strand.
TGAAGTGTCATCAAACAACTCCTCGTCTAACAGAGCAGAAGAAGAGTCAAGGCTATAATTTGGGGAGCCGCCAAATTATTGTCTTTATATGACTCTTATGATCGGGTTTCTATTGAGTCACGAACCTTCCTCAACTACCTCATAATTTGGCTACTAAAACAAGCTTGGTTTACATCATATTAAAGGTTTTACTACTTTCTTTGGGATTGGGGAAGATTTTATTAATGTAAGTTTATAAGGTTTGTTTCGGGGTGAATTGAGAAATTATTTTTGAGATTATAGTTTCAAATTTATTTATTTGGTAAATTGAGTAGATCGGTGTTATTGAACCCAAATATTATATTGATAAATTGACCATGTCTGCTTATTTGGTGTTATTTAAAAAAGTTTAAATTTTGGTATTATTTTAATTAAAACAACAGGATTTATTAAATTATTTTAGAATTTTTAAAATTTGTATATATATATATATATAAAGTATTACTGTACAATTTCCTTAATATCTTGGGCTACCGGCCCAAGATCTTATGTTATTATCAAAGTGGTGTTTATTGGGTCCAGGTTTTTAACCGACCCAAAGACACTTCGAGATAGGAAGAGACGCTGTTCACAGTGAGGCTTCTGTGGTTATCATATCTGGAGGATTCCCTAGGTTGGTTTAATATTAAAAATGGTTTGTCATTTCGACCTAAAAGACACTTGGGGTAGATGTCTTGTGATGGCTCGTTTCATGACTCGTGTCATGCCCAATGATGAGTACGGTCTTATGGTACGAGGTTTCCTTTTTGAAGAAAAAGTAAAACTCAAAAGTTCAAGTCTTAGAAGAAGAAAGATTTTTGAAGGAAATGATACAACAAGGTGACATATAATAAGATAAGCCATTGTGCTGTAAAAATAAAAACTCTGAAATCTCAGTGGTGAGCTTGATTTCACCAGGGAAAGTTGATGCCTAAACTCCTCATTCCAAGCTGGTAACTCCCCGCAGCCACCAAGAACTTGACCGTCTGCCCGCCGGTCAAACTCTCCATGGCCTTCCTCACGGTCTCCCAGCGAACCTTATCCGCCTGCCTGATCACCGCCCACATTGGCCCCTTTGCACCCTCGACTGCCTTCTCCTCCGCCTCCGCCTCCTTCCTCACCTGCTCTATCTTTGACTTCTGCTCCGGCGACATGTCCGTCACGGTGGCTTCTAGAAGGTTGAGAGCTGAAGAAGGCTTGAACCCTCCCATCCATAAGAAGACCTTCTCTAGCGAGCTTAGAGTGGAAGGAGAGATGAAGAGGTATTTGTCACGTGCCATTGCTTTGGCTTTCTCCTCGTAGTAGCGCATGTAGTGAGAAAGAATCTCCTGTACTAAGAATCGCGTAGATTGCTCTTGGTCAACGCAGTTTTGTTTGGCAGTGGCATCGTTTTGGTTGGAGACAAGGATGAGGCGGTCAAGGAAGCGCTGCTGCTCCTTGAGCCACACTGAGTAGAAGGCTTCGAACTCTTCCGTTGCCGCTGCTGATTCTTCACTGCGATCCACCATTGTAAATTTTTCAAAGAATTAATGTTTATATCCATGCATGCAACTATGCAAGTGTGGTGGTAGCTATTTATACAAGTTTGCGAGTGGATTACTTCGTTCATAAGGTTAATTACACCTGAGCTGACGATCTTCACACGTCGGGCAATATTTTGCCAAAACTGCATACGCCATGTGGCATCTCGATTTAGATACGCTTGTATTTGATATTTCCCAGTTGAAGACGTTTTCTTAAGTTTATGCATGCGGATGAGACAAACAAATTAGTGCTCATATATATATATATGGATATTTGAATAAATAAATGTAGAGGATGACAAAAACATGTATATAAAAGCAGTAATGAAAGTGCATGGAACTCCCCGTTCATTTTTGGAGCTTTTCGATCACTTTATTCTAACTCAAAACTCTTCTAGGTACTGTAAGTACGTGTATAACTAACTGTATATACGTACGGCGCAATTGAGTAGTGATTACAGATAATTGAGATTTTCTGTTCGATCAGATCAATTTCTTTTGGTAATCAGATATATATTTCTCATCTTGGATCGATCAGCAACTTGTGGAACATATATATATATATATATGAGTACGGGTTGGATGAGATGAATTTGTTTTAGTAGAAATTGAAGGAGATTGAGTATTGTACGAGGTCTCACATTGTACAACGGCATTCACGTGACAGGCCGGGGAATCCTGTCAAGTTACTTGTGTAAGAGTCAGAGGTAAACTTCAATTTGTATTGATTTGCTCATTGCTAGAACAAATGATTGCAAAGTCGGACTCTCCTGCCTTTTGAGATTTATTTAAACCATGGACGCTTTCCAAAGATTCCCCAAAGGTCACCATGCATACCCTTGTGATTTTTCATACCTTTCTGCGCGCTTCTGCACTATGCTCTTTTGTTTCATCGGAGTCTCATATAAACGAATATACTAATTTTATTGTTCACTGTTTTTTATGTGTCTTTGGAAAACACTAGTATTAATGTTTTTTAAGATACCAACGAGTGTTTATTTGGACCAACAACTCACAGTGGTGTTTTTTTTATCACGCGCATAGCACGTGGGCTAAACTTTTAGCCTCATCACGAAGGTGAAGAGAACTCGAAGTAGGGCAACGGAAAAAGACGTGTTTCTCTTCATCCGGAGCTTCGTCTTTTAAGGGTTGTGATATTGAATCTCCATTATTAATCTCCTCCCAATTGAATCCGATTGAGAGTTTTACTGTCAACACTATTTGGATCGTCGAGTTTGGTTCGAACAACGAGAAATCAAACCAGTGGGGGCGCCAATATTTGTAAAGCATTCGTTGTTTCGAGGGTATATTAGTTATTTAACTTTTCCGTATATCGGGTATCCCTTGAGAATCTCGATCCCGTTTCAACCACATGTATAAAGTGACTTAATACTCTAATTGACTTAACACAACGATATATATAAACTTACAATTAAAGTAACACAAACATAATTTGTTTTCATTTTATTAATCTAATAAAATCTTATGATTTTGTATTTTATGAAAAATAAATTTCACTCACCTTGGATGCCTCATTAATTAGTTAAAATTAAAAAAAGAAAATAGTTAGAATTATACAAAATTAATTTTGTTGTTAAGTGAGAATTCGATTATCCAACCCATGGCGGTAACACGATGATTTGTTTTCTTACAACGGAAAGTGGTCAAGTTATAAACCTCCAACAGTCGCATAAAAATTGGTGTTGGCTTCAACATTAAAATTGGTGTCGGATATAACATTTTTTTAATGGATAAAAGGAATATCGACATAATAATTCTTCAAAAACGAAGATCCAACGTCAACGAAACAGACAAAATAGAGAAGAAAGGCGGGAAACCGTAAAAAAATTGACGGTCAATTGAAATCAGAAATCCCTAATTTCCGAAGAATAACCAGCCGCTCCCTAATAACCCGACGCCGACGGCCAACCTCACCGGACACCGCTCTAGGAGTGAAGTAGGAGCCGCCATGGGAGGAAGAAATCCAGCAGAGGAAGCCCTAACTCTTCTCCGGGGTAGAATATGCGACTCCCATTTCATCTTTTCGGCTTTCTCTTCCTCACCTGATAGCAATTACTGGTTCGGCCTTCTTTCCCTTTCCCTCTTTGATTTCTCTCCAAAATCCACTGGAGTAATGGCTGACAATTTGCTCTCTTTTATGTGATTTTGCAGCAAGTTGAAATTCATCATATCCGGATCAGTCACCGAGGCCTGCAACAACTCCGTCTTGCTCCTTGGTCCTCGCGGTTGTGGTAAAACTGCGGTTCGTTATCACTGTCATAATCTTTTGTCATCCTTTTTCCTACTTCATATTCAGCAGAAAAAATTCCATTATTCTGTTTTAATTTGTTATACTAATTTCTGTTCCTGTTTGTTATTTCTTTGAGTTAGGTTTTGGAGCTTGTCCTTAAAGACTTATTGGTGGAGTATCCTGATATGGTATCTGTGGTAATGTAACATCTCTTGTATATTAATCTGGTTTTTAAATTAGCCTGTATGATTTCCAGCAGAAATTCCTTCGTTTTATTGGTCTTACGGTTGCACTAATGATGCCAAACTAGCCTCTGATATATTTCACTATTTAGTCTCTTCAAAAATTATGTGCCATGTGAATTTCCCTTTAATTTAGTGCTATTAGTATAGAACATGGGCTGATTTTGACGTGTTGGTATTCTTCCCAGATCCGGTTAAATGGACTTTTGCACAGTGATGACAACTGTGCACTGAAGGTAAGGTTCCTTATATATGATTCAAAACATTGGCAGAAATGCACATCTTATCTATAATTCGTATACTTTTAGCTGTTAGTCCTTATGTTTTCTCAACTTTCATTACGATCTTTCTTGTAGGAAATTTCGAGACAGTTATGTGTAAAGCATCAGCTAATGTATTCAAAAGTGGTAATTGATTGTATTTTTCTTATGGCTCTGCCTTTAGCTGTATTTTTCAGGTTCATTATGTGATATTTTCTTGTACATCGTGTTTACTGTAGGCATCATCTGATGATAACTCCCAGTTTATGATCGCAATGCTACGGTAAATTTTGAAGTATTTTGTGAGTCCCCCATGGTCTACTGATGTTAAATTTTCCAGCTAACCAGTTTTGTTTCTGTTTTTGCATGTACTTGCTACCAGAGAGTGTGGCTTGGCACATAAAACCATAGTGTTTGTGTTGGATGAGTTTGATCTATTTGCTCAGGTGAGGATCTTCATCTTACTGTACCTCTCTTCCTATATCTATAATGTACCATCAAGGTTGGTAGTGCCTGGTTTTAATTATTCTTTTGTCAAATAGTCCAATCATGCAATTCTGGCCTTTTTCAGAAATATGGTATAGAGAGGAGTAATATAATAAAATATTTGGTGTGGTGGGTGTCAAGTGTTCACAATTGATCTGATGTTTGTTTCCCTTTATATTTACAGGGAAAACAAAGATTACTCTATAGCATCTTAGATGCGTTGCAGTCCGTGACATCACAAGCTGTCGTGATTGGCATAAGCTGTCGACTAGTAAGTCTTAAAATTTGGTTTTAGGCAGTAATTCATTGTGGACAATCTCTGTGGTTTTGCCTTTCATTTCTATGATCATTTGACAAGCAATGTATTAAAATGTCCAGATTGCTTATAATATATGGAGCAAATACTGATGGTTCATGTTTTACCTGATAGCTTATAAGGAATAAAGAAGATCTAAATTTTATGCTGTAAATAATGTAGGACGCTGATCAGCTCTTGGAAAAAAGAGTAAGATCTCGCTTTTCACACAGGAAGCTGTTATTCTCTCCTCCTGCAAAGGAAGACTTACCAAGGTATCTTTTTTCTCATAATATCTGCTGCTATCTATCTTGACCTTTGACCTCATATTGTTCTTCTGGTGCTCTGTTGCTTTTGCAGATTGCTTGAGCATATATTGTCATTGCCAGCAGATTCCTCCTTGCCTCATGAATATACAGAAAAATTCAACACAAGACTCCATGTATCCTTTTGCTTACCTTTGTGATAGTTTAGAAGCCAACAATCCCGGCAAGGAGGAAGGAAAAGAGAGAAGCTGCAATGCTGTATTTTTGTCTATTTGCATAATTCAAACTATAGATGATACGTATATTATTTTACTATATTTCTTGGGGTCTCTTCATTCTCTTGAACAAATTTGTTTCCTTCATCAGCATTCCGTCCCAAGCTTTCTATTGTGTAGTATTGTATCGAGACTGTCAAAAACCAATGACAATTCCTGTTTGGTATCGTAATTGCAAGATGCTAACGGACTAAACTAGCACTGAGAATCTGATGGACATATTGCATATCAAATGCCAGTACACTGTTTGTTTTGCCAGAATTCCTTGACAGTTAACAGAAGATATTGGTGGATGAGAAATTTAAAGATATAATCAACAAAGTATCAGATTTTGATTCTAGTGTTCATCAGTTGTTGAGGCTCCTGTAAGTTCTTATTGAAGCTAGAATGCTGAGTTTAAACTACTTGATTAAGACTTACAAGTGCCGTTGTGTTTAGGTTTGTGGCTGTTTCCTCGCTGGATTTGGATTCAGGGCTGCTGTCAGTTGGTAACTTCAGTTCAGCAATATTGGCCGTACAAAGGCAGCCAAAGCTTGATTGTTTGAAAGGTTTGTGGTATTGTCCGAACTCATTAGTCAATCACAATTACTTTTATTAACAAAGGGGTGTATGAAGAGATTGAAAGCAAAAGAACAAAAACAGATATATTTTCTATGATACATGATTCTATGATTCTTTGATCAGTCCATCAGCTGTACAAAAACAGATATATTTTCTATTTTCTTCCATCCATGAGGATCTAAATAAATTTATCTTGATTTGTTGGTTCAGATTGCTCCATATTAGAGCTTTATATACTAGTGTGTATGAAAAGATTGGAAGCCAGAGAACAAAACTCGTACAACTTTACCTCCGTCATGAAAGGTGCATTAAGGAGTCAGGACGTCTTATATTATGTTGATTGCTTATTCATCTGTCACTGACTAAGCATTTACTGCAGAATACAAAGCTGTGCATGATTCATTCCAAATTCCCGATTATTATGGGCGAAGCGTATGTCTACGGGTCAGTATATCACTGCTCACTAAGGTCCTGAAGACGTAAACTTGGTCTAGATAATCTCATTTCAGTAGCCGTTGATCCTTGTGCAGGCCTTTGAGCACCTTGTTCAATCTGAACTCATTTGTTTCACGGACAACAGGGGATACAATCAATTTGTTGAGTTTCGTCCGGTGAAACTTCTAGTTTCACACCTTGAGCTCCACCAGGGACTCAAATCAAATAACTCTTGTCCGGTAAGGCGCTTACTATTCCTTCCTGCAATGTTTCAATTATATATAATCTAGAGTTTTAGACTAATCTTAGCTTAAAAACACAAACTAATGGATGATATGGTAACTCCGCTGTTGCAGAACATTCTTCAAAGACTATTAGATCAATCTGGTCAGAAGAGCTAATGCAAAGAAATACATATGCGATGCATTGTGTGTAGATGTTGAAATTACGGGTCTATTTGGTTAAAAGAAAATTGCCTTAGCTTAGCTCTATGTTTTGGATTGTTGCAGCACAATATCCTCCAAACAAGTAGCAACGACACTGACAGGGCAAGCTATTAGCTAAGCAAAATCATGGCAGATTTTCCAATACACGGTCAAATTATTTCCATATCACTCACGTTCTCTCAAACTAAAACCAAATGTACATTATCGTAAAAGAAATTAAATGTACATTCAACAGATATCACATCCCACATCAACTCCACTGACATTGAGAATATATAGGTATATATAAACTCGTCAAGTCTAGGTTCTAAGCAAAACTCCTACATATTCCTTCCTTGGCCAATCTATGAAAAAGAATAGCTAATTGTATACGAGCCATATCGAAATTTCTAGAAGCTTACATGATGGCATGGAAATCAGGTTGAACATACCTTCAACAGATCTCAGTTTTAAATTAAAATTTTGATATTTCAGCAAGCACAGCCTCAAACAAACATATGGAGGACAAGGAATATTAAAACATCTCAAACCCTAAAATACTCATTTGATGGGGAAAACAGGAACATGGGTTCAACCTAAAGAACGCCACCATCTAATCTAAAGCCCATTAATTTACAATTCATGTCATAATTCTATTCATCTATCTGATTTATGACTATTCTGATGATAAACCATCTGCTGCATTTCACATTCCATATTCAAATGAACTTTGAAATCTGAAATGGCAGTACCCATAGCCAATTGGCAAGAGATCAAATGCCAGATTTTCCGAATCTCTATCAGCATATTCAGTTGTTTAGTCATTATACATTTCAGAAAAGATCACCATAGTCCATTGCCAAAACTCACCACTTACGAAAGAGATATGTTCATTTATTCAACAGCCAACATCACATGCTTGACGGAAGATGCTATATCAATCAACCAGTTACTCAGTGCCAAGTTATTAATGCATGAGACAAAAGGGAAAATCAAACATCTTTAGCACTTATTAGTCTTCTCTGACCCATTCAACTACTGTTCCCTTCTAGATTACAACTAGACCTATACAAAATCACGCTCGGGTCGGAACATAACTAAAAACTCTATCCAGAAGTTGCGGTTCGAGTTGGCCCGACCCGCCTTGTCCGGGCCACAAACGTTGGCCATGCCACCACGTAAAAAAGTGGGCGGGCCGGGCTGACGTGGATGGCTCGTATATCAAGTTGATTGTGCGTCTTTTTCCCGAGATTTATCATTCAAAATAAGTAATATAATATATATCACACAAATTTTCCAATTCAATTATACTTGTATACTGCATTAACGAGTTCAACAACAATAAATACACAAATGTGAATAAATTCAAATACCTAAAAAAACAAAAGTATCGTTGCAACCAAGTTATCTATGCAATCTTATATTACAGACGAGTATAACTTGTCCAAATACTCAAAACAAACTAAATGAAAAAATGGAGTAGGTGACACTCAAAATAGGGTCGGGCCGGGGCAAGTCAGAACGGGTCAAGCTAGCTACTCATGCCCATGTTTTTTGCAGGCGGACAGGCGAGCCGACCCGAATTGTACAAGTCTAACTGGAATCGTATACTTATCATCCACAAACTAGTCTCGTATGACTAATCAATAATTAAAATAATGTTTCGATATCTAGTAACCCTAATACTAAATAATTGTGATAAATAGTTGGATTTTAAGAAAAACTAGTTTAGTAGTTGTGCCTCGCACAAGATTTGTAAAAGTTGAACTGATTTTTTGTTATCGTAAATAATGTTTCGATATCATTGAAAATATATTTTTTAATATTCTATAAGAAATGGTTCACAAGCATTCTTGTATGCATTTATTATAATTAATATATTTTTCAAGTAATTTTTGTTTAATGCTCAAATACTTGTATGTGCATGAATTGAATAGCAATTGTCCCCCGCTTATAGTTTATGATACACAACGAAATATTTAGGTTGATTTGAAGTTTATATGTTACTGAAAAACAACAAAATATTTAGGTTGACTTGATGTAACCGTGCGCAGTTTCCAAAAAAGGGGTGAATTGCAAAGTAACCTAATATTAATTTAGGATTAATGGTGATATGGCATAAATTTCTATGAAAAGTAACCTAATATTTAGGTTGACTTGATATGGCATAAACACCTTCCATTTGATGATTTGCCAAAAGCAACCATACCGTTTACAGATTAAAGTAGTTGAAGCCGTTTGTTATTGATAATTTGTCAGTATCAACCACGATAAGCATCACCAAGACGAAATTATATGCTGGACAAGACTAAATTTATAACTTTTTTAAATATATAATGATATTTAAAAAGTTTATATATATGGGGACGAGACGGGATTAACCAAGATCAAAAGTTTCCGTTCACGTCCTATCCTGCAAAATTTTCACGACACAAAACGGAATACACTTTCTTTTCCAAATCCCGCCGGGATCGGGATTAACAGGCATCTATGCCCACCCCTACAACAAACTGGGACAGTATTGCATGCTACAGAAATGTCAATTCTTAATCTAAATTTTCCAGTCAAGATTACGAGGTAGACAACAAATAGTCAACTGTTACATGTGTGCCAGGTACTGTTTCGACTATACGTTCTAAACATGTTAATTCACAAGCACAATTTCCACATGTCAAAATTGACAATAACCCACCGGGGGGAAAAAAAACACAGAAATTCTGTACAAAAATGGTACATAGCCTCATCCACATCAACAAAACATTTCCATAATCACTTCCCTCCTAGGTGCTCCTCTCTTACCCAAGCTGTTTCGGCCCCGTCCATTTCGTTCTGTTGTCTCTGAAAGGCATCTGATGTCCAGATTTTTATGACGAGTTCTCATGATACTCTAGGAGCAACTGCAACACGGCTCACTGAATCACTGATCCTACCTCATTCTGGCATTTGAATATTTCCATCAGTCAGGATCAATATCTGTTAATCATCTTGGTGCTATCCCATGAGAGGAAGGATCTGTTTTCGAGACATTTAGTGTGGCCATGAGGTGTGGTTGGTGCGAATAGGGCTCATCTGAAAGACCAAGAACCGCCATAGTTGATCTGTCAATACACACCAGCTTCATTGTCAGGAAATATATTTTCACTTCCTTTGTTTCTTTCAAATCCAGTAGTCAATCAAAAGTCAATTCTTGTTAACTGTCATATTTATTAAGGAAAAATATGACTTGTCAATCTTCGTGGAAATCTGATCAATCTCTGAAACAACTACACATTGGACGAGATTAGATACCTAGATAATGATGCTCTGAGACTTGGTTGGTTTGCATATGCGGAAAGGGAACGTCTAAGGTTTGGATGCTTGTTTAAAGCACTCTCAAGCTGTGGAGGTGGCAACTGAAAGCAGCAAAGCATAAAATAAAAAGATGAATTAATAAACAGTTCAGCTGAAGAACATATATTTCCAAAGAGTAATGTTCGACCTCTAATAATACACGGAAAGAATGTGGTTGTGTCTGGGAGACACACTTCAAGAACCCAACCCAGAGCTTTGGCATTTTCCATATCTGAAAAGATTTAGTATGACGAGAGTGAGTTTCCCTGAAAGATTATATTCTATCTTCACAAAAGCAAATGCAAAGCTAGCAAGTTGATGGGTACTTGAGCACATCACCTGTCTCCTCACAAGCCTGGATAGAATTTCCATGACACAATCAACCTGCAGGTTACACCACAATGTCCTTTGTAAAAAGGCAACATATTTTGATCCCATCACGCATCTTATAAGACTTCGTTAAAATGATCATCATTATGCTTACTATCTGATCAAAGTGGAAATATATTAAACTTCAAGTGAAGAACTCCATATTGTAAGCCTAATTTCTTATTATTCTAATCATACATATAATTTCATTATATCTTCACAGCACGTATGATGTATCAGCACAAAATGCCAAACGCCAATGTCAATAAATAAGAAAAAACACTGGGGAGAAAGAGATATGGTAAGTAATAGATACCAGTGTAGGGAAAGCATCAATTGACTGGATAACCGTTCTCATAAAAAGTAAAGGTAATGGAGTCTGATCAACCTACCAATATGAGAATTAACTTTAGCTTGAACAAACATAAAATAGAAATGACAATTCTGCATCATTAGCCAAGAAAACATACCATTTGGTTCAAAGCCTTTGCTAAGACCTGATGTGTGAACACCGTGCGCTGCTCAAAACAAGCTGAGCAAGCTTCAATTACCTGAACATAAAAAACACCATAATAATTTAGCACTTAAATCTAATGAACAGCCTGAAAATATTCGAGTCATAGACAACAAGTAGAAACCCAGACCCACGTTAAAATGAATACTGATCCTTCAGTAGAGAACATTTCACCAATCAAAAAATGAAGGGCCAGTGAAAGAAAAAACTTTCTAAAGCCCCTTGGAGCTACTCTTTTTTTTAATTACTAACAGTTACATAAAATTTTCTAACGTAGTAGCTGAACAATAACCGTAGAGTTTACGCTAATTAGTTAGTAGCTCCATATACTGGTGCAATAGTACCGGCTACTAAATCACATTGCACGAGACCAAACCCTAGAATCGATTTATACAAAGATCGGATTCATGGCAGACAAAGACCAGGAGGATCAGCCAGTAGATATTTCCCAAGAGATAATATAGTATTAAAAGCTGACCATCTATCCCAGTAAAGCAAAATTAAAAGACCCTGCCTTTTTAAGTGCAATTCCTTCTTTCTCTGGATTGATGTCATGAATTGCAACCAAAACCTCAGCTGGTGTTAGCGCTGGACCGGTGTGAGCAGAGCCCTGAAACATTAACCAAAACATAGATAAAAGACATAACAGACCAGGTACATAGGAGACAAAATGAGCTTCAATGAGCTAAAAACAAATATATGTAACAACATAAAGAGTGGATCTTTTGTCTGAAACTAAGTGGAAGTTTCGAAAGGTGCTTACGTATGGTGTTATTATCTTCTTTTCAGCAGATTTCAATCAAATGATACATGCACATGAAGAAAAACTTACAAAATACTCCCAGCAGGCAGCTCCGATACATGCTAATAAATTCTACTATGACTGACAAACATAGCAGTGTGAAAGGAACTTCTTTATTATTGCCTCACCAATATAAGTACTCGTATAAATGTAGGAGAATAAAGATACCAGGAGAAAAAAACTTCTTTATCGAGGTTGGGAAAAGTATAACAGGTATGTTGTCTGAGTCTAAGTGGTCGTTTGATTGGACACCCGGAATGGAAATGAAAAGGTAAGATTTAAGAATAGGGAAATAAAATTAGCCTAAAGTATAACTCTTCTAAGATAACCAAAGATAAATGAAACTAAAACATGATAATTTCATTTCCCTTTCTTAGTCATTACCTTTCCGTTTCCATTTTTCGAGTGACCAGCCAAGCAATCCAAAGATGTAACCTTTATCATTACAGAGAGCTCTTTTCCCCTTTTCTTCTTTTCCGATTAGGGTCTACAAATAATGTTACAAAAAGAACATTGATCACCTGTAATATATGGGCCAGGGCAGTCTGAAACTTATCCACTGGAAGGTCGACAAGCCGAGGAAATATGGGCAAAACCTGACAACATATAGGAACATAGGTTTAAGATTATCCACTAAAGTAGAGCAGGTCATATTCCCTTTTACTTTGATGCATTCAACTTTAACACAACAGCAAACAAGTTTAATAAACAGATTCCTCAATTGAATAGTAACATATTATATTACAAATCTTACACAGATAATATATTTTGCCATCTTGATTTTTCCAGTTACTGTCATAATGCTCCAAGTTGTAGAATTATCAGAATAACGCATAAATATTATGTATCTTCCCCTTATAATATTGTCCAGTAGCTCGATAGAATGATATAATTGGAGTTATAATAATCGTGGTGCATTTCAATACTTTTACAGTTTGGTGCATCTTTATTCAAATGAGCACATGCAATGACTGGATAATAAGAGAACAAAACGCAAAAGGTAGCACTATGTTGAAAACATCCAAAACAGCTGACCGCCACGGATTTCTTGAAAACCTTTGACAATAACACTGAAAAGGCACAGAGTAACCTGTGGACTTTCTCAAAATTATATACAAAAAAAAGACCAAGGAAAAAGAAACAGAGAATAAGGCCATACAGTTGAACTTTATTGTAATATACTAAACAGATAACTTATCGGGAACATATAAAAAATCAGGGCAACCTCTCACTATTTACAAGAAAAACATTCACGTGAAACCCTACTAACCAAAAGATTCAACACCGATCATACATTACAAATGCAGTAAATGCAAACAATAAGAAAAATCAGGGAGTTAAAAGAACCTCATTTTTGGAGAAAGAAGATAGCACTGGTATAAGGATCAAAGCATCCTGTACGCAACCCAATGCAAACAAAATCAGTAATAGGGAGCATATCTTGTCAAAGATGAAATAACAGAACATATAAGGTCATAAACAGACCTTCATTTTAGTTTCATATAAATGTTTAACACTAGCAATGAGATCAGAAGAAGGTGTTTGTTCTGTTAATATCTGCAGTACCTATTATGAGTCAATGACAACAAAACAAGTGTGAGCATATCCCATCTAAAAACAGGGGAAATATGCAATCAAACTCAAATGACTACAATGGAGGCTTAACAGAAGTGGTGACCAACCAGCATTAAAAGGGGTTCACTCCCTTTAGGTGGATTAGATATCAAACGAAGTAATTCAGTATTAGATGAACCCAATGCCCTTACGAGAGTTGAAATATGGCGATGAATAGCCTGCATGAATTGACAAGTCCAGTATAAATTGTATATTCTCTTTGTCCATTGAAAAGTATGTCGCACATTATTTTCTGTCTTCTACTTGACCAAAAAATTGCCAGAGAAACAAAATATTGGTCATGCCTCAAATTGTGAACTGGCTACACTTTAGCCACTAGCCAGAGCCAAAAAGCAAACACACTGTTTAAAATTGATATTGTTTTAGTCACGATTTCAAGAACATGTGCAAAATTTTAGTTTATAAGCAATAAATCTGAACAGCAAAAAGAAAGAGCCACCTACCTGCTTTACAGATTTACCAGCATGGGCATAAGCATCAAAAACAAGCTGAAGAAGACTAAGCTTCTGCAAAAGAAGATCAGAACCACCCAAAATTAAGTACACCGTTAAAATATTATTAAGGGAACAAGACATGGAACATATTTTCTAAAGCATCAATACAGTTATACAACTAACCTTTATACAGAGTGCAAAATACAAAGATATCAAACGTTGAGCCTCAGCAACTGATATGGATACATCCATTTCAACTACCTTTTCCGGATTATCCATAGAGGTTCCGCGCTCTGACAACTGGGAGTTAGTAGCTGAAGTTTCACCATTAGCTAGCTGAAGCGAAAACTAAACCAAGAAAAGAGACTAGAAAAGGTCATGAAAAGACAAGAAAGTGCTATGAAAATCAGCCTCTGAGATCCAGAAAATGAAAATGTATCTCAGAAATACGAGAAGAAAAACATATTTAAATATCTTCCGTGGAACTTTTCATATGAAAAGAATGCCTCAAGCTTCTGAATGATAAAAAAACAAACCAAGAAAGTAAGATAATAAAGAGCACAAGTTTCGATTCGTACTTGTCCGCGAATACTTGATCCATATTGCAAAGAATCTGCTTCTGTTGCTTGGTCCACAGCTGACATTAACATATTTCTTGCAAATTGTTCAATGTCATCAGTTAAGTATTTCAGTGGATAGAGTTTGTTTGCCACCTGAAAGAAAGCAGGAATACTCTTATCAACTAAGTGGCCAGAGTTTGTATATTCGAAGGGCAATCACACTTTTTTTTTATTCCATTATGATCCTAGAAACCATAATTAGATATCAATGAACTACACTAAACAGATAGGAAAGCATAAATTAATACGTGGACATACCAACCGAATAGCTTTTGCTCGTGTGTCATCTTGTACATGAGTGGCACACTGCAAATGTATAAACACAAGAATAGAACATCAAATCCAAACGAATACGAAGGAAAGGAAATTCTAACAAATCATGCATGCTTAGTTGTAAATATATTTTTACAGTTCATCGATAGGAATGCATGAGGCTAAATTTGAACATATGGTGCTTTTCATCATGACTTCATGGTCAAGTTACCTTCAAGACTATGTTCAGACATGTTTTACGATGAAGAGGACGGCCCAAAATCAAGCTCCATGCAGCCCCCAGCCCCTGGGTGACACGATCACCGTCATAGTTATCTTTTCCTCTTTGATAAGAACCCTCTGAACAGCAAATGTTGTCTAATAACTCGAACACGGAATTAGTCAACACTGGAGTTTCACCAAGAAGCCTGCTGAATGACTTGTCTGAAGCCGGCAAAATATCCAGCAAAGATTTTGCCTGTAAACAAAAAATCAGAACATCTATTATCTACAGTCAGATTTGAAGTACGGATAGAAAGTTCAAAATCCACTGCCTACCACGCCAAATAAGAGCCTCTCATATACATGATCAGCTGAGGATTCCTCGGTAGATTCTGATAATATGCGGGCATGCAGGTGGTAGAGAACATGCATCACAAGCTCATGCCCCTGACAAAAGAACAGCCATACTAGTGAACTGGATTTTATTTTCTTTAAAAAAAAAGAAAAAGGAAATACATCAATAACTAGAATCATACTCTAGCTAACATATCGGTCACTGAAGGCAATAATCATATCGCAGCAAGTGTTGAATTTGGAGAGAAAAAAATTCATACAGCATGCCTTCTTTTGAGAAAAAGCAAGTTTCAACCCGCAATAAGCTAAGAAAGATCATATTTGTAGAAAAATTACTTCACAAGATTCCAAGCAGCACCTCCTGAAAATATGAGATCTAAAAGATAATGCGTGAAATTTATTAGTCATTGGATAAAAGAATGATACCTGCTTATGTCGATGATTAGAAACTATGCCTTCTTGCAGTAAGGAAGCAACGTGATCATCAGCATTCACCTGCTCAGCCAAAAGGGAAATAATGCATGAAGCGATTAGAGCATTGAAAACCTAAACAATCAGGAAAAGAACATAAAACAGCAACCTGTTCAATTAGCAAAATAATTCAATCTATAAAACAGCTACATACACACTTCATATTTCAGCTTTTGGTCGAGAGAAGCAATGTGGCTAAGCGCCTCAATAAATCAGCTCAACGAATTTTAAACATGAACTCAAAAAATAAATAAAATGAACCGAAGTGCTACCTGAGAAACCAACCGAGCAACTATTGCCATCCTCATCTGGGAATAGTCAGAACTCTCTATCATCTTATGCGACCCGACCACACGTTTTACTGCCCCTTCTCTCAGGATTTGTTCTTGTTCCATTGATAGCTCAACATATTCCGGAAGAGGTGGCAAATCCTGACAGATTTCCTCAGACGCCGATGTATTTGAAACAGGTGGAGAGAATTCATCTGAATAAAATCTGATAGATGCAGCAAAAGCCTCTTCCGGTGCATTACCAGGCGAATGTAGTCCCTGCTTTTCATCAAGTCCGTGAGAAGATAAAGAATAATCTTTAGTCTCACTAACCTCTGAAGAAGTTGGAACCTCTTCTGCTTCTCTCAATTCAACGTCTTTTGGCATTATCTGATCAATGGAAGTGGTGAATGAACCCCCATCATTTTCCCTATCTGGTAAAGAATTAGATGATAAAAATGCTGAACTATTCACTTCCTGAGGAGCCCCAGTAAGTGACAAGGAAATGCTTAATGAATCGGGAACATCCAACCCAGATTGCACAGATGGAGCTTCTTCCTTATGCTGGGTTGGTACCTCCGACGACACTCGTCTTGGATCTAAGCGACGAGGATCCTGGGAAAAAGCAATGCCAAATTGAGTTCTACCACACTAACACAGTATTCATAACAAAACCATGTCACCATGTGAAAGAACACATTAACTGAAAATTATGCTAAGTTTGACTGATGATACCCTTCGTGGATCACGTTTAGAATCTGCCTGATTCGAGGAACTAGGCAAATCAGGCAATGACGTGCTGACAGCAGCCACTGAAGTGCATGGCCCTTGTGGGGAGTGAGGCAAAATCTGCACAGATGTTGCAGCAACAGCGGCCAAAGTTTGTGCAGACTCGTTTAACGAACTATTTAATATATCGACAGGGAAACTTTCGGAGTTAGCTAAAGGTGCAGTCTTTGGCAAATGCTTCATGTTAGCTATGACAATATCAGCCAACAGATCAGGATGAATTTGAGAAATTAGAAGTTCAAGTGATTGAGCACCCCTTTCTCCCTCAGCCAGTAAAGCAGCAATCATGGCTATCATCTGTTCAACAGGATGCAAACTACTCTGCAACAAAGAAACTCTAGGTGAAGCCCCGTTAGTACAGGAATGATCCGACCCAGAGTCATTTGCTTGAAGAATATGAGAAGATGGGCCATTTGAATTGGAACGCATTCGTTTATGAGCCATCTCCGTACTGTTTGGATCATCAAGAATTGGCCTCTTTCTCATCATGTCACCTAAAAGTGGCTGCTGGTTTAAGACCTTTTCATCCTGAGCACAAGAAATTAAATAATGAGATGAATAGCCACATTGGACATCAGGAATAACCTAATTACCGTGAGAAACACATTCAAGCACAGGTCCGTCATAAAGTCTTGAAGAAAAAAGGCATGTTAAAAGAAACAACATGCAAAACTGCTTGGTACAGATAATTAGCTAGAAGTTATCCATGAAGGGGCTGATTTCAACAAAAATAATGCATGAGACCAAACAGTAAATCAGGAAAGATTATAACAACAGTGATGAAGTAAGGACTACTACCCACCTGAAATAACAATGTGGAAAAGTAACATTTGAAGGTATGTACAACAGATTAGAATGTTAAACTAAGAACCAGCTTCGCGAAATGGAAAGAGAGGTGGTTAATTAGACATCACATAAGACAGCCAATAATCAAACCATTGATTATTCCCTCTGGAAAGATTTTGTATGTAGTATAATCATGCAATGGGAACTTGAATACACACATTCCAAGTCAATACATATGAATGAATTTGAAGGAAGAACTATAGAACAAACACATACCTCAGTAGCCCTAACATCAAATGAAGCACGCTCCTGACTTCTTATCATTTTATCCACCTGTCGAAGTACCTGATCAGCTGCATCAGCAGCATTCATTGCTCTTAGA
The DNA here is from genome assembly GCA_033239045.1 of Fagopyrum esculentum. NCBI lineage: Eukaryota > Viridiplantae > Streptophyta > Magnoliopsida > Caryophyllales > Polygonaceae > Fagopyrum > Fagopyrum esculentum. The sequence continues at coordinate 261,095 of BSUD01000006.1, forward strand.
GCTCTCACTAGGCTTTCCCTGGACTGAGATAACAAAATTAAAACAAAACAAGAAAAGAAGAAACAAGCGTCAGATTTAGACCAAGTGAAACAAGAATCGGAGTGCCACGATCAGTAACTAGATATAGATAATGCATGGCAAGTGTAAATTCAGATGCAGCAGGATGAGAATGGAGGATACATGGTCGGATCCATAACAAGGCCGTACTATAAGAAACAGTGAGTACAAGTGGAGACATTAAAACGAATTATAAGGCCCAAAAGGTGAAATGTGTACCTTAATAGCAACCGGATGGGTAACCCTCAGAAATCCCAAGAAGGCAGACCTTAGAGAATACTGTAAACTGGAAGTTTGACGTCCTCTTACAAATTCAGGATTCGCATTGAACTCAATGAGTGCAGAAATTACTGTAGTGTAGTGATATGTTCGCTTCCTAGCAATGGCTGCTAGACTGCAATATAGAAAATCTATCTTTAGAAAACCAATCCTGGGATCGGAGAACCTACAGGAACATTAACAACATAATGTTCACAAATAACAAAGACAGTAAGTCTCTGTCAGAAACATTAATGACAACCAATTAGGATAAGAAGAAATATCAGAATGGCATTATCTCTAACCTAACTAGAGTCAGTACAACAGTTTCAAACATTAGCAGAAGATTTCACGCAAAAACATGATATGATCGTAGAAACTAGCAAAATTTGTGATCATTAACACCATGTACTTATCCTATTATTCCAATAAAAAGAGAGTTCTATATTAGGCTGAGATGAAGAAAGAGAAGCAAAAATCATCAAGGACTGGATGAGGACTTCTGCAACAAGATAGTGTAAAGAAAAGAGGAACTAATTTCGCAGGCAGGACATAAGTTTCCAGCTAAGTAGTAAAGCTGTGACCATCTGACATCCCCCACCATGAAGCTTATGAGGTCAAATAAAACATAGTGGTCAAACATTCCTATATATAATTAACCAGATGAGAGAACACAAATAAACAATTAACATTTTCAAACTCGTTATTCCCATGTATCAAGGGAAAATCATTCTTTCAATGTGAACCTTATGAGGTTATAAATTATAACACAATCAAGCATGCCCATATATACTTTATCAGATGAGAGCATACAACATTATCCTTTCAAACTCTATTTCCTTACGTTCCAAGGGACAACCATTCTTTCAATTTAGGCAAAACCCGACAAAAAAGAATTCATTCACTGAATGGGCTCCACAAATAAAAATTCCCAGACACAAAAACCCGATAGAATCTGAAAACAAATTCATTTTTAGAATTTGAATCCAACGTATACATCATTCAACAGATCAAATCATTAATAGGCCAACAGAATCAGTACATTAGCAACAAGACTTAATTTGGACAACAAGCTGAAAGAGCCCTAGCACTCGTGGAAGCCTAAGCCTAAATGTTCAAAATGGTTTCTTTCATACTAAAACAAAATGGTTCCTAACAATACAGAACTACCAATTAAGCTTTTAGACAAACATGGCCTTAAGTAAGATTATAGATATAAATTTAAAGGTCAAACAATAGACTGCTATTTTCAAGCATCTACCACCCGTAGGTAGAGTTTGTCACATGATAAACAAGTTATTTGGTTGCAAGATCACATACTCTAATTAACAGCGTAATCCTGTGACAGGTTTGTAAATTGTAAGCTGTATAACATCCAATACATTATGAGACACTAGCAATGCAGTTAACTATTATGATTGATTCTCTTCATACTTAAGGACCAGATTGCAATTATTTATATCTGCCTCTCCATTGCTTGTTTGAGAATTTGCATACAAAACAAGCTGTAGCTTAGATTTAAAATAAAACATCAGTGATAATGAATGTCCTGAATCTGGAGTCCTGAAAAAGGATTAATCCATAAAAATAAATTATGTGATCCAGGTTGGAAAAATCTGATCATCATCAACAGTTGTTTTCAAGTTCTTTCACTCATGAGAAAAGCGTATCAGTTTTGAAATGATAAGAAAACCATTTTTTGAGCTTCTGACAACTCTGGGGGTTCAAAACTCCATCAAGAGTAAAAATCCTCTAGGTAGAACGGATTGCAAACTTAAACAAGCTCAAACACAATTTCAAGATAACTCTAGTTGCATAAATTCTTTTATTACGCACAGCAGGGGATTTAAAAGAAACAAAACAGCTGTGCTTCAGCATTAACTCAGTAAATCTGACAACTCTGGGGGTTCAAAACTCCATCACGAGTAAAAAAAATCGTCTCTGTAGAACGGACTGCAAACTTAAACAAGCTCAAAAACAATTTCAAGATAACTCTCGTTGCAAAAATGTTTTTTATTCCACACAACAGGGGATTTAAAAGAAACAAAACAGCTGTGCTTCAGCATTTACTCAGTAAATTTGATGCTCAATTTGCAGTGAGCCAAAACATACAGCAGTAACATGCCTGCTGCAAGGTATAATTTACTATGAAGACATACGGTCAGAATCCCAAGGTTAATTATATAATTCTTCATTTAAGCCCCAGAAATAATTCAACGGCCCTTCTTATTGGAGCAAAATATCAAGACATTCAGAACATGAGATGAAAGTATTGGTATAAGAATAATGACAACATAAAACCATGAATTCCAGGGAGCTATATCCAATAAACGAAAAACATTTATTAGTTGCAAAGATCAAGTGTGCATCCAGAGTTAAGAAAGTGATAATACATATAAAGAACCCAACAACATGCAGCAGGAAACTGCAGCCTAAAACAATTGATAAGTGGATGCTCTTGAACAGTTTACAAGGTATAAACTGCACTATTGGTGCCCAATACCGTTTCATGCATCTCAACTCAACTCTATACAACTTGGATAACACACTTCTCATCATCTAGATAGCAATTATCCAGACATGACAATACGAAGTCTAGCCCTGCCTAGTCCACATGCCCACTGTGCGAGCCATCAATGCAGCAGAAAGTGTGATATACTCAGTGGAAGTTCACTCCACAAAACATAGCTGTTCAGCATTCTGCGACAATACCCAAGAAGTTGATCTGGTACTAAACCTGTTGATTCTTATATCCATCCACCATTTTGACACAAAATAAGTTTTCAGTGCACCATATGCATGTACAGACAGTAGATCTAGTCATCAACCCAAAGATAATTAATTCAAAGAAAAATAAGTAACCCCACAATCAGCCAATAGCTTCAAGACATGTTCAAAGATTTCAGCTTAGGCTAACTATTGTTTCAGGAGAAGTCCATAATATTTCCAAATCATCAATCAATGCTAAAACTGAGGCAAAGTCCATCAACAATGCGCCTTTACAGCCATGCCTAATGCGCCATTACATCAATCTGATAAGATCTGGAACATAGTCCATCGCAAAAAAATGGGCTGCAGCAACTTTAGCAATAAAGAGCCAAAGACAACAATTTTGAACGCAGTCAGTTTAATATTTACAGAGCCTTCTGCAGGTACCGCAAATTAAGCTGGAAAGTTCTTTTTTCGGCTCATCAACTTTCTAAATGGTTACAAGCTTATTTGGACTATCTAGATTTATACATAATGCTAGAACGGAAGCATATAACTGGCAAAATCTCATGCTACAAAAATTGAAGGAAACAAGGTTTGCGATAATGCCCATGCAACATACTATAGAGACAAGGACAAAGAATCACTGGCAAGGGAACTAGAGGGAAATCAGAGTCGATAAGCTCCAAGGGCAAGGACCATATATTTGACAGTCTGAAATAAGAAAAATGATCAGTTTTGATCTAGTGATTTCGACAACGTAATTGAATTACAAGGGCAGTACCGCAGTAGTGACACCATACAGATGATTTTCCACATAAATACAGGCATACAGCCATAGATTAGATGGTTATGTCCACTTACATAAAGCAGAACGGTAAATAACGTATTTACAACCTTCTACACTTCTACGAGCCCCAAAGCATATGATCTTCTCAAGTACGCATATATGTAAAGATAGAAGACATATTAAGGTTGCTAGGTTTCCAGTGACTCACCAATTGACAACAGCAATTGCCAACGGACCAGGAAGAGTATTTGTTGACTGTAACATATCCAAGAAAGTTGACAGAAACCTATCTGCTTCTAACATGAGCTCCGTTGGATTCACAACTGGATTACCATTGACCAACCATGACACATTGAAAACCCGTTTGTTTCCTAAAACTTAAGGAGACAAAACAAGCAAACATGGAAATGTAACATGAATAACACCAGACGTACATTTAAGGATAAAGATGATAACATACTATGAGATGACTAGATGGAAATGTCTTAAACAGATATTTGCACAACACCACTATAATATCAAAAAACGTTAAGTACATCAATATTACCAACACTTTGTTCAATAATAAAGAGATATGGGCTAAAAACCCCGCAAGATGTGGTTATATAAGAGGCATACACTCAATATGTGAAAGGAATGAAATTAATAGTGGTGGATGGCACATAAGTCTATACCCTAAATGACTGAATGACAGAAAATGTTAATAGTCAATCCTTTGTAGCAGACATCAAAAAGTAAGAATACCTCCTGAAGTTGACTTTTCCAAATTACTTGCATCTGACGTAAATAGCAAAACCAGTGTTTCCATAAACTTCATTGCCAACAACTTAATTTCCAAAGAAGCAGTCTACAATGTAAGACAAATGACAAAAAGTTTCCATCAACCAGTAGAACTTAAATATCATCATATTTACATTACCATGACACAGTGATATCAAACGTTAGTAAAGAATATGCAGACATACTCAAATATTATATATAGGTACTGATCATTATATAGTTATCCAATACCAACATCATCAAATCCTAGAGACTTTATATTCCTCCTTCCCTCAGCATCTTGCCCAGTCAACCACCAAAACCTACCCACCCACTTAACAGAGAAACAATACTAACAACGAACAAAGAAAATGTCCAAGCCAAAATATGTATAAAAAAAATAATTAAAAAAAGGGAGAGGAAAGAAGACTTAAATGATGAACCAACAAAAATCCTAATACATTGCATAAAACTAACCCAGCATGAATATCAAACACACTTTAACATCACAAGTAAACCATTTTACATGAAGCTGGTGTCTGCAAAGTGGCAAAATCGTATCTGATCAACCCGTTCATTCATTAAAGAGTAACTCTTGGATACCTCAAATAAAATAGAGTATACAGCATCCTTGACTCTGATAATCCATGTCCACATGTCCTCAGCCCATTTCTCAACTTCACCATGCCGATGCAACTACATTAAGTCGCAAATAAATCATTAAATCTACTGAAGAACTCAAAAGTTTGGCACTTTACAGGAATATCTCAAAACAGCTTCCTACATGTCATGTAAGCCCCTGGCCAAAGTGAAAAAGAGAACAGACAAAATCTAAAAAGGATGAGAAAAAAACAAAGAAGTGAAATGATGCAGAATCAACATTCAAAAAAAAAGAAATTAAGCAGCAATGAAAAATGTTGGCATAAAAACTGAGCTGAACCAATTTACTTAAACCCCTATCTATCTTTCAACAGTTGTATGGTATAGCCAGTCAAATAAATCTTCTCCCATGTTCTCTTAACATGAGAAAAATCAACAAAAAGTTTTGGAACTATTTGTGATAAGAATATTAAAGAAACTCAAAACAACCATGATCTTATTTGCTCTAATCAGACATGTGATCCTATGTTTCTTATAACTACTTTCTCGGACAGATTTCAGTGATAGAGGAAGTGTGCATTGCAAGTCTTAATCTCCTCTCATCATTGCAAAAGGAAGTGAACAGGACAAAGAGAAAAAAACCTGAACAGCGATGTCCTCAAGTACTACGTGAATGAATTTCATGCCACTGGCAATTGATTGGCGGGCAACCACAGGATCAGCATCCTTTATAAATGACAAAAAAGCTGGCATCAGGATGGCTGAATGCTCCAAAACTTTTAAACCAACCTCTTCAATGACCCTGTATATAAAAACAGATGTATAGATAATCAAGGCACCAAGAAGGCACTTCCCAAAAAGTCTCAAATGCATAAAATGTTACAGTGCTGTTCAAAAGAAGGACAGGGTACACTTAGGTGACTTAGAAATAACTAAGAGAATTATTAAATGATGCAAGAGCATGAAATCAAGTACAAGAGGGACCAGGAAAGATAATACTCTTCGAAGGACAAGACGATATAGCCAATATCCTAATATAATAAATCATCAAATGTTCTCATAGATTTGTACTTAGCAGTCTAGCAGATGTGAGATGCATCCGGACACAATCATAAAGCACAAATAGAACAAGGGAGGTTGTAAACTCACATGAAACTGTATGATCCGGAGATGTAGTAGGTTACCTATGCTATATGGGCAAAACCGAAAATGACAAAACCTACGTAGAGTTGCCTAATGCCCCTTCGTGTCATGCAACTTAGCGTCTACAGATTTTTACCTCTAACACCAACTTAAATCCTTCCAAACACAGTGAAAACATGTAGCCCCTAAACTACGCAAATGAGTTGAACACTGACCACAAATAGGAAACAAGAAATGCTCAACCTCGCAACAAAATACAGTGACATTGTAGCAATAGTCGTTAGCCATATAGCTCCTACACTATACAAAGAAGTAAAACACTAAACACAAAAAAGAAACAGGAAATGTTCCACGCAAGAAATGCAGTGAGATTGTAGCAATAGCCAGATAGATTCGCACACGAGAACGTCTCCCCCGGTATGTACTAAAACTCCGCGTGCGAATTCGGTATGTACTGACAAAGAAGTTCGCGAATTCAATAAATAACACACCAAAGAAAGAGAATTTTAGACTCACTCGACTAGCAGCTTTCGAACAAGGGGCTCCGGAGAAGACTGAAGCTCGACAAGGTACGGGAAAACTTCTGAAGCGATTGAAGGGTCCATGGAAGAGAGCAAGTCTCTAACCTGCCTGAGAGAGGAAAGCTTAACGGCCAAATCCCCATGGTTGTTAGCAGCGGCAAGCAGAGAGAGTGCTTGGTCCCTCGAAGACCTCGACATCACTGGAGCAATAATCCCTATCAAATTCTTCTTCAATTTCTGAATCAGGGGCTTGTAGAGAGTGCAGAAAGAAACTTGAACGAGACTCTAACCTATGACAGAATCGGAAAGCGAAATGGTCGTTAGGGTTTCCCGAATCGGAACGAAATGGTCGGAAGGGATCGACGAACAATACAATCACATTCGATCCACACTTGGGATTTGAGCATGCGAACAAATAAGGTTGATGAGCCCTATTCCGCCCTTTTCTCCGTTTTCTTCCCTTTCTCTTCAACCGATCTATGTTTGCTCGACTACGAACTTACAAAGGACGAGCTTCAGCTTATTAGACGGAGTCGCAGTGAGTTTTGGGGGCGACGGATAAGGGTTTAAATGATTTATAGCCCACATGTCCGACTCGTCCGAGTGTACTTCCTGAGTTTTTACATATTCGGATTTTTCGAATTTTGTCGAATTTTGTCATACAGTTTTTTTTTTAGAGTTCGGATTCAACCCTTAAATTTTCATCCTTTTCAGATTTTGCCCAAAATTTATTAAACTTTCTCAAATTCAGTTAACAACATATTGCCCACAAAAATTAAAAGAAATAAATTAAAGTAAAATTGAAAAAAAAAAAGAAATACTAACTTATTTATTTTAAAAATAAATTAAAAAGGTGATTTTTTAAATTTTTTAAAAAGAAGCCTATCCGATTTATTTATTTTGTAAGTAAAAGTATAAAACTTATGCTTTTAAATTTTGTTAAAAGAATTCTAATCCGATTTTGTTATGGCTCTAATATTGCAATTTTGTTATCACTCTGATCTATTTACGTTAAATCAATCTCTTAATTAGGTCAAGAATGACCAAAAGAAAAACTTATAATTCATCAATAATTCTCATAATCTATTAATTCTCATAATCAATTAGTACAATCTATTAGTATGGTATTGAAAAACATACATATGTTTCATTTCCATAGCCCCTAAATCCCTTGGTGTCGAATTGTATCGACTTTCTTGGACTTTTTATCAAGTGAAAACTTCTCATTTGTACAGACTGCAGCAACACTGCAGTAGCGTCCGTAATAGTTAGGATTGGAATTGGAACGAAAAATCCCCATTGGATCTGACTGATTGGATTTGGATTTGCAACCGAACTTCGACTGGTCAGCCAAAAATTAAAAGGCTCAACTCTAGCACAATTTAATCTAAGAGCCGTTTGGTCTACCCTATGGTCCGTCCAAGACTGGACCTGAATAAGCGATCACAAGGTGAACCACTATGATCCGTCCAAGACCGGACCTGAATAAGCGACCACCAGTGAAAATTCCTATATTAACTCTTATGCCTGCAAATACCCGAAGTTGTCTGTAATTATTTGTTATACATAAATTACCAAAGACAGTCACCCGAAGTTGCTAGTTCCATGAAATGCAAATCACATAGGTCAGAACAACAGTTTGGCAAAAAAAAAACCTTAGAAGACAGCTGAACTTTGTTCAGAAAGACATTTAACTTACAAATTTACAAAGATAAGGAGCCAAACCTAACTGATTCAACAAAGTAAACAGTAATGTTTTGGAGGCATAAATAAAAAGGGAATGCAAATATTGCAATGGCAATGACAATGGCAGAGTTCCAATGCAAGAATCTCGAGAGAAGTTAAACAGGTCATTATTAGACAACTATCCATACATGACAAATGCTGCCGGCTACAAAGAATCACCAGGCCATTGCAAACCTCCACAAGAGAAGCAATCGTTTCTCGCAAGATCAAAACGAACAGCTCAAAACTAACCAGTAACTGCATATCGCGCAACAAATGGGTAATTGCATTCATGCTTTACTAGGATCCTGCTGAAAGCTTTGGTAGTTTTGTGGGCTGCGCGGTGGGATTTGTGAACCAAGTCGTATAGAGAAATTGCTTGTGAGAGCCTACATGGTTGCATATTAGCTTCAGCTTCTGCCTCTCCTTCATCCATTTTAGCACCTTTTTCATATGTCCTTTGCTGCTAACCTCCTTCAATCCAGTCTCCTGAAATTACGAACAACCTCAGTGTCCATGAAACGATCTCCAGACTTCTTTCAAGCGTATGACACCAGTATTAACATATAAACCACAACCTTGCATGATAACTTGCATTTTGCCTCTGATGATACAATAATAATTCTTCTTACGGATTTGTTACGTTTCTATTTCACGCAGCCACGAATTAGAAATTGGAATAAGACACCTTAATCAAAACTAAGGTCTACAGATACAATGTCTACAAAAAATAACTATTCAGTTCATACATTCTTCTATGGCAGGACTGATGATTGACCATTCTTTCAAGCAGAAACTGACGAATACGCGTAAATACTCAACTCTGCATACCGTTGGTCAAACAACCCTAATGAAGACTAAGTGAATGGTAAAATTAGATCCATACAAAATCCATACTGCAAAAAAAAGCACGGACACACAATTACTCTTTATTCTATTTAGTCGCTCAGCATTCACTAATCAAAACAGAAAACTCGAAGCTTAACAACTCAAATAAGAGTGACCTGAACACGAGACCAAGTATCGGCGATGGAGAGAGGGCCGTGATCCCTAACGATGTCAAAGAGACTCCTGGTAATGATCTGCGTTTGTTCAGGCGGAGTTTTGAGCGATACCGATTTCATCTTCGGCTTCAGCTTCTTTGCTGCTACACACCGGATTGCCGTCCCAAACACCATATTTTCCGGCCAATTTTTCTACTACGGTAGCTAATTCAATATAACCATGAAACAGCTTCGATGGTCTCTGGTAGAAATCATGAGTTTAGGGTTTCAAGTCCAAACCGCTTTTCTCTCTTCGCCAAGTGCAAGGTCCACGTCAATAGGCCCATTGGGCCAACTGTTACAATCTTTGAAATTGGGCCCATAAACAGTTTTATGTCTGTAGTCAAACCTTAGTTTTGGGCTTATAGTAAACATGACCACTCTTCGCCGAGTACACTATCATTTAAAAGCTTAGTTACACTTTTAGGGCCCGTTTGGTTTTACCAATGAAATCGGAAACGGAATGGAAACGAATCTAGTCAATACGTATACCCTTATTCATTAAAATTTTTTGAATCATTCTTGTGGTTTGTAGTAATTGGATGAGTTTGCTTACTTTTGATACCCTATAGGGTAACAAAATGTGAGGAAACAAGTGCATTTTTCATTAAACTATGGAGAATGAATTCCATAAAATTTCATGAATATGGATATACATATGAACTAAATTCGTTTTCATTCCGTTTTTGTTTTCGGAGTTGGAACCAAACGGGCCCTTAATAGAGTTGAACAATGCAATAAAGCTAATAACAATTTGAAGTAATGACTAATGAACGAAGGGGTTCACATTTGAGTACCAATAAGAATGAAAATGACGTGCATATAGGAAGTTTTGATTAAAGCTCAAGCAATCGATGAAGAAGTTATTTTCCACAATTAAAATCAATAAGTAATGACTAATGAACATTTCATCAATCAAGTGGCTATAGAATTTGTCAAAGCATGACACTCGGTGTTTGAATTATGAATGTCCCGTACCAATGAGAAACTTGTCAAAGTATTACGAATTGACGACCTTAATAAGGGCTTGTTTCATTACATAAAAAGAGAGTCATAACAACTAAAAGTTGGTTAAGATTATAGATTAAATTTTTTTAATTGAAAATAAATTAACTTTGTAAAATAATGACCAATGTTTGGGTTACTCATTTCAATACTTTTTATTACTATATATCCAATTCACTTTTTTTAATAAAAAATCATACCAAACAAGGCATTACACGTGTACTCCGGGTGAGTCGGCAGGATGTTGCACGTGTCTACTTGGATATTTTTCTCCCAATCAATAGGGTGGTTCAGTGTTAGTCTTATCATCACTAATCTTGTAGAATTTAAAATTAAATGGACCCACGAGCACTTGCTTTGCCCTACGTAGCGCCTAAAATTCATTCGATGGCGTTCATAAATTAAAAATTGTGATTATTTAAACACCTTATTCATTTTACATAAATAGACTTAACTAAAAGCGTAAAGCGTGTTGAGAGCCTAATGAACCGTTAAGTTACGCCGTCAACTTATAGTGGGCTCCATAACCCCATTCTCCACCGCTTTTCTCCCCAACCCTCCGCTTCCCTGTTCAGAGTTATTCAGTCTTCTTTCATTTCCCACCTCAGCCACCAACCCCACGCTCCCTAGATTCTCTATTCATCATCTCCCTCAAACCCTAATTCTTCCTCTAGCAATGGAGAACTACTCTCACCAGTCTTTTCCCGATTCCGGCAACTCTTCTCCTCTCTCTCGTGAAATCGACTCTGAAAACACTTCCTCTTGGGATGATCCTTCCGCCGCCGCCGCCGTATCTAACTACAAGGTCAAGTTATTGTGCAGTTATGGTGGAAAAATCCAGCCCCGTTCTCATGACAACCAGCTTTCCTACGTCGGCGGCGATACCAAGATTTTCTCAGTCGATCGGAACACCAAATTTTCAGCCGTCATAGCTAAGCTCTCCTCCCTGTGCGATGCTCCCTCCGCCTTCGATATCTGCTTCAAGTACCAACTTCCTGGAGAGGATCTCGACGCCTTGATCTCCGTCACTAACGACGAGGACCTCGAACACATGATGTTGGAGTACGATCGCCTCAATCGTAGCTCTCCGAAACCCGCGAGGCTCAGGATCTTCCTCTTTCCCGTTAATTCCAACCCAAATCCTGAAGAGTACCAGTTCAAGGATCAGGCCAAACCCGAGGGGAGTTGGTTTGTCGACGCTCTCAATACGGTTCAATACCGGTCGTTGGATAATTCGTCTCCTCCGTCAGCGCCAAATTCGGAGCCTTCCAACCCCGATTTTCTCTTTGGATTTGACAAATCTGGGAACGATCCAAACTCTAACGATGCTTCTAATATAAACGATAATTTTGCAGTCCGCGAGCCGGTTGCTTCTATTCAGAGTCAGATGGACAGGTTTCGAATCGGCGAAGTTGAATCGCAGAAATCGCAAGAAGAGGCCGTAGTTAACCCAGAATCTAATGTCTCTGGGGTGTATCAAGGCGAGTACTACAAAGTTCAGGACAAGGTTTCTCCGGTTCCATCACAGGCCCTTCCAATGCCTATGTCAGCCGGTTACTGGCCGGAGAGGCAAGTTATCGCCGGTAACTATCCCATAGCTAGCGGGATCCCGGCAGATCAACAACCTGTGTACGTAATCCAAGCCCCTGGAGGCGGAGCATACCATCATAATCCGTCCGTACGAACGATGACCGGAGCTCCTCCTGGCACCGGGCAAACGTATTACAACGTTCCGCGTACTATGCCCCAAACATATCGTGAACATCCAGCGTATAACGCCATTCCTTCGGCACCAGCGTCTTTGATTCAACAGCATAAGGGTAGCGGCATGCAAGAGGGGATGGGAATGGTTCGGCAGCCGGCTATGGTGACGGATCAAGGATATACACAGGTGAGCTACGTTGACAGCTCAGGGAGGTCAGTCTACTATACTGTAGCTCCGCAGCCTTACCAGGTGGTGACGACTTCCGCGGGTACGGTTGTGGATGGACGAGCCGTCGGCATGGGTCTAGATAGTAAAGTCGTTGGTGCAAAGGCGCCTCAAACTTCGCATGTGTAATATTCCGTTTGATGTTTTTCTTTATCATGCATAATTAAGCTTTGTATACCATTAGATTTTCTTGGCAAACTACTCACATATGGTCTATAAACAAGAAATCTAGCTAATAAAACTTCAGAATCCTTGAATAATTAAGCTTTGAAGAATGATGAACAATTGCTTGATCAAGAATTAAGGGAACCTTGGGGGTTCTTGCTTCAATTATGTTTTTAATGCTAGTTGGAGTAAATCATATATTGTTGTAATAGTAAAGTGATCATTATCTATAAGTTCATAGGCTTTACCAATATAATAAATAATATTACAACTTTTTATTATATGTTTGCAAGTTTTATAACTTACATATTATATTTAATTTCTTGAAATATGTTTTTACAATCCCGGAAACGTTTATAAAGTTTATAAACCCTAATGTCTCTCTCTCCTGCGGCGATCCCTGCGGCGTCTCAGGAAACGACAAGTCCTCCCCCTCCTGCGGCTCCAGATCCCCATGCCTCTCTCTCTCATCCCTCCCCCCCAATAGACGACAACGCTCATGTGGCAGATGCTACACATCCCATGCAAACCGATGCTGAAAATCAGAAGAAACATGCACAATCGTGGAGCGAGATGCTTTTTGGAGATGATGCTTGGAAACAGCCCCCTGTTCTCCCAGATAATCTAGTTGAACTAGGAAAGATCCATATTGATTACCCTAAAGGAGTGGACTCAACACCAGTCATCAACATCGACCCAGATGTAATTCGAGTATTAAATGCTCCTTGGCGCAATTCAATAGTAGTTAAACTACTTGGTAGAATGATATCGCTTCCGGCGCTTGAGAGGTCAATGAGGCAGATGTGGAAGACCCCGGGGGGCTGGTCGGTGATTGATTTACCAAACGACTTTTTTCTGATTCGATTTGAAAAAGAATCGGACATGCTTGATGTACTCACAGGGGGTCCATGGAAAATCTTCGGCCATTACCTGATGATGCAGAGATGGGATGAAAGCTTCGATCCGATGAGTTCGGTACTAAAGTCTACAGGAGTATGGGTAAGAATATCGGGGCTCCCTTTTGCTCTGTATAATATTAATGTCCTAAAGGCTATTGCTTCCTCCATTGGTTCTCCTTTAAGGATAGATGTCAATACACTGGGTATTTCACGTGGAAGATATGCACGAGTATGTGTGAATGTGGATCTGACACGACCTCTTAAGGGTGACGTAATCTTAAATGGGAAACGTTTACTCCTGGAATATGAAAACTTGCATACGATTTGTTTCTCTTGTGGATGTTATGGACACCGCCAAGACACCTGCGTCTATTCTGACAATATAGGGACTGCCACAACGGAGAAATTGGTAAGACCACAAGAAACTGTGGCAAAAGGTAGTGAGCCCGCAGGAAACCCTAATGAACCGGTTGCTAATTTGCCCCAAATGCAATCCCATGCGGACGATGGACACGGTCCGTGGATGATCGTACCGAGGCGCAAACAAGTCAGATCAGGGAAACAGAAAGTGGATGATAGAGAGTTGGAGAAGAATCAGAAGGTGAATCAGGAGAGTAGGGTACATGTGCCTGGGGAAGGTGGAGAAGAAAATAGAATTAATATGGCAGGAAGATCAGCAATAAATGTGAACGCAAGTGGCCGCAATGACTATGGTTTAAAGAATCAAAATAAGAAACGTGCTCGAGTTAATGCTACCACCTCATCTGCTAAAGTAGGCATAACGTTATATAACAATACGGAGAAGAGGAGAGTGCCCCAAGACAAACGTGAGGAGAGGAGTTTGGGAGCTGTAGACCAGTCAACACAGATACGTATCCTCCATAAGGCAGTTCCAACAGATATGGTGTTTGAAGCACTTACTAATGCAAGAGGAAAAGAGGTGAGAGATGCTTGTATGATTCCATGTGATACACAAGAAGGAACTAGTGTTGATAGTGAGACCAACACCCAAACCTCACTGGTTCCCGACTCACAACAATGATCTCGGGGCGTAGCACCCTTTATTCCATATTACTTATGATAGGAATGTTATGGAATTGCCGGGGTACGGTAAAGAAAAGCTTCAAACGCTCTATGCGTTACTTGCTTCGAAAATATAAACCGAATTTCGTGGCACTTTTTGAAACACATTGTGCTGGTAGACGAGCGGATGAGGTATGCACACAGATTGGTTTTGATTCTGGACGGAGATCTGAGGCTGAAGGTCACAGTGGAGGGGTGTGGCTTCTCTGGGACTCTCACAGTTGTCCCTTAGCTGTTATCACTATGAACCGACAGTACATACATGCAGTCGTGGGTTCGGGTACGGAAGCGTTTACGCTTATTGTTGTTTATATTGCGCCTAATCCCAGTAGACGGGGAGCAGTGTGGACGGAACTGGAGGAAATCATCATGAACTCAACTATCCCAGTATTTGTAGGAGGTGATTTCAATCTAATTAGAAATCTGGAAGAGAGACAAGGTGGAGCAATGAATCTTTCTCAACAATCAGTGGCGTTTGGAAATTGGATTGACCGCAATTGCCTGATAGATATGGGGTTTACTGGAGTTAATTTCACCTGGGCTAAAGGTAGTGAAACCAACAACAGAATCATGAAGCGACTGGACAGGGTCCTTGTTAGCCCTAGTGGTAAAATGAAATGGCCCAAGGCGACGATTCGTCATCTTCCTCGCCTCTCGTCTGATCATAACCCATTGCTATTGCGATTAGACGGAACTTGTTCGGACAATCCTAAAAGAAGGCCTTTTAGGTTCCAAGCAGCGTGGCTAACACACCCTGAATTTGAGCAACTTGTTAAAGGGGCGTGGGAAGAGTTTAGCGGACTACCAGTGGCATTGAAAAAGCTACAAGCTGCTCTCCGTTTATGGAACAGAAATTGCTTTGGAAATATTCAAAAGAGGAAGGAAGAGCTTATTAAAAAACTGGAGGAGGTGAATGAAGAATTAGCCAGAAACCCATCTAATTCTCTGATGAGGAAGGAAAAGGAAGTTGCTGTGGAACTAGAGATGACCATGGAACAAGAAGAAACATTATGGTACCAAAAATCGAGACAGCAATGGCTCCGAGAGGGAGATAGAAACACGAATTTCTTTCATCTATCGACTCTTATTAGGAGGCAAAAGAATAGAGTTGAAGCCTTGAGACTTGATAGTGGGGAATGGTGTCTTGATAATGGTATTTTGGAGAAATTAGCCATTGACTACTTTAAATCGCTATACGGACCGGAAGAACTTCCACAATTGCTGAGTTTAACCAGGGGTAGATTTCCAACGCTATCAAGAGTACAAAAAGCGAGCTTAGGACAACATGTCACTGACTTCGAGATTGAAACAGCTGTACGTAGCATGGGCGCTTTGAAAGCCCCGGGGCAGGATGGTTTTCAGCCAATTTTTTACCACAGATTTTGGAGTACGGTGGGCCATTCACTTACTAGGTTAGTTCGGGACTTCTGGTTGACAGGATCTCTTCCTTCAACAGTTAACGACACACTCATTGTTCTTATTGGGAAAGTGGATAAGCCTGAGACCATCCAACAGTTCCGACCCATTAGTTTGTGCAATGTTTCTTATAAGGTCATCTCAAAGATGCTTGCTAATCGACTCAAGCCGCTAATGAACACCCTTGTTAGCCCGCTCCAGGCCAGTTTCATTCCAGGCAGATTGATTTCGGATAATATTATTCTGGCTCAAGAGGCAATCCACTCTATGAAGAAGAAAAGAGGAAGAACGGGATGGATGGTTCTCAAACTAGATCTTGAAAAGGCTTATGACCGACTACGCTGGGAATTCATAGTTGATACACTTCAAGATATCCAGATGCCTGCAGATTGGGTGGACAGAATTGAGAGGTGTGTCTCATCTAGCTCTATGCGCGTGCTCTGGAATGGGGAAAGTACGGAAAGTTTCAAAATGTCAAGGGGAGTGAGACAAGGAGATCCAATATCTCCGTACCTATTTGTTTTATGCTTAGAGAGACTGGGACATTTGATTGATACTGCAGTTGAAGAAGGAGAGTGGAAACCTTTGCTGATGTCTAGAGGCGGATCCACCCTATCACACTTATTCTTTGCAGACGATATTCTTCTTTTTGCGGAGGCTTCGGTGGCGCAAATGATAGTCATTAAACGTATCTTAGATGAATTTTGTGGGGCTTCGGGTCAGAAGGTGAGCCTTAGCAAATCTAGAATCCTCGTATCTCAAAATGTGCAAGGTAGACTGGAGGATCAACTGAGTTCGGTTTGCGGTATTCCACATACTCGCAACCTGGGCCGTTACCTGGGCATCCCACTTCTGCATGATACAGTTACAACATCTACGTTTAACCCTCTTATTGAAAGAGTGTCGAAACGCCTGGCGGGTTGGAAGGCAAACAAACTCAGTTTGGCAGGTAGAGTTACACTTGTGAAGTCAGTACTCTCCACTACTCCCCTTTATCACATGAATGTTTTACTCCTACCCATAAGTGTTACACATAAGCTTGATAAAATGTGTCGTGGATTTATATGGGGATCAGAAGTTGGTAATCGGAAGGTGCATCTTGTTAGCTGGAACAAGATCTGTCAACCAAAGGAAAATGGTGGTCTTGGTATCAGATCAGCTTCTATATCAAATCTCGCAGCTATTGGCAAACTTGCTTGGCGCCTATACTACTGTAAGGACCATTTATGGGCAAAGGTACTTATCAGAAAATATACAAGAGGGAGCAATGAATGGCCCTCTAGTCTATCTTGTAATAGCGGATCATCCTTTATCTGGAAAGGGATTGTAAAGGCGTATAATAAGGTTGTTAAGCCCAGCTTGGGATGGAACGTTAAAGATGGACGTATGGCGAGGTTCTGGAGTGACCCCTGGCTTACCGAGGAACCGCTTGCTCAAACGACTCAATGGCCACTTACAGACCAAGAAATGGAGATGAAAGTCAGAGATGTCTGGACAGAAACGGGTACATGGAATCTTCCTTATCTAACTGGCCGAATAAATAATACATGTTTGCTCAAAATTATTGCAATTAGACTATGGGATCATGGAGGAGGTGATGTCAGAAGGTGGCTATGCACGAAGGATGGAAATTACACAATTGCTTCAGCAGTTAAGAAAATATTAGAGTCGTGTCCTAGGCTTGCAGTGAGGGAAGCAGTTTTTGCCCAGATCTGGAAACTGAAAGTGCAGGAAAGAATGCGCATGTTCATGTGGCAACTTGCTTGGGGGGCTCCCCTGACTAATTCAGAACGTGCTCGGCGTGGGATGACACAAGTATCTACCTGTTTTGCATGCCCAACAGAAGAAGAAACTCTCATGCATGTCGTACGTGATTGCTACTATGCAAAATTGATCTGGACTACTCTCGTTCCTATAGGTTTGCAAGAATCCTTTTTCCTGCTTGATTGGGATAGTTGGTTTTTTGAGAACATTAGTGTGGGTATGGTTGCAAGTCTCAACAGAACCTGGAGGGATCTCTTTGCAACTGCTGTGTGGTGCATATGGAGATGGAGAAACAATCGAATCTTCGAAGAAGGACGTATTCCAACGAATAAAATTGATATGATTATGAGACTATATGATGAGTACAGGAGGGCCATGGAGAGACAAGATAGCGTGGTACTCAGTGAAAAGAGGGAGATCAATGTGGGCTGGTGTAAGCCTAGAAACAACTGGGTAAAATTAAATTGTGATGGCGCCTCAAGGGGGAGTCAAAGCTTAGCGTCAGCAGGAGCTGTTATTCGTGATGAACATGGTAACTGGGTCCAGGGAGTGGTTGCGAACCTGGGGGTCTGCTCAGCACCGGCGGCAGAACTATGGGGGGTCATAAATGGACTTGAAATGGCATGGGATATGGGTATACAACGAGTGGAAGTTGAGATTGATTCCTTGCTGGTGATTGGCCTTATTGAGAAAGGAGTGAGTCCGTCTCACTTACTTTCCAGCCTGGTGGCACGCTGCCAAGGCTTTATTATACGGGATTGGAGTATTTGCTTCAAACACATCTTTCGGGAAGCCAACCGTGTCGCTGACGCTTTGGCGAACATTGCTTTTTCTTATGATTTCGGTGTTCATAGGCTCCAAACACCACCGCTTTGTGTTAGAACGTTTATTTCCGAGGATATGAGGGGAGTGACTTTTCCCCGTCATACTCGTTTGTAATTTGCTTTCTTATCAATAAATGCCTTCGGGCATGGAGCTTAACTGCTCCCTCTAATCAAAAAAACAATCCCGGAAAGTTTTAATATCAAATGTGCAAATTTATTTTTACCATTTTTTGATCCTTCAAAATTAAAAATACTAGATCTAATTGAAGTTAATAGGCTAAAAAATAATTTAAAACATTAAGTATGGATTTGACAAGTCAACATTGAATTATTTCCAGAATATCTTTATACCGAAAAATTTGTTGATAAATAAATTTTTTAAATGATAGTTTAATAAAAAATAATTACTTTTTATATTCCGATAAAAAAATCCCAACTTATGATGTTTATTTTATTCTTCAAAGAAGAAATGAATTCAAAACCTTCTTGTAAAAAGTCACTAAGTGAATACTTTAGTAGATAATTTTTATTGAAGGGCCCATCTCAATAAGAAGTTGAAAGAAAGTGTCCGGCCCAGTTACAGCTTCGTTTTCAGTCTTGCCAAAATTGGAGCAGAAAACCTCCGTCCTCCGGCAAAAATAAAAGAGTAATAAGTTTCCACATCGAAAGATGCATATTCCGAACCTATTATATAAGGTCGGTGGCTACTCCTCCTATTGACAATTGGTTTTAGAATGAAACCTCGTTCGGTTTATGGGCCGGGTTTAAACTGCACATGTGTGTTCTTATACACACGACTTCCGCTCTACCGGTCCCTTCGGGAAAGGGTTGAAATAGAAGTAGAAGAAGAATGTTGAAGTTCTTGTCACCTTTGTCAATGGCGTCGAGGAGTCCTTCTCGTTTATCAACGTGAAAATCCAATGTAGTGATTCAATGATATATTGCTACATTGACCGTTTGGAGCATCAAACTCGCCGACATTTGGAGTGGGCTCGTTTTCGACATTTGAAGTGGAGTCATTCTCGTTTATAAGTTGTTAGAGTCCTCCCCTACCAGATGAAGCATCACAAACATTGGGAGAGGAATGTCAATACATCATAATAAGCGATTATTCGTACGACGGGTGGCAGTATATTTTTATCATACGAGTTATTTTCATAACCCTTAAAATCTATTTTTAATAACAAGTTGACCAAGACTTATTTGACCAAATTCAAGTTTATATGAGAATTAAATAAAACTCTGAATACTGTTAAATTTATTTTAAAAAATATACTACAAAGTACAAATACAACTGCTATTCTAAAATTCAAAACTAATTACTAAACAAGTAAACATACCCTAATCTTTTCACCGTTAAAAAAAAAGAAAAGAAAACAACATCTTATAGAAGTAGCGCATAAAATTAGGGTTTTTTAGGGGTTTTGTATCGCCAAATCTTCGCAGAATAACGTATTTCAATTTCTTTTCATTGTTGGCGCTAAAGCAATGGATGGGTTGAAGGCTTCAGAGGCCAAATTGGTAGTGTATATTCATCCTTCAAAGACGAAGATCGTCGCCGAAGCCATTGCCTGTGAACTCAACTCGTTACTCTTCAAGTTCGTCGTCATCCTCTCCTCTAATTTCGTTGTTTTGAACTTGTTGTTTTACAAGGTATCGCTTCCTTTTCCTCAATTGCAGGTACAATGAAAGCTTCGATGGTGTTATGCTGGCTTATGAGGTTGTTGACATTGAGAGTCAAAAGGCCAAGATCCTACCTGGTTTATTTCCTTATCTCGGCGTCAATTTGAGAGCCAATCTATTGCTTTTTGATCCGAAACCAAACATGTATCTAGGTAAATGCTAAGAATTGCAGCTTTATTTGTGTTATTGATTGACAAGCCACGATGAATTTGTTCTTCGATCAATTTTTAGCATAATTCATGTTCCTTGGATTTGGTCTTCTTAGGTTAGTGATTACATTGCAGTCGTGAATCTGACCTAGCTAGTGTTTACGCTTCTTGTAGAAGGCAAGGTTGTTAAAACTAGCAGGGAATCAATCCATCTGGTTGTCCTTGGATTTGCAGCTGCAGTCATTACTGAGGAAGATATTCGTGATGAATTTAAGTTCAAAGTTGTATGTTTCTTGTTTTCGTATGCCCCAAAACCTTCTGAGCATTGCTTTCCCCTTCAGATTTTAGGGTATGGTACCTCTCTTTACATGTGTAGTTTTGTTGCAGAAACATAGCCAAGAAACTTTTTGCAGCAGGTCAAATAAGCGGCATGTCATCAAATTGGGGACCATGATAAGATTCCTAGTGAAGAGGTCTGAAGCCTTTATTCACATGTTTATCTTTTTGCTAACTGATTCATGGAAATATGTGATAGTAACAATTGTCATATAAAAACTCAAGTAGCTGATATTGTTGATGTTTGCTAATTGTTAATGAGGCACGGTACTTCATTTGATACATGTTTATCTTTTTGCAACTGATCTATCATGATCATGAATGGGTTTCTAGTCCCCTCCCCCCCCTTCCCTGTAATCGCATTCTGTCAACCAATTGGAATGTAGAAAGTAGGACGAATACGTGATGGTAACAATTATCATTTAAAAACTCAAGTAGCTGATATTGTTGATGTTTGTTAATGAGACGCGGTACTTCATTTGATACATGTTGCTACTTTTTTATGCATAAATTAACTTGAACTTTTCTCATGCAGTTTCAATGAAGAAGTGCTCCACATTTCTGGATCTCTATCTCCTTCTAATACTGGAAACATTCGATGGTTGGATAGGATTTTGGAAGAAACCTTCAGTGTAAATAGGTTGAACATTAAGTGATAGAAGCATTTTTTTTCTTCTCAATATCTAAGACTAGCTCTTGAGAAAGTGTTTGTAATATGTTGGAAAATGTGCAGGAGTTCTAAGAAACGGAAGGAGAGTAGGGGCAACACTGAAACAGGGGATCTTGTTAGTCATTCGGTCGACAATGGAGCACTTTCTGTTGATAGCCTAGTCAAGAAAGCTAAGAGAAAAAAGCGTGAAGAAGCATATTAAAAAATCTGAAAGTAGGTAATATTTTCTTTCACGTCAAAACGAACTGCTGGCAGTTATACTAGACTGCTTGCTTCAAAAACAAAATATGTTCAATGACATAATGAAATGCAGGACTTGCATTGGAGAATTTATAGTGCAGCTCACCTTCCCATACTACTTGATCCAGAGATATAGTACAATGAAACTGCTGGGCAAGGGAACAACATATCAGAGTTTTGAATCATTGAGAGCACATGACCTCAGAAGGTTAAGTTTTTACTAGCTCCTCTTTAACTATTTGTTGAGGCGTCCATCTTGCTTCCTTGGTTTTGAAGGTTATTGTCTTCAGTTATCAGTGTAAACCCCGTTCTTTAGGTTTTAACTGTAATATCTTAGCAATGAGAATGAAAAGCACCTTATTAATTTGCACACCGTCGCATGTGAATTGTGCTATCTGTAATGATGGAGAAATATTCTAGTAGGATCATCGTTAGTGACGGGGTTATTTTATATATTTAAAAATCCAGTTGAGAATCCATGATGTTTGCTTTAGATTTTTTCCCATCATTACCAATCGGGTAATTTTTAAAGAAACCTTGTTCCATGTAATGCATTATATAGATCCATGTTGTCTCAGCTTAGGGCAACTATAGGAGCCTGTAATCTATGGTTACACAACCTCTGGTATTAGGATAGGTAAAATGTATGAAAGATCAACATTAACAGAAGAGCATGATCATTAATGGGGTCGTAAGTATTGGAGTTGTTTGAGTAAGTCTTTGTCCAGAGATATATTCCTACATGGTTCATGTATACGGTAGATAGAAAGAGAGTTTTCAGTTCATTCATCATTAACA
This sequence comes from Fagopyrum esculentum, assembly GCA_033239045.1. Classification (NCBI taxonomy): domain Eukaryota; kingdom Viridiplantae; phylum Streptophyta; class Magnoliopsida; order Caryophyllales; family Polygonaceae; genus Fagopyrum; species Fagopyrum esculentum. Next base: position 283,662 of record BSUD01000006.1, read on the forward strand.
GAAGAGCATGATCATTAAATTGAACTTGCGAAATCCCCTTGATCAGTTTATGGGTATTATATAGGTTTGATGTCATTTTCCAAGAGCTAAACATGATTCCCCCCGTATCATCAGTAGGTAAGAAAATGATTTTGTCAATTGTAGGAAGTTAGATCATCTGTAATTTGTGATTGAATGATACATAGAAATCCAAAGGCAGAACCGTATCATCTGGCATCAAGTAACAGGCCGGGTATAGCTGTCAGTAATCTGAAAAGGATTTATGGAAATTTTGATGTTTATACAAATTAGAAGCTATAATGTAGGGTGGTGGTTGGGCAATCAAAATTACAGGATTTGGGATACAATACAAACAACCACCCCTTGTACTGTGTTATAATGTTAGTAGTCATGATAGGGTTCTCTTGTAAATTCATGCAATTGCATTCATGAGGGATGAAATAAGATATATTTGTGTTTTCTTTCTCTGTCCTTTATGTTCCTTGCTGAGGATGGGTTCTTCATACTTCCCTTTCCAGGGTCCCTATCAAACCCCATTATGTAATTATTAGCACAGGTGAAATGATCTATGATAATAGGTAGAGGTTAAACTAGTTTGGGCCCCTGTTTGTTTGTAGAGTTGGTGGGCATGTGCTAGTAGAAAACGATATTAGGGCTACTGATAACCAATCCCCGTGTAATCCGCGGCTTCTTAACATATTTTTGTAAATCCATCCAAAAACCCAAATTTCTTTCATCTTAATGACTTGAAGACCTTTTAGAAATAGTCTGTATGTTGTTTTTGTCTGATGAACGAACAAGAATAACTCGCAATGAAAGGTGAGGGTAACTTGACTGCACCAAGATCTTTCTAGATAGGATGACTCATATTCCCATGTGCTATCATCTATCTATATTCTTCTATTTCTTGTCTTCTTCTTTGGCAAATTGTAAGTTCCACTAGTCATGTAATATCATATCATTCAGACAGATGTTCATATCGATGAATTGTAGTTTGTTACATCCGTGTTAAACTTAAGATCGGTTATATGCGTAGTCTGAAGTCCTCGGTCAAGAAAGAGGCTAATGTTGTTGCGAGTCGCAGGCTAGAAAGAGCTTTATTCTTTTGAGTTGGTTCACAATCTAAACAAATAGGGTTGAAGTTTAAGCGATTCGAAAGCAGTTTGAATTTGATTATGCTTTTGTTGAATCAAAGTTGCTGAAAGAGTTCAAAAAGAAACAGGCTTTTGAGGGACTTTCGGCCATGAGGTAATGCGTTTTTGTATATAGAGGCTAGAGAATGAATGGTACGTGGTGGAGCACTTGCTTAATTGTACAGTACAGAGTAGGTGGACTTCCTTTGGCTGAAATATGACGTCATGTCTGACATGAACATCTTATCGTAATCGAAGCTCTCCATACTTGAATTGGGCGGCGAATGGCGATCCACATGTACTGTGTACTCTGTACTTGGTTCACTTCATTTAGAGGAGTAATGTTCTCACTTCTGACGCAACTCATCAAAGTCACGACTTCTTCATACAATTCATGAAACAAATAGTTTATCTTACATAATTGTAGATATTTCAACAACTATTTATAGCTATAACTCTATAACCGTAGATGTTGTAGCCTTCTAGGTTGGTGAATTCTCTATAATCAATTAAGTAGAAAATGATTTCGAATGGACAAAGAAATACGGAGTACTATAAAATATAGCCGCTAGCAAGCTCTACGTATAAGCCTCAATCATTTCGCATAATTGCACTACTCTCCCTCGCTTCAATGGAACATTTCGCATAATTATGGAGATATAATGTCATGTGCAACCGTGCAAATGTCATGTGGTGGGTTCACCAACAAAAACAAAATGCACCATACTCTCTAAACACCACATGTAAATCCAAAAATGAAATAAAACGAATTTAGTGATCGTATATACTCTCATTAATCATGAATAATGTTCATGTGTAGTGAAATCATTCTGTGTAATTTTAAGTAATTGAAGTAAAATCTGAATACCTATAAACAAACAAAATAAACACTTCTTACATTGAGTAAACTATATTCCGTTTTCCTCGTAATCAAAGGGACCCTTAACTTCTATCATCATTCTCTTTATAGGGGTTAAAAACTGAATGTTATAAATATTAATTATCAGTTAATGCTGATTAGTATCATGATCATGGTTCACCATGAATGATGGATACTTCATCATTTCCACTTGTCTGGCTAGTTATGGACTTATTCAGTTTTTTCAATCTATTAATACTACTAAGACTCTTATTAATGCAAGAAATCACTTTCTGTTAGATATAATTGAGAATAAAATAATAAAAACTAAAAAAATCCTGCAGCTTCACTTTCCACATACCCATTAATTCATTTGAAGTTGGTCTATAAAATCCAAGCATCATCCCATACTCCGACTCCCCTTCCTCCCTTCTCTCATATATATCTACCCCCAAAACCCTCGCCGGCCAGTCAATGGAAGCTGGTGCAGGAAAATGCAGCAAGATCCGGTTGATCGTACGGCTCCAACAGATGGTCCGGCAGTGGAGGCAGAAAGCGGCGTCACGTCGCTGCGTACCCCCCGATGTACCAGCAGGACACGTGGCGGTGTCAGTAGGAAGGTCAGGGAGGCGGTTCATCATCCGGGCGACCCACTTGAACCACCCTATATTTAGGAAACTCTTGGTTCAGGCAGAGGAAGAGTCCGGGTTCGTTAACCAGAGTGGCCCACTCTCCATCCCCTGCGACGAGCTTCTCTTCCAAGACATCCTCCGTTTCCTCGACCGCTCCCATCTACTCGACAAATTTTGCCACCTCAGCCTCCGCGAATCACGGCCATTGCTTCCCCGTGAGTCCGTCTCCTGATATTAAACGACATCGTTTATCAGGATCGATGTTGACTCGGCACTGACACGTTGACTGAATTGACTTGGATCGGAGTCTGTAGCAAATGTACGCACGCCACGTATGCACTGACGTACTGTAACTGTAAATTTTGTGATTTCCCCCTAAATTATATAATTAACAATGATCATGTACGTCACAAACATGGTCGCCGCTGTCATCGGAAGATTTAGTACGTGGGACGTACTAAATGACACGAGACAGAGGCCAATGGGGCAATGTACAACAAGGCAACTTCATTTACTGCTCTTGCTTCAACTACAAACACTAGACAAAACTATTGGGCTTTTTGAGTCTTTCCAATCCGAATAGCAATATCCATGGAGAGGAACGCCATCAAAATTTAAAGCCCGTCCACCAAACCAACCCGTTCATGATACTGAAAAGGATTTTGTTTTAGTATAAGTTATATTTTGATGTTGCTACAGATAATATAATACCATATAAATATCAATTTTAAAAAGTATGTACAATTCATACTGCATTTTAATGCAAAATAAGGTACTTAATTTAATTATAGTGTCGTCTTAGTATTTATATTTTAATCAACGTATTATAACAATTATTCTTGAAACTTACTTATATTAACTAGTTTTATATCAGACTTTAAAGCTAACAAGGTTTATATGTAAAATATGATATAACTAATACCTTTATTGCCGATAGTACAGTATATTGTTTTGCGTCCAAAAAATAAATTAACTGAAATATTTTAGACAAAATCTTGTAATTAAAATAAGTATTTTAAAGTCCAAACAAGTCATAAATCATCAAGGAGACTAATATTTAATTTGATTGTGAAATGTCACACGATGCTTATCAACAAGGCACATGCCATGTAGCCAAATATCATATTGGATTAGACTTTAGAGTATCTATAACATATTACACTTTAATTCAAATTATATATCTCCATATATATCACGTTTATTTTCTTTATTTTACATACATATCAATACATAATGTCTACAAGCTTCCAACTTTGTACACGTATATCATCTCTTAGCAACCACTAACTAAACTTCATACTTTGTGCATTTTTTCAAAAACTTTTGGTGAGAGAGGTGACATCTCTTATATAAACTGAAAAGCAAATTACAGTCGATTTTCACATAAAAAATTAACTCCCTGTCAATCATATAAAATAAGACAAGGAACACACAATGGAGGACGTATCTAAAACATGAACTCCCATGTCGAGGGAGTAGTCAAAATTGACAAGTGAGTTCGTCCCCTTATTACCTTCCCGAAATATATGATCGAAAGAGACATCTCACGCTCGGAAAAGAAAGTCTTGACGCTGGAGCGCGGACCATTGTCAACTTTGTATGTACACATGCATATATCACCTTTGAGGTTCGAATGTGTCCAAATTTTTATAACTAGTTTGGGTCTAAAACTGGACTCATACAAATTTTGACGTAATGGTTCGGTCTGGGCCTGAACTTGAATATTCGGTTGAAATCCGACCCACAAGGAGATTTGATCCGATCCAAAATTCCATGTATAGTTTAATAATTGGAATTAGTATCACCTAAAACCCAAGAAAAATGGCACCTATGACCTATATTCACATTTATAACCTTTGATTGTTAGGTGTTTTTTTCTCTTGTCACCATCGGACACATTAAACATATGCACTATTTGCTCATCAGTATTGTGCACGCTAACGTTCATTATGAATTGGCGGCACTAGACAGTGGCTTTCAAAATGAATTAGAAACCAAGCCAACATTAAATTGATCATAGAAAAATGACAAGGATGGATGCTTTAGGGTTTAGAAAAGCCAGCTGTAATGATATTACTCCTCTAACGACCTAAATAATTTCCGATTACGATATTTTATCAAATATACAAGGAGATTGGGTTGTAATGGATTTGAAGTGTGTTGAGATCTCAGGCATGCATCCAAACTGAGTAGTCTAATGATAATTATCTGTTCTTCAATTGGGCGAGGGGAAGCGCAAGACGATTCAGACAAAACATTGACTCGTAGATTAAGATACGAAAATTAAAGTTTAATAATTAATATTAACAACGTAAGTCTTAAAGTGAGTAGATAGAATCCCTCAAAGGGCACAAAGTAGCGGCCACTACTAGAGGAATTTACATAAACCAAGAAAACACACAATACGTTATCTGGATTTTCAGCAATGAAGGTCTCGTGTAAGCTTAGAAGTGAGAGCTTGAAAGACATGTTCTTGACACGGAATAGTGAGACCATTATCATGGTTGAACCCAAACTCATCTTCTGCTTGCTGAAGCAAAGTCTGAAACTCAGGACGAGTGAGGAAGAAGATGGGGACTATGTATCTACTCCTCATGTCTCCAACATAGACTGCGAAATGACCCTTTGGGACATCAACCCCATTCTTCTTCCCCAAGCTTGAACATCTCTTCACAATATGCTTCAGCACAGCTGCTTGCGGTAGCTTGTTTGATTTCCTCATGCCCATCTGAATTTCTTACTGTGCGCGCCTTCAAAGGAGAAGAACAAGAAGAAGAAGGTGTTTCTACAATTTGTTTTGTTGTAGAAGGAGAATGTGTAACCAATGAGTATATATATAATATTGGTGAATGGTGATTATGGTAAGGTGAGGCCAAAGAGAGAAGCACAAACAGGAGCATGTGGAGGTGTGGGATCGAGATAAGGACGGACTATTGAATTGGTCATTGTGTTTTAGTATGCTTTCATTTGGGTTGAGTTCAATTTTTATGTCATGCCTAGTACGTCACTTCAATGTCCTCTCTATTTCAAAGGACATGTTCTATGTCCCACATTCTTAAATTGAAGTCACCTATTTCAATTCATTATCAAATGTGAAATGATTTGAGTATATTAAGAGTAGCTCATACGTACATTGACTACTGGGCTCTAATTTTGTTGGAGATAATAAGGTACCACATCGAAAGATGGGGACACTTCGAGCCTGGTATATAAGGTCGGTGAGCTACTCCTCCTATTGCCAATTGGTTTTAGGATGAAACCTCGTTGGGTTTATGTGCTGAGCTTGGGTCTAATGCGCATGTGCGCTCATATGCACACGACCCCCGCTCTACCGGTCCGTCTATACCGTACTTTGACAAATTTGAAGCCCACAGGCTATATCCACAACTTCAGCTTTTGTCTCCCTTGTGTAGACACGTACATGTTTATTCCCCCACAAAACCCTAAACACACACATGACACATCCACACAACAATTCTTGAATGATTATCAAAATGTGTTTTCATGCGCACTTATTTAGAATCAGAGGTAGTAAATGGACAGTGGAGAGACAGACAGTACTAAAGTGTACCTCCAAGTGCATACCCACACTAATTACTTCCAATCTTTACAAGTTACAATCACCTTACCCTGTTTACATAATATATTCACTAATATTGATCTACTCTCCTCAAAAGCAAACTTCTAAGTATATGCGCTCCTCCTTTTTCAAGATACATAATATCTTTAGTCTTCACTAAAAGGCAAACCCATGTTCTATGAAGGAGAATGGTTTTAATGAATAAGATTACAATACATAAATAAGGCAAATTTTATAGGAGCTTAAAGTAATAAAGGCAATGGAGGACACTGAGTTAATTGTCTAGACTTTGTTGCCGCAACCTAACTGATTTTGTTGCCTACACTCACCACCCCATAAGGGGAACAAGACTGCCCGTTCTGAGTAGCTATCAGATTTACTCATCTAGGAGGTGACCATGATGTCTTGAACCACTAGGACTTTGAGGTAAACCGAGACAATAACTACCACACAATTTCATATTCTCACAAACCAAGTTTTTTGTTTGTGTTCATTTTGGCCTTGAACTTGTCTATTTAATCGTGAGTGAACTTGGAAAATTTAGCCTCCTCATTCTCCTAGATACGGCCTAATGTCACACTCACATGGAGATTTGACCATATCGAGTATCTTTAAATACCCTGATGGAATCATTAAAAGGAAATGCTTAACCTTAAATCATACAACTCACATTGTGTATCATGATACGAATTGGGTATAGACGTGGGTCTCACAGTGTTCCAATCGATTCAACTTGGTTGGTTGTCCCTATGAACCTACATAGTGGGATCTCTAGTCACGTATGTGAGGTTGTCCTTCAAGGATTCTCTTTCGTCATAGGCTCTAAGACCACTCTTGATGATTTTACCACTTGACCTCTTGACAAGTCTTTAGTAAATGGATCCGGAAGGTTGTCGACTAATTTTATGTAGTCTATCAAGACCGCTCTTGTTGATTTTAGTTTTCTAATGAAATTATGTTGTCGTCTTATGTGACGTGATTTTTAGAGATGCAAGACACTCAGTGCCCGGACTATAGACGATTGACTATCACAATGTGCACTTATTGCCGGCATTGGGTTCCTCCACATTGGAATCTTCCAAAAAATTTCGAAGAAACTCGGCTTCCTTTGTTGTTTTATACAAAGCAATGAACTCAAACTCCATCTTGGATCTGGCCAATAACGTTTATTTGGACGATTTCCATTACATGTTTCACCACCAAGTGTAAATACATATCCACTCGTGGATTTTGGGTGTCTAGAATCATTTATCCAATTAGTGTCAATGTAGTTCAATACTCTAGTTATGCCTTTTCAGTGTTTAAAGCATCAATTACTTGTGTAGCAACTTAGTACACTAACTGAGTGTGTCAAGTTCGGACTGGTCAAATACATAAGACTGTCAATAACACGTGCATATTCTAGTTGTGACACCATCTCCCCTACATTTTTTGTTAAGTGGAGGTTAAGATCCACGAGAGTGAATGCGGTCTCCGTTGAGTAGTTTTTAAATCTCTCAAGGACCTCTTCAACATAATGAGATTGTGATAGGATAAGTCTTTCCGAGTGTCTAGTGATCCTGATTTTTAGAATAACATCCGTTAATCCCATATCTTATATTTCAAATTTCCGCTAAGCACGTTCTTGGTGCGGTTGATGATGTCTTTATTGTTGCCAACGATGAGCATGTCATCGATGTACAAACACAACATGACGTATCCATTAGGAGTAGTCTTAAAGTATGTGCATTTTTCACTTTCATTAATTTTGAAACCATTTGACATCATTACGTTGTCAAACTTTCGTGACACACATTTGGAGCTTGTTTGAGTCCGTATGGGGACTTTACAAGTATGCACATGTTGTGCTCTTGTTCGGGAACAACATACACAACAAGTTGTTTCATATATATTTCCTCTTCTAACTTTCCGTTTAGAAAGATAGTTTTGGCATCCATTTGGTGGATTTCTAGGTTTTATAATTTCGTTATTGCTATTAGCATTATTATAAAAGTTATTCTCAATACAAAATAATAAATGTCAAACAAATACAAGCCTTTGTTTTAGTGAATTCCGTGCTCCACAACTATAGCCTTGTTGTTCTCTATTGAGCCATCGGTTTTTAACTTTCTTTTGAAAATTCATTTGAGTCCAAGTGCTTTGGTTTCTTGAGGCAAGTCTAATAACTTCCATGAGTCATTCTACATAATGGAGTATATCTCACTTTTTACCATTTTCTTATGGGAATGTTCATTAAGTGACATGACTTCATTATAAGTTCTAAGTTCTTTCTCCAAAAGAAAAGCCGTTATGAACTCATCACCAAATAGTTTCTCTTTCCGAGACCTTTTGCTCATCCGAGGTTCTTCCTATTCAACTTCGTTTTGCACGGAAGTAGAGGTGCCCTCGTCTCGTTGTTCAGAGTTTGTTTTGGATACTCTTTATCCTTAAAAGGAAATACATTTCAAAGAAAAACGCATTCCTTGATTCCATTATTGTATTAACATGGATATCTAGCATATCCGATTTATGTACTAGAAACCGATAAGCACTATCATTGTCTACACATCCAATGAAATGCAATCAATGATTTTAGGGCCAATTGTGACCTTTATGTGAAGTGATATTGTTACTTTAACGAGGCTCCCACATGTTATGGGGTAACCTAGATTCCTACAACATTGTATTCATCACCCTGTTCTAAGTTCGGTTTTTGCGTTCCGCAAATCCATTCGATTGTGGAGAGTAAGGAGTGGTTGTTTGAGGAACAATTCCGTGTTCACTATAGAATGCGCTAAACGGTTCAGCATATTCGCCTCCTCTATCACTTTGACTAATTTGTATGGTTTTCTGAGTTGATTCTCCGCTTCCAACTTGTATTCTTTGAATTTTTCCAAGGCTTCACCTTTGCTTATTGACAAATATACATAACAATATTTTGTGCAATCGTCCATAAATTTCACGAATGCTTTTTACCGCGTCTAGTTTGCAGAAATTGTAAATCACACAATCCGTATGAATTAAGCCTAGAAGTTCAGTTGTTCTCTCCACACGTGAAGACGGGATTTTTGTGAGTTTTTCATGTCCGCAAACTTCACATTTATATTTACTTAATTTGCATTTTGAAATTAGGTTCAAATTAAGCAATATAAACTTTATTCATTCTGTTACAATTTTTTGGAATGACTGTCAGTACATTCATATTGATCGGTCCATCCTTTACATAACCTTTTGCCTACGTAAATCCCTTTCTTAGTGAGAGTCATCTTGTCAGAACCAATGTTTACATTAAACCCGTTCTTATTTAGCAGGGTTCCAAAGATCAAGTTCTTCCGGATGTCGGGAACGTGATGATGTTAGTGAGATTTAACTCTTTCTCGGACGTCATATCCTCAACACTATCTTTCCGTACCCTTTGACTTTGGAGGTGGATGAGTTCCGTAAATAAAAGTAGTGTTAGAAAGAGTTTAAATAAAAAAACCCGCTCTCATCCTTAGTTATAAAAATTAATCTCTTATAATTTTCATCTATAGATTAATCTTATAATAAACCTATTTTCGTCAAACCGGCCGGGTTCAGTTTGCCCTAACTTTGTCACCTCTCTCTCTGAACCGCTATTTCGCGCCCCTTCTATGTCAGTGGCAGCCTCTCGTTAAACCTCCCCTCTCCCTCTCTCTCGTTCGCCGCCGTCCACTACTAGGTTTCTTTTTCTCTTTTTTTTTTTAAAAAAATATCTTCATTGTTTTATTAATGATTCAATTAGGGTTCGCAGTGTTCTCAATTAACCCTCTGCAATAATTTTATCAGCAATTTTGCAATGGGAGTGCCGGCGTTCTACCGGTGGCTGGCCGAGAAGTATCCGCTCGTAGTAGTTGATGTTATTGAAGAGGAGACCGTTGTCATCGACGGCGTTAAAATCCCCATTGATACGAGTCAGCCCAACCCCAATAATATTGAATATGACAATCTTTATCTCGATATGAACGGAATCATTCACCCCTGTTTCCATCCCGAGGACCGGGTATGTTCTTACATGTCTCATTGTCTCCATTTATTTTCTGTTTTGGTGTGTTTGGTACAGATCTTCGTGTCTTACATTGTGCTAGACTTTGGTATGATGTAATCGGTGGTGGTATGATAGTGGCTTGCCGCTTGCCAAACGTAGGAAGAATGAAGAATGCCATAAGATATTTGCATTCGTTTGTTTTTTCTTTTCATATCTCCATGATGGCATAAACCAGCAGTGTGAATGAACAAGGACATATGACATGTGTCGTTTCCGGAGATTGATGTTGAACTTGGTTTACCGTCAATTTGTTTGCCTTGGGGGTAAAGCGAGGTAGCACTTGCCTACACATGCAGGCTTGGACATAATGTAGTTGGTTGATTGGAAATATTAGAAATTCAGAACGTGAGGCTAAGTATCTGCATTAATCCATGTACATTGACAAAGAAATAGATGATAATTATATGTTAGTGCGAAAAGGATGTGAATTGAAAACAAAACTAAAGTGAACGGTTAGAGATGGTATCATTTGTCAATCCAAAAATTGAAAGGCCAGATTATATAGGTTTCCATATGCATGAAATGTGACACCCTCTACTGGACACTTCTTGTAACAAATCCAGCTACAAATTGTAATAAAATTTTAATCATTATGTTAATTTTCCCACTCCCTCCGTAGTAATTAGCAGCTAGTTTCTTTCTTTTCCACTATAAAAAGATGAGCAACTGCAGTTGTATTACTTCAGACTTGAATTGAGATTGATAGAGGCTTAATTGTTAGATTTTTGGTTTCAAATTTTTTATTTTTCATTCTTGATTCCTAACATTTTGGTATCAGAGACTTGCCCAACCGAATTGTGACTACTAGTTCTTCTGAACCCCACCCGACCCCCTTACAACACCAAACCTACATGCCATCACCTGACCACCCTCTCTTAATGCCATTCCTGATGTTATTGCCCAATTGCTAGCAAATATTGCCTCCGTATGGAGATGTTTTTGGATGCACTGACTGCCAATGTCGCAGCAGTAACAACACATTGCAGTGGATTACATCCTATCAACCTGCCTTCAACGTTTTCCCTTGATCCCCACTCGAAGGAAGATGACCCATCTCCTCCTCTATGACTCTATCACAACCGCACATCACACACTGCTGGATGATATGCTGCATCACCACCAATCAAAACTGGAGACACAGTAGACCATGTGTGCGTGATAGGGGCTTTGTTGTAGTTTCATCAAGAAGTTTCACCCTTGCACTGTAGCAATATGTCAACTTTCTCGTTGATGGAGGTCGCTATTGATAAGGATGTGACACACTATGTAAAAGAAATGGGACATGCTATTGAGTTCCCCCACATTCGGCGTAAAGTGGGTGTTGTCACTTACATGGAGAAATATGAGATTGAAACTTTGCTTGAGGACGACGCAACTTTTAAGGGTGGTGAACTGATACTACCCTACCACAAATTATTATAGATTTTATAATTTATTATGTTTATTTTTTCCTATTTTTTAGTTACTTCAACTTCCCCATTTACTTCACTTCCTCCATGTTTTCCATTAGGTAGTTTAGTTGCTGATTTTTAAGGATTATGTCTTTGATCTATTATTAGGAGTTGGTTTAGATAATTTTCCAATATAAAAGGAAGAACAACAACATTTGTAATATTACTTCAGGCTTGAAGTTGAGTTGAACTACTCAACCACAGAAAACACGGTTCCTTAATTTGGCTGAATTACAAGATACTTGCTATCAGATTTTATCTTGTTCATTTCATTTTTCTTCTCTGGTCTGTTCTCCTCTGCTTGAATAAATATGTTATTCTCCCTGTCTTTTTCTTGTGCAGCCTGCTCCAACAACTTTTGATGAGGTCTACCAGAATGCGTTTGATTACATTGATAGGCTATTTAATATGATTCGGCCAAGAAAGCTGTTATTCATGGCTATCGGTGGGCTATGCTTAACTGGTCATTTTTAGTTTCAGTAGAATTTTGCACATTTTCATTCTCAAGAAACCAGTACTCATTTGATGATTTGAAACTTTAGATGGTGTTGCTCCAAGGGCCAAGATGAATCAACAAAGATCAAGGCGTTTTAAAGCTGCTAAGGATGCAGCAGAGGAAGTATGTTTCTTCTGAAAACATCTTTCTTCAATTTTGGTCTTTGTTACCCTTAATTCACAAGCTGTATCATTATGTCTCCGTGTGCTGTAAAACTCTGTACGCGATGGTTGCATTGTGATAATTTTGTTTTACTAGGCAGCTGAGGAAGAAAAACTGCGGCAGGAGTTTGAAAAAGAAGGAAGAAAGCTTCCACCTAAACAGAAATCGCAAACAGTTGACACTAATGTTATCACACCTGGAACAGAATTTATGGCTGCTTTGTCAGTTGCTTTGCAATACTATATCCATCTCAGATTGAACAATGATCCTGGGTGGAAATCAATCAAGGTATTGCTACACAAGCAGCATTCATGTGATTTAGTTTTCAATTTATTTCATTCAGTTGCCCAATTGCTTTATGCATTTCATGGTTGCAACCTAAGGAAGTTTGTTCTGATACTTTGAAGGTTATTCTGTCTGATGCAAATGTTCCTGGGGAAGGAGAACACAAAATCATATCTTACATACGCCTTCAAAGAAACCTTCCTGGTTATGATCCAAATACCCGTCATTGCTTATATGGGTTGGTATGTTCTCTTGCAGAAAAATCTAATCGCAATATGTTTCGTCTGCTCTAAAAATTTACTAGGTGTTTGCTTCTCTTACTTGTTTATTCCACTACACAGGATGCAGACTTAATCATGTTGGCATTGGCTACCCATGAAGTTCACTTCACAATTCTCAGAGAGGTTTTTGAGTTTCCACATGCTTAATATTCTACTTTTGATTTAGTTAATTGTATGCATTGGATGTGTAAAGTACGCAGCTGTCATCCCTGTGCATGACCTGTTTTCTTCTTGCATCATGCTGACAAATTTTCTCTTTTTGGTTTGTATCTGTAATTGTTTTACCTTCTAACATTTATCAGTATTGCTTCATGATGTAGGTTGTCTTCACCCCCGGACAGAAAGATAAGTGCTTCTTGTGTGGTCAGGTGGGGCATTTTGCAGCAAAATGTGAAGGAAAGGCAAAGAGGAAATCTGGAGAATTTGATGAAAAGGGTGACAATGCTGTACCCAAGAAGCCGTTTCAGGTCCACGCACATCTAGTATTTATATCTTATGCATATGATTTTCAGAATGTCTTTTCTTAGATGTTGAATTTTCCCTTTGCAGTTCCTTAATATATGGACTTTGAGAGAATATTTGGAATATGAGTTCAGAATTCCCAATCCGCCATTCAAGATTGACTTCGAGTGCATCATCGATGATTTCATCTTCATATGTTTCTTCGTTGGCAATGATTTTTTGCCCCACATGCCCACTCTGGAAATTCGTGAAGTGAGTAAGCTTCTTTTTCTTTTCGATTGCTAGCTTTATGAAAACTTTGAGTAACATGTGTGATTAAATTGGTTTTTTATATTCACATTTGTTAACTATATTGATGTACAATAGAATTCATGCAAATGCTTATTGGTCATCAAATGCGAATTGAGATTGACGTTTCTTCATGCACAATAAGTAGTCTTAACTTTGTGCTAAACGAGTTTTTGTGTGTACTAAATATCATCTCCAGGGTGCTATCAACCTTTTGATGGCTGTTTACAAGAAAAATTTCCGGTCTCTGGGAGGCTATTTGACAAATGGATGCAAGGTATCTAAATATCTAAAATTTGCTACAGGTTTGTGTGTCTGTGATTCTATATGTTTTCTAAAAGTAGTATTCTCTTTTTCTACCTTTTATTTATTGCAGCCTAACTTGGAAAGGGTAGAAAACTTCATACAAGCTGTTGGATCATATGAAGATACAATATTTCGCAAAAGAGCACGGATGAGTAAAGTAAGACGGTCTCTGGATAAATGCATTCCACCATATAAATAGCAGGACTTACTATTTTAATACTTAATTGGTCAGCATCAAGCAGAGAGGATCAATCGTGGAGAAGCGCATAAAAGAGGAGATGATAGGGAACCTCAGCTGGAACCGGAGTCATTAGTTCCTGTTGTTGGATTTTACGGTTCCCGTCTTGCTTCTGCACCTGTGCCTTCACCTTATGAGAATGCTGAATCTGGGCAGTGCTCAACGAGCTCCCAAAGACCTAAAAAGGTTGCATGTTTTTCATCAACAACCACAGTTGGTGCTGCCATTGTTGAGGCTGAGGATAATCTTGATTTGGAGGTATCTTCGTTCTTTTGTTTTCTGTATTTTGTTTTCTCTGTGAGTCATTTTTCTCTATCTTGGATCCCTGTGGGGTTCTTTATTTCTTCTTATTGTGTTTGTGCATAGTTATTGACTATTCTTAATTATGGGGGAGTGGGAATACTTGAGGACTGGAACTTGTCTTGATGCGGATTGATTTATTCACTTGCCTGTTATACCAGATGAGTGAGAATAAGGAGGAGTTGAAAGTAAAGCTGAAAGTGTTGCTTCGAGAGAAGTCTGATGCATTTAACTCAGAAAAGCAAGAGGAAGACAAGGTATACCTCTACAACTGCCCTGGCTACTTTTGCTATACTTCTGCTTATGTTGGCAGTTGGTTGATGGCACTGATTTTGGAATTTAAGATACATGATCATCGTATCTATTTAAGGAACCGGTGCAGATGATACCCTTTTGGCTCAGGCCATGTACAATTTTTGCTTATCTACTGATGAATGATTAGAAATTAGAAATAGTTTTCAATGTGTCAATGTGCTTAGTTATTCTAAATTGCATTCAACTTCAGATGTCAAACCTAGGTGGGAGGTGAAATGATACCCTCTTGGCCAAGGCCATGTACAATTTTTGCTTAACTACTAATGAATGGTTAGAATTAGTTTTTTAATCTGTCAATATTCTCATTTATTTAAAATTGCATTCAACTTGGAATTGTTTATTAATGATGACACTTTTGCCATCTATGAAAATTATTATTATTTGTTTACCTGAAAGAGTGCTATCTTGTAATCCTATGCTTTTTATGATGTTCTATCAGATCAAATTGGGTCAGCCTGGATGGAAAGAAAGGTATTACGAAGAGAAATTCGTGGGAAAATCTCTCGAGGAGCTTGAAGGAATAAGAAAAGACGTTGTAAGTTTTTAAACATTATACTATGCTGTATGACTTGCCGTGATATTCCCTATAATAAAAATCTTATGACCAGCAAAGGAAGATAATACTAATGTTGGAGTGAGATAACCTACTTCCTTGTAGCACTAAACTAATGTTCATTGACATGAAAGCATAGCTGCAGTCAGTTTTTGTTTGATTCTTTTTTCGTCTTTAGGGAGGTTGCATGTGTTTCATTTGGATCCTTGAGTGCTTTTATCCTCCCTTTTCTCTGAGCTATAAAAACCTTATGCTTAAGAAGATAGGATCATATTATCCATAAACTTGATTATAATTACAGCACTTCACTGAGTATCTCTCACTGTATCCTGATATGCATGTCGTTGTGATCATGTCTTGAAGTCATTCTAGGATTTGGGATGTGATAGATGGAGATATTAACATGTCCACATTTCTATGAATCTTCTGTCCCATGTTCTGAACACCAATTGGATACATTTGTGGCTGTTGAAATGCAGGACTTGGGTATATTTCCAGAATGAAAAGTTTGTCAGGGTTCTTCGTATTATATTTGTTGGTGCATTATTCTCTGTATGTGCTGTTGTTTTGCAGGTACAGAAATACACAGAAGGACTGTGTTGGGTTATGCACTATTACTATGAAGGTGTATGCTCATGGAATTGGTGAGTTAATTTTAAAATTGTTTTAGTCTACATGATCAAGCTTGTTAAAATTTTTTGAGGTGGACTATTGTTATGAAGGTATCTTTCCTGTCCAAGTATCGTACTTCTATGAACAAGTCTCGGTTTGAAGTAGACATGAATGTCCTATTTCTCTCTCTACCCGGAGACCCTACTTGTTGGAGTCTTCTAAAATGGTTTCCCCCCCTCCCGCCCACCCACAACCCCCCCACCCCCCCACCCCCGAGGGGATTTCATTAACTCTTATAATATGCTGCCATAGTTACATAACTGATCAGATAGATCCCTTTGTATTGGATACATTTGAAAACCAGCAAGATAGTAAATTATTGTGTAAATGCTTGATAAATATGTTTTAATTTGTTTCCTTTTCTATGTTAATTGGTGTTTCTAAGGTCTTATTATCTACCCTAGTATTTTATAAGGAAGGAATTAGAGAGAGGTGATTGTACAAGCTCTAGGATGTTTAGGTTTGCCTTACTAAATTTTAATCGAAGTGTGGAAATACTCACGTATTGTGAAGCTCATAACCAACCATACTTCTTTTTTTTGTAGGTACTATCCTTACCATTATGCTCCATTTGCTTCTGATATCAAGGATCTGAAACATTTGAATATAAAATTTGAGATGGGTACTCCATTTAAACCGTTTGATCAGCTGTTAGGAGTTTTACCGGCTGCAAGGTTTAAGTTTCTTCTATCTCCCCTGATCTTTTCGGTCTTGATTGTTTTATGAAAGTTCTGATAGCAGTTGTTTGCACTTTGCAGTGCCCATGCCCTTCCAGTGGAATACAGGAAGTTAATGACTGATCCAAATTCCCCAATTATTGACTTTTACCCAGCAGGTATCTCTCCATTACTGGCATGCCATCAAAATAAGTGTTCTTAAATTAAAAGTGTAAAGATGATAGATTTGACCCATATATGTACTTTTCGACTTGGACTAACTTCAGGAATCTCTAGCATGTCTGTAATCGCACAACCTTTGTTAAAGAATTGAAGCACGTCTACTGTCCTCATTTTGTTTTGGACTCTAAACCCTTGAGAGTTTTTTTTACTGTTCATTAGACAGGGAAATTACAGGACTGCATTCATTGTCTCTATCTTGTAAACTATTTTATATGTTTATATTTCTACTAAGAACCTCATACATCTTTATGCCAGATTTTGAAGTAGACATGAATGGCAAACGCTTTTCTTGGCAGGTAGAGTCTGGAAATTTAATTTTGCATACATATGAAAATTTTCACGTTTTCTACTTAGTAGAGAATATTGATTCGTGCTTCCATATGATGTTGAAGGGTATTCCAAAATTGCCTTTTATTGATGAGCAACGTCTTCTTGCTGAGGTTGCAAAAATTGAAGTTACATTGACGGTACGTCGCTTGTATTGCGTCTCCACAGAACCATTTCTGAATAGGGCCGTTTCGTCTTAATTAGTCCCTGTCTTTATAATAGGTTGATGAAGCACAGAGAAACAGTATGAAGCCTGACATTCTTTTCATCACTGTATCTCACCCTCTGTCATCATATATCTTCTCTCTTGATGATCGCTGCAAACAATTACTTGAGGCAGAACGAGTTGAAGTGAAGGAGAAATTAGATCCACGGACTAGGTATTTGTAATTCTTGATGTTTTAATTATCCCCTATTTCTCTAAGAATACCTTTTGGTGGTTCCTCTCAGTTATGGATGGAGAATTGTTACAATCTAGATTCAACTGGAACATGCATGACCATTTATTACATTAATGTCTGTTTCTTATATTTGTTTGTTTGATATCTGGGGTGTTCTGCCAGCTATTAGGTCATTTTATTTTGTATGACAAATAAATGAGCAAGTGGAATATGCTTCATGTCAAACATTTCTTTGCGGATTTTCATTTTTTTATTTTATTTGATCCAACTCGTGTTTTTTCACTAGCACCCACCCCTGCAAAGATCATAAGACCTTTAACCTATCAAGCTTTCTCTAATATTCTGCTGTTTTGTATTAATGCTGCTTCGGTTGGCTGTATATGAGTCTATGAGGAGATCATGTTGAGATTATGTGATCTGGGCTGATTTGATCTAGTTCTGCATGCAGCGGTGGAATGAACGGTTACATATCCCTCTGCATTGGAGGTCCATGCCCTCTATTTCTTAAGTCTCCAGTGTCTGGAATGGAAGATGTATTGAACAACAATGTCTTGTAAGTTTAAGCCAATTCAGCATCTTTCACATGTGGTTTCTGAACGGTTCTTATAGTACTTGTATCTTCATTTTTGTTTTCCAGATTCACTATATACACACTTCCAGATTATCATACACACATTCCAAGGCCACCACCCGGGGTTAAATTCCCAAAGAAGGTAATAAATTTTTTACAAATCCTTGCTCTATTCATAAAAAATTCTGCGATTTCATTGGAATGTTTATATACTGACTTCTGCAAGTTTTTGGTCTTTTGATTGGGTTTTTTGAAAATCCTTGCACCAAATATCCAACGTCAGATTGTATCCTTGGGCGATATAAAAGAATCTGTGTTATGGCATGAAGATAATGGTAGGAATAGGCGGCCTATGGAAAATGAAAGGTAAAGTATGATTTGTAATATATCGGGCCATCTTTTCTGTAGACTTAAAATTAAGGCTCTGAATTACTTTTTTGTATGACAGAGGTGCAAATGAATCGCACCACTACAATTGTTCCACGAGGCCATTCCCACCTGGAAGCATCTCTGGTGCTGAGCTTGGAGATGCAGCACACAAGTTAGTTCTCAAGAGTTTAGAGATGAAGGCAGGCCATGACAGGATTGGTATCCAACCTCTTCCTTCGAAGAGACACAATTCTTTGGGCTGCTATACAGGTGCTCAACCAAGAACCAACAGTAATTGCCAAGATCAGCTACAAATTTTATGTCAGCGGTTACTGAACCCCAACAATGGCCGTGGTGGTTCTACACCCAAACGTCGTCCTCCTAAACATTTCAAAGCTCCCCGTGTAAGGGCTGGCAGTAATGGTGGTGCAGCTGCTTTGAATCCTCAAACGAAGCGTGTAGGCCCAGAATTAGATAGGTCCAGCCATGGTGGTGCACCTGCTTTGAATTCTCAAACGAAGCGTGTAGGTCCAGTAGAAGATAAGTCCAGCAATGGTGTTACAGCTTCTTTGAATTCTCAAACGAAGCGTGTAAATGGTGGTGCAATTGCTTTGAATTCTCAAAAGAAGCGTGTAGGTCCAGTAGAAGATAAGTCCAGCAATGGTGTTACAGCTTCTTTGAATTCTCAAACGAAGCGTGTAAATGGTGGTGCAATTGCTTTGAATTCTCAAAAGAAGCGTGTAGGTCCAGTAGAAGATAAGTCCAGCAATGGTGTTACAGCTTCTTTGAATTCTCAAACGAAGCGTGTAAATGGTGGTGCAATTGCTTTGAATTCTCAAAAGAAGCGTAAGTCCAGAAAAAGCTAGGTCCAGCAATGGTGGCCACCTTTCATCTGCGCTCGATGACAAGTTAGCCATATTTGGCTGTATTCTGAACTATGATTAGCAAGGAGGTAATCCTAGTGTAGGTCCTGAAGAAGATAGGTCCAGCAACGGTGGGCACCTTTCATCTGCGCTTGATGACCAGTAAGCCATATATGGCTGTATTCTGAACTATGTTGGCAAGGAGGTAATCCTAGTTGTTTGTTAGGCAATCATCTAACTGAAATTGCTTGTTTGTAGCCATTTCGAGGCGGTCTTTGACCTAGGGCATATGTTGTATTATTATTACCCTTTAATCACGCAGAGGGGCAAAATGCATCTCTTAGAGAAAAGAGTAGCAGCAATTTACAGATGTTTAGCATTTTTCTTGGTCTCGGTTGGAATATGTAATTTGGACTAGATGAACTTATATTCTTTTTGCCCTGGGACAAATTTGATATTTTAGGGAAGTGCATCTTGAAACTTGAAAGCCCTGTTTGGTAAGTTTCCGATAATTAATCAAATTAGCAGGCTGGTTACCTTAGCTTTGTAAATCAAACATAACAGTTTTAAGTTCTGCAGTTGGGTGAAGTCAAGATTGTTAATTGATGTCAAAACTACAACTTAAATGCCTAACTGATATGATTTATATTTTCAACTTAAAAGTCTAATGATGTATTTCATCAAACAGTTAGTATAGCTAACAGATATGCTTTATATTTTCAACTTAAAAGCTTATTAACGTAAGTCATCAAACAACTAGTTCTAAGTCGAAGTGTAATCTCAAGTCTCAACCACTGTGAACAGTAGAAATGATAGGTTTAAATTTGAAGAACCCAACCAAGTTCAATGTAAAATCCATATGGAATATTTTTTCATTGGTGACAACAGACTTGTGTCCAAATCAACTAACATGTGAAATTCAGACACTATAAATTCCACCCGACGAAGTTGACCTGATATCTATTGGATAGAATACCACTATGCGTTCGCTTGAAAACCAGTAACTTACTCTTTTAATTAAAAATAAAAACAACGAAGCGAGAGTTCAAAAAGAAAAGGAGGTGGGACCGGGACTCCGGGAGGATTCAAAATTTATCAGCACTGTCCCACTGCCTTTTCAGTTTTCATGTGCACGGCTGCACTTCACTCCCCATTCTCATTCCTTTTTACTTCGCCGAATCCGCAGCTCTCCCGTCGTCCCATCTACGGCGGCATTGTCTAACTGCATCCGTTCTGTGGCCGATGAACTGACACGCTTTCATTCTTCCCTGCTCAATTAAACCTTCGATCTTATCACGTAACATATACAATTCTTTTGAAAAGGTATGCGTCGTGTTGCCTTCTATGTAAATGTGCTGATTATTATTGTGTATATTGTGATGTGAATGACCTATTATGATTTTGCTTCTGCTTCACATCTTGTTTACCTTGGATTTTGCTCTTCATTGATATGCTTATACGTTTTCACTTCACTAGTGCGATGAATTTAGATGTCGGTGCTCTTGTCCCGTACGCTATGGCGAATTTCGAGTGCTGTAGTTTGTTTATTTTCCCCCAAACAAACACTAGAAGTATCTGTGTGACTTTTCCTTCTTTGGAAAGTGGAATGGAACTGATTTTAGGAGATATTCCAGATGCTATCATGCTATGTGCTGCGGGTCCTGTTTGACGCTTTTTTGATTGAGCTAATTGTGTGATTCCATTGAGCTATTTATTGTGGTATTGTTCTTTCCAAACGTGGGAATAGAGATCCGAACAGATTTTACTTCTGCATTTCCATCTGGACTTGTGAATGCTTGTACGGTTACTTCTTGTTTTGGATTGTGTCAGCTCACAAACGAACCTTAATAACAATTGACCACTATAGTTAATTCTCGTTTTGGAGTGTATATAGAATTTCTGATTTTGGATTTTATCACATTGCAACAGATCAACCAATGCACGTTTTGAATAGGTTAATTGTTGTCCCGGACTGTTGTATGGCTTGAGTTCATCAAATATTAACAGTTGCTTTTTCAGGATTACACAATGATTGGATCCTTTCTTACCAGAGGACTGGTGTATGTTAGTTATATCCTATGCTTCAA
The DNA here is from genome assembly GCA_033239045.1 of Fagopyrum esculentum. NCBI lineage: Eukaryota > Viridiplantae > Streptophyta > Magnoliopsida > Caryophyllales > Polygonaceae > Fagopyrum > Fagopyrum esculentum. The sequence continues at coordinate 305,237 of BSUD01000006.1, forward strand.
ATTTGCTCATATATAGGGTTCATAACTCGTTAGATTGCTAATTCTATATCCTAACTGCCAGGATGATATTTGGATATGTGTATCCTGCTTATGAGTGCTTTAAGACCATAGAGAAGAACAAGCCAGAGGTTGAGCAGCTGAGATTTTGGTGTCAGTATTGGTATGGTGTTGTGGAAACTAAAGTGACTATTAAGGTTTTCTAGTTGAGAAATTTATGCTCTTATTCTATACTTACAGGATTTTAGTTGCTGTCTTAACAGTCTGTGAAAGAATAGGTGATACCTTTGTATCATGGTAGGTCATGAACTCATGATGATATGAGGATTCTCTTTCCTAGATGTCCGATTTTGAATTTTAACATGCTTGAGATTTGTTGCTTTTGAAGGCTTCCGATGTATAGTGAAGCTAAACTGGCATTCTACATTTATCTTTGGTTCCCCAAAACCAAGGTTAGTATCTGCTTCATTTTCAACTACAATGCATGATTTATCAATTAGCACCTCTTGTTTGTTTCTGATCTCATAAAAAACCTTCCTTTCTGATTATGTGTCCCTTCATTTCAGGGAACAACATATGTGTATGATTCCTTCTTTAAGCCATATGTTGCAAAGCATGAGATAGAAATTGATCGCAACTTGATGGATCTTAGGATTAGGGCCGGAGATATGTCTTTATTCTACTGTCAGAGGGCTATGAGCTATGGTCAGACAAGATTTTTTGAGATTTTGCAGTATGCTGCTTCACAATCCACTCCAACTCCAAGTCCTCATCAGAATCAGGTGATTCAATTGGATGAGGTTTACTTCTTCTATCTTACTTGGAACGATAATCTAAAGATTTCATGTTTACAATTGGTAACCGAGTTTTGATGAATGCAGCGAAAAGTCACTAGACTCACCACCACCTTTTCTCAATTTAGGTGTTCATATGTTCTTGTTATTTTACCCAAGTCGTTTTTTGCATTTCTCCATTGTATTCTAAATCAAACTTCAAAGTATGACACCAGTATGAAGTATGAACTAAATGCTGATTAAGAAAATAGGAGGCCCCAAGAACACAGAAAATCCCTTTCCACCACGGTTTAATTTCTGCTTGTTTCCTTTAAAGCATGTTCATAATGATTTCAGTCAACATACTTCACATTTTGCTAATCGGTACATTACATCTAATTCTGTTACCTCAGGCTCAACCGCAGGGCCCTAACAGGCCAAAACCACAGGTTGAAGAGCCTACATCACCTACTTCTAGCACTTGTTCAAGTCAACATCAAAAGGAGGTAGAACAGGACTTAAGGTCCTCACCAGTTCAATCTGCATTTGCTCCCACTCCTCGGATTGTTCAAAATTCACCAAGAAGATTGAAATCAGCCCCTGCAAACACCACTCAGTTGCCAAAGATAGTTCAGCCATCCGATACAGACAGTTCAAATCAGATAGCATTAACCAAGACTACATCAGAGCCACCCGATGTAGCTGGACGGTCCACCAAGGCTGTGGATGAAATTCAGATTGAGCCAGCTGCTTCACTGCAGGAAAAGGCAAACTCTGCCCCTCCTCCGCCTCAAGAGGCAGTGTTAGAAGAAGAAATCCGTGTTACCCGTGCCCGTTTGAGGAAGGCCAGGTCTACAGCAAAGTAAGATTAATATTTGTCTGCTCTTTCAGTCTGTTCGAAATGGGGTTTCTGGCACTAGGCAGACTTCAATACAACAGAGAGCAAGATGAGAGTATGGTTTCAACAAATTTTTCATCTGTGAAGGATGCTTTATGTAACATGGTTTATTTTAGGAGGCAGGTGGCAATGGAACCTTAACAAACATTGATATTCTCTGGATACATTTCAGCAGCTTATTTTATTAAATGCTTCTGAAATAAATATAAATAGGATACATTCAAAACAAATAACGTAAGCATACATTAAATATCCCCCAATTGAGGGTCAGCATCTCTGAACTTAAACTGTAGTAAATTACATAATCATGCAATAAACATTAGCATGTGTTAGTACTTGTTAATTTATTACTGCATCTGATAACCAACTAGAAGCGATCCTCTATCTTGAGAAAGAAAATAGCGGAAAAAAGCACAACGATTGTGTAGATCCGTTAGATAACACACATCATTCATCAAAAAGAATTGTTCCTGAGAATATAAGGCTAATGTAAGGTTCTCTGGCGAAATTGAGGGCAGAGTAGTATACAGCTTAAATGCCTACTCTTTATCCGTGAAGGAATCATATCTTAGTCCCGCTAAGAATATATCCACCAAATGCACTCATCTGCATGCACGGGTGGGTTCTTGAGGGCAGTACCTATTACACATAATGAACCGTAGAATTAACAATTAGAATAAGTGGGGCAGCAATATTCTGATTATTCTACTGATGTTTTTTGAGTATTAGTATCAACCTGATATTCTCGAAGCCATGGTTCTGTAATTTGCAAGCCAAAGGCAGCTCTCTCAGTCTGCAGATTATGCATGCACGTTGCAAGAGGCTGGCAGGAGGGAAAGCTTTAGTCTTGTACTTTAAAAAATCTTTGTTTCATATGACGTCTATTTTAATGTAAGCAGAGAGGCAAAAGTGAAAAGAAGAGAAGTCAAACCTGAAGATACTGGTGATAAATAGCAAAGGGTGCTGAAGATGCCAAAAGAGGAAGTAGCTTTTGAATTAGGGTCCATGGATCAGGCTCTGGAGCAGCAATTATCAAGCTAAACAACGAGATTAAGCTAAGCAATGAGACAATCAACCAGAAACTGTTCAGAAACTATGCACACTATGCCAGGATGAAATCGTGGAAGTACCTTGAAAATCCCCTTTCCTTCCATGATTTGATAAGATCTTCGGAAGCTTTCTCCCCAAATTTGGCCGATTTGCATGCTTTTAGAGCAGGGGATCCATTTCTGTCTGGAACAATCTCCGATGGTCCAGATCTTTGAATGTCTTCGTTTGTGCTGACATGATAATCGCTAGAACTTTGTAGTTCCTGAACAAGGAAGGGTTTCTAGATCAGGATATCAAAACTAGATTTTATTATAAACTTAACAATTTGACGAAACTAAGAACACATACTTTAGTATCCCCTGAAGTATTGGTTATGTTATCTACTCCAATAACTTGTTCAGAGGTTCCATCTTGGGTTGGAAGAAGCTCACCAAGAGAGCACCTAACTATCCTGAGGAAAATAAACAAATGAGAGGCTTGAGGAACTCAAAATGCTGCTGAAGCTCCCTAGGTGATTTAATTATGTATTATCTCTAGATTCACTTGCATTCACAAAAAAATTAGTTTTCCGTGATATGCGGACAAAGATATACAGCGGTGGTTGCATCAAACCTTTTACATTGTTCATCGCTAAAGTTGAATATTCCCACAATACCCATAGGAGAAGGTGTTGCTCCCAAGTATGTATTGCAAACAAACCCTGACCCTGTAATGTTTAAATACATTAGTTGCAGTAAGAATAGGATTCACACCCTACGTGAAAAAGAGATACATATAGCCATATAGGTCTGAGGGCGTAATGCATATACAGCAAATACTACACAGTTTTATAATTCACTAGTAATTAAACAAAATGACTGAGACAGGTACCTCCTAGACGCTCTGCAGCAGCACCTGTAATCAGCCCACCGACCATATCTACTACCAGGATATCTGAATTTGCTGTCACATTGCCCAATGAAAGTAGAAGAGACATTGCATCCAATCGCAAGGACCTAAATAGCACCGGGGATAATGTTAGCACGAATATAAAGCTGTTAGGGGTAAACAAACAGTCCCAACAGATACCAAGATGTAAGTGATATTACCCAGTTCTGTCAGGATGTTTCTTGAAGTATGCCTCGCATATACTGCATGGAAACATAGGATAAGAAAGCAAGGAATAATATATAGAAGTCCCATACTTGAATAGAACATCGATATAGAAGCTTCAGTCTTTTACCTACGTGCAGAAGGACGCCTTAAAAGTATTCTTGGAGCATATTTCTTTTGCTTACGAAGCCTATACTTTTCCTGTTCAGCAAAGAGAGTCATTAAAACTTACAGATCTGTCATAACAAACCATAGTAACGAAGAGACTTATACATTACCTGGGAGAAAGCTGTCTTCTTATCAAAAGTGGCACTGTTAGCAATCAAAGCTTCAATTATTTGACCCCCAGTAGCACCTTCCCTAAACCAAGCAACTCAATGTGAGAGATTATTAAGGATTCACTTCGAGCATCTCATTCATATTTCTAGGAAACTAAAATACTATCAATTCTAACCTCTGCATTGCACCAATGTCTTCACCAGTGAGACTTTGAGCGGAATTATTATCAACTATCGTTCTATTATCCTTCATGCCTTCCTCTGCTGTATTATTTTCCTTCTCTTGGACATCGTTCTCTGGAAGGGGAGGGAAAACCGTAAATAACATCAAAAGGCATTACAAGAGAAAATTGCTAATCATCATAAACACTAATCATATTACTCAAAATTTTAAGATCCTAACCCTCTGTAGTCTGAAACACTCGAGACAAACATGGCCTGTCTTCCCTATGCTCAACCTCAAATACTGAGCCAAAGGGAGCACCAATCAATGGCTTCAACAAGCAATGGTTGTTTCCCAGCTTCAAAGTCCTGAAATTTCAACATGTCTCTTAAAGATATGTATATATACACTAACGAAACAAAGCAGGAAGCAGTGATAAAAGAAAGAAACATGACATGGATTATCGTTGAGATAATGAAAAAGAACATCTTACGCAGCCCCAGATAGGCGAGCGAAAACAAAGCGGTCCCCGTCGTTGATGTCTAGCAGGACACTGCATCCTTCCCATGTCACTCTATCATTTTGAATAGAACTTTCCATTGGAGATATGGAAATCCCTACCAAACAGGCTAATAAATTTGATATGCGTTTCTGCAAAAAGAAAAGAAAATCAAGATTTCAGAAAAGGAGAAGCCGGGGAAGCATTGAAAAAAATCTCACTAGAAAACGCTATAACTCTTTCAACTTCAACTATATACACATTAGAGTCTTTAATTCACATACATTCCTAATACTAAAGTACTCAAAAATCCCAAATTGCTGCTACGAACCCTAATTGTGCCCATAAATTAGCCGTAACATCGATGAAAGGGTTAAGAAAGAACAAACCGGAGAGTGAATCGACGCAGCTCCCTCACACTGTGATGGCAAATAGAACGCGACGAAACGAATAGGTAGAGCTGGTGTTTACGGCAAACTTGAAGATTAACGAACAATTTTTCGAGTTTAGGCTACAAGAACAGATTTTTGAGTTTGGAAGGCGCTTTCGGCGAGCAAGTTACCTACGGGCTCTCTGGGCTTTCAATATTATTCTATTGGGCTTTCTCGTCATCAAGAAATAAGGAAACTCGAGATGCTACTTCATTAAAGTGAAAAATTAAGGCGAAATACATGTATATATATATTAGACAACATCAGCGTTGTCTTTATTCTCAGGCTCACGCCGAGTAAAAACAGTAAAAAGCTTACAAATACACTGCTATTTATGTATAAGAATCAGTAGAGAACTTCATATAACAGGGAGATAATTTCGTGGTAACTTTGAGGTTGAAATGAGTTCAAGGGCACTTGCGTCGACCACCGTGGGTAGTGAGGGTAGCATAGCACGGGCAAACGTCCTCGTTGCCGGAGGTGCCAGGTGGCACGCAGTTGCAGCGCCTGCAGCAAGTGCCGCATGCCCTCAAGCACATCTTATGCCTTGATGCTAACCGGCACCTCGCCACGCACGCCGCTCCACAATCTACGTGTTTGTTCAATAATAAGATTACACATCAAATAATCGATTAAGTAAGTGTATCCATAATATCAAATACAACTACACGTACGGATCTTTTGCCCGGAGCTATAGCCATAGCCATTCACCTGCAAGATCATATAATCAAAGAAGGGTTATTCATGATGAATGTTTTTGTATGTAGAGTAAAATGATATATTCATTGGTACCAATTGATCTGCTATGACAAAGTCGAATGTGAGAAGAGAAAGGAGAAGGGCAGCCAGCAGTATTTTGGAGATGCTCATAGCTTAGCTAACAAAACAATACGAGTGTGTGATTTGTTTCCAGATGGCTGATAGCTGGAAAGGATTCAACTGGTATTTATAGGCACCTGGGAAAACCCCTCCTTGTTAATATTTCCCCTCTTTATTTTGTATGTTTATGCTAAAATCATTTTACAATGAGAATTACGGGGATAAAAATTATTATTATACCTAAAACTAATAGATTATGAGATTTTAGTGGGAAGGTTTTTGTAATTCTCAACAAGAGGGGTGAATAGATCCCTAATCGGTAGATTGTAATCATTTTTATAAGTTTACAAAAGAAGATAACAATAAATATTTTCTGTTATATTAATCAGTAGGTATTAACTATTATTTTAGTATAAATATGTGTTGAATAGCTATTAAAATAAATACTTATGGAAAATATTTGTTTATGATATTAAAATGTGTTAAAATATAATAATATGAGTATAATATCAGCATATTATAAGTATTTTGTAAAGTAAGCATCTGTTTGTCTAGCTTTAACGTAAGTAATCTGAATGTATTATACATGCATGGCAGACAGGCAGAGTACAGCTGTTGCATGGTTGGTCACATGAATAATGTTACTAGGATCATCTCTCATCAAGTAGCTAGCTAGCTAGGAGTCGTTCATCACTTGTGCTTTCAACCACTTCCCTCGTGTTTTTGGTATCGGTTCACTGAATTGCTAACGTACCGTTTGATTACAACTTAGATAAATATACAGACTACTTATATATAAAGTTAGTTCTTAGGCGTATGGTATAGATGTTGAAATTATAAAAAGAAAGAAACTCTGAGTTGTACTGTGTGGTAGAAAGATGGAATAGTCGGCAAGCTCATCAAGAGAAGTGGAAAGCTCAAATAGGCCGGTGAAAAGGATCACTACCCTAAACTTGTACATACAAGTCATATGACTATTTCATCAATGCCAATGACGCTCTAAATCAGTCACAAAATATAGGTGGATGGACATAAGTAGAGAAATCAAATAAAATCCAGAATATTGGTGGAAATTGTATGATATCTGGCAAAATAAACTGGTTCCAGTGGAAACATGCAATATCACGAGGGAATTTCCAATGGAAACATACAGTGCTGTGTGTTTAGAGTGAAAAATAATTACATAGATCCTAGCCAACACTAGAAAGTGACAAATTAAACACCGAGTTAACAGAAAGCACCCCACCCCTAAAATCCATCTTGCAGCACACTTGTCACCATAAATAAAAGGAGTATATACGTTCTGCTAGTTGTGCATTTTTGAGGCTTCACGAGGGGAGGCGTAGAACAAGGTGACCTCCGACCACACTGCACACCCAACAATGTTCAGTAAGAATGCTGGTTTTTGTTATTTCAGATATTTCATTTATGTTTATATTACCCACCTCATAACATAATAATAGCAAAAATCAGCCAGGATAAAGGTTTGCACAATTTCCGATAGCAGCACCATAGAAGGCCATAATCCGAATCCCAGAGCTGTCAGCAGTTGCCCTCTCGTGTCCAACACCTGCCCACATATATAAACACTCTTAATATCAATGTCTTCTAAATTTACAAGCAAGCAGCATAACCGCAACACCAACAGGACTCAAAAAGATAAAATCCACATACTAAGATCGTACCTGAAGAACCCAGTGTGCACAACTCAGAAATCTTGCAACTCCAAGGGCAAACACATAGTGAGCAGTAAATGGTTCAACAATCTGGAGAGAGAGAAAGTGAGTGCACAATCCTAAATTAGCATTTCTGACGATAAGACATGCATCACCCACATGACCTATCAGCCAATCACAATAGCCCCTGTTACATGAATATCTGAATTGCTGATAATAGACCGTTTCCGTTTACATTTTCTAGGTAGACGGTGAACTCAAAACCTGCAATAATATTTAGTCACCTAACATGGGGCTTCTTGTGGTGATAGAAGTCAAAATCTGTTGTTGATAACTGAAACCAATAACCATGGGATATAATAAGCTGATATGTTCTTCTTCAGACTCGTATTTCCATATTCGGTCTTAGTTTCTGCAGAACCTGAAATAAAATTTAGTATTTTTATTTTAAGGAATGAAGTAATTTTGCTAGTTGAGGCTGTTAAGGTTTTATATTGGATTGCCTTAGAAGTGAAATATCAGATGTTAGGGGGTGCACATGGTATTGACCAGTCTGACCCGATGGATTTGTAAATATGAAAAACTTTGGACCATAGATAGGACCATATCAGAAAGTTGAACATGAAAAAATACAAAACTGGACCAAATTTCTCACAACTTCTTTCAAAGTAGGGGTGTCCTAAACTTTCTCATAAAAGAAGTTAGATTGGGGCTTCATTGGGCTACCAATCAGAAGGGTCAGTTGAACAAAATCTGATTTCATAAATGCCTTGAAGCAAAAAGGGTAAGAAAATCTATATTTTGAAAAAGTACAAAAGAAGTTATGGTCCTAAACCAAAGTGGACCGTAACCTTTAAGTGGGGAACATGAGTAATGTGAACTGGACTGAAGTTTTGCACGTTCCTAATCAGAAGCTTCAGAGGTGAACTTTGAGGATTCCTCATTGTTCTTGTGTGTGAGAATGTGAGATTCTTGTCAACAGTCCCTATCTTCCTTTGTGTTTGCTGAGTTTGAGATTCTTGTTTTCAGTTATTTTGAGTTACTATTTTTGTGTTGGTTATTTTCTTATCGTAACCACCCCTTCACGGGTTTCTTTTCTTTTTTGCTTCAAACCCTAGTACAAGTTTCAAACAAAAACTTGGACACATGCCCAAACAGAGAAGTGACACCTTATGCACTTATACTATCATAAAAAGTACCCTCACCTTGGTATTCTGCATGACTCTTAGCTGTGGTAAAACTGAAACTGCCTCCAGATAGACACAGAAAGCCCAAGAAAGCCTATTCACAATATTATGGGAGGTTGTAGGATGAATAAGAAGAGATAAGACAACACAAGGTATCGCCTACAAGAATTAAATGAAATTGTTAGAAGCACTAGAAAATAAAAAATGTAGTCAACATGAGAATGTAACAAATGGTTTCATTTACAAAAGATGGCCCGAAATGGGAAGCGCAAAAAGGAAATAATAGATCAAGCGCATTTCATGCCATACACTCATATGCACAAGATGACAATGACAGTATCTAATAGATTCAACACAATAGATGAACTTGATTTTGCTCAATGCATTTCCTAATATGTAAGATCACCACAAATAGACAAGAGTGAGCTTTAATTTACATGTACACCTCCGTATAAAAGAATCACAATATCTCCTAATTTATGAAGCACATATAAACTCCTTAAGGAATGTCAGAACAGCATACACCACATATAATTTGGAGAAACCACAAACTGTAAAAAAAGGTAAGCTTAGTGAAGCTCATTCAATCAGTAGGCTCCCCTGATCAAGGAAGGAAAAGTTTATAATCCAGTAAATGTGAATATAATACAAAACTTACCACATAGTAAGTTTTGAAATTGTCTTTAGATTCCATATAGGTGGTTTTGAGTTTAAAACGGATCATATAAATAACCCAGAGAGTTGTTGCCAGTGTTGCTGTATCCAGAACTGTATGTATGTCGTATTCCATCACAAAGCTGCAATAGAGTCTAACAGCTAAAAACATAGCTGTCAGTTCTTGTGTCTTAAGTGATAACCCTGCAAATTGACGGATTTAAGTGAACAGCATGACAGGTATGTGATTCAGTCACTTCCTAAGCAAAGAACATTACGATTTATAGTTGAACTTGCGGTCCAGGACAACATAAGGCATTGCAAGAATAACAGATGAAAAAGAATTGAGGTCGCATTAGGATCTAGTAGTTTTCAGCCTTTTCAGGCATAGTTATGACCGGAAAACAAAGTATTCCAGTAGACCTGATCACCTTAATAGAAGATGATTAATTTGGAAGTAATTTCTGAAATTGAAAAATCATGAAGTTTTGTTCTTCCCCTTCTTATCACGGGCGGCTTGTAACCCAGTACTTAGACCTCAATCTAACCAATAAACTACGACTTCATTAGCGATCTTGAAGTTGCATTGCCCGAAGAGATTAAAGTTACACAGAGCCCGACCTCTTAAATTCAAATAAGCACTTCTACAGATATACAGATTCCATTTCAGGAAATGTCAACAACATTGATGTCTTTCACTACCTGCGAAGTGCCTTTTGTTCCCCGTATTAAGAAGGGTTACCACTCAAAAATCTATTGCCACTTAACTAACCCTAGAAGTTTCTTTGCAGAGAAACGCAAGTACGACAATACTTTCCAAACTATCAATTTCGTAGGCTAGAATTAGGACGAGGCCAACGTAATCTTCTCCCAGAAATTCCATACTAATGGAAACAAAATTATCCGAATTAAGAAATTTGTGTCAACAAATCCTTAGAAGGAGACCAAATAAGGGGGAATACCGGCACAAGTTTTCTCCTTAGTGAGCTTGTAAATAAGAACGGAGATGCCAATGGCGTGAACAGCCTCGGCGGCGACGAAGAGGTTGTCGTGATCATGAACGATCATCCGGAGGAATACGAGGGTCGCCATGCCGGCGACGACCGCCAAAAAAGCCTTGACCTTGGACGGCTGGCGCCTTACCCATGACGTCAGCACGTGGATCGGTCTCTTTCCTCCTACTCCCTTCATCCTTCTTACTCGTCTTCTTTGTCTGCTCTTCAAATAACCAATTTAGCTCTTATGATTCTAGCTAGTATTGTTTTTAGGTTATTTTGGATCGAATTTCAGAGATCCACTCTCCTCTCTGGATTTGCGGTTTGGGATATATAGTCAAATATTGGGAATTCTTCGCTATTATAAACAAAATTATAAAACTTATTCCGAATCTAGGTTCGGAGCAAAGTTAATTCCGAAAATGCACGAAGTTGTCAGGTACGGAACTAAAACGCGGTGGCTCACCGCGTTTCTATTGTTAAAAAACGCTGTGTATAGCCATATCTTACGGAAATTAAAAAAAAAAAAAATTAAATGCAAGAAACGCGGTGGCTCACCGCGTTTCTGTTATTTGTTTTTTTTTTTTAAACAAGAAACGCGGTGAGTCACCGCGTTTCTAGCCTTTTTCTGCGCGTGACAGAAAGGCTGTGACTCACCGCGTTTTTAACCAGCAAAAACGCGGTGAGTCACTGCGTGTTTAATGCATTACAGCAGCAACGCAATAACTCACCATTATTGCTGTTGAACGTTATCCTGCAACCTGCAAAATTAAAGACGAGAAGGACGAGACGAAGGGAAGACGACGAAGGGAAGACGACGAACATTGAAAGCTCTTTGATTCTTTGTTCTATAAATCGTCACACCTCTCCGATCCTTCTATTTTCACATCAAACTTCAAACAAATCTTCTTTCTCTCTTGTTATTTTCTCCATTAAAATTGTAAAGCTCACCTCATAGAGGCTGCCGGACCACCGCCGGACCACTGCTGGACCACCACCGGACTACCCTACACCGCAAACGGACCACCCCGCAACCTTTTCTTTAAGTAAGTGATTCCTTCTTAATATTTTGTTAGTTTTGTATTAGCATATTTAGGGTTAGGGTTTTGTTAGTAATTAGACAAATTATTTATGCTTACATATTTTGTTATATATTTTGTTAGTATTAAATATATGTTAGTAGTTTAGTTTAGGTTAAGATATGTTAGTAGTTTAGTTAGATTAGTTTAAGTTTACACATTTTGTTAGTTATATACTTAGATTAGATCATTGTTTAGTCATGTAATTTTGTGTAATATAAAATTATAATGTTAAAAATTTAATAATATGAAAGATTTTGTTAGTATAAAAATGTTAGTTTAGGGTTAAGATATGTTATTAGTTTAGTTAGATTAGTTTATCTTAACTTAGATAAGATTAGTATTAAATAGAAATTGTATAAACAAATTAGTCTAAATAGATAAGTTAAAAGAATTGGTAAAAAATGTTAGTCTAAATATATTTTTTTAGAATAGGTAAAAATGTTAGTCTAAATATATTTTTTTAGAAATGTCTAAATAGATTAGTATTAATATATGATTTTGTCATTAGTAAAATAGTTTAAATAGATTAGTATTAATATATAATTTTGTCATTAGTAAAATATATGATTTTATTAAGATTACTATATAAATTTTATAGATTTACTATGAATATTGAGTAGGAAATATTTTATTTAGATTAAATAAAATATTTTTTTAGAATAGGTAAAATATGTTAGTCTAAATATATTATTTTGTCATTAGTATAATAGTTTATGACTAAAAAATTATTAATCATTAGTTTAATGAAAAATATTGATTATGTAACATTTTATCAAGATTACTATATAAATTTTATAGATTTACTATGTATATTGAGTAGGAAATATTTTATTCAGATTAAATAAAATATTTTTTTAGAATAGGTAAAATATGTTAGTCTAAATATATTATTTTGTCATTACTCATTAGTATAATAGTTTATGACTAAAAAATTGTTAATCATTAGTTTAACGAAAAATATTGAATATGAAATATTTTATTAAGATGACTATATAAATTTTATAGATTTACTATGAATATTGAGTAGGAAATATTTTATTTAGATTAAATAAAATATTTTTTTAGAATAGGTAAAATATGTTAGTCTAAATATATTATTTTGTCATTACTCATTAGTATAATAGTTTATGACTAAAAAATTATTAATCATTAGTTTAATGAAAAATATTGATTATGTAACATTTTATCAAGATTACTATATAAATTTTATAGATTTACTATGTATGTTGAGTAGGAAATATTTTATTTAGATTAAATAAAATATTTTTTTAGAATAGGTAAAATATGTTAGTCTAAATATATTATTTTAGAAACGTCTAAATAGATTAGTATTAATATATGATTTTTTCATTACTATAATAGTTTATGACGGAAAATATTGAATATGAAACATTGTTGTCCATAATTTAACGTAATGTAAAATAGATGGATGACAACAATAACTACCCCTTATGGCAAAACATGGAAACGTACACGAGATTGCTGACGGATAATGAGTACGCGCAAACTGTGATGGCCGGGTATGAAAATATTCCCATGCATACAACTCATCCCACCATGGCACCATCGACATCACATGCGTCCTCAAGCCATGGAGATGGAAATGAAGTTGATGAAGATGATATACATGTTGATCAGAATGGTGTTGAGACTGATGATGAGATTCTTGAAACTGAAGAAGATCGTCACGTTGAAGATGGCCCTGCAGCACCAGATTATGACCAAGTCGTAGCAGAAGCGGACCGAATAATAAGAGATCAAGCCATCAACCCAAACTGGAACAACGTCGTCGAACCAGTATCAACACAGATGAATTCATGGGAGGATCCTTATGCTTCCATTCAAATGCACGACGTTGATGGATTTTATATAGGTCAATGTTTCAACTCATTGAGCGATTTGAAAACGCAGCTTGGAAGTTATTCCCTAAGAAGTGGATACCCTTACAAGACAGGTAGAGCAGATGCACATTATTACACCGTCTATTGTGCTAGAAAAAGTGAAACCGGATGCACATGGCTAGTTTCTGCTCATCGGGTTGATCAAGCGCTAGATTTATGGTCTGTGCACCGGCATAACGGGCCTCATATCCCTGCTTGTGTCTCTCATTCGCGAGAACTCGATAACCGTAATGCAACTTCAAGATTCATCAGCAATGAGATTCATAACCTTGTTCGCCAAGACTTGACAATCAAACCGCGAACCATTATAGAAGTTATAAACATGAAATACAAAGTGATTCCAAGTTACAAGAAAGCGTGGGAGGGCAAACAAAAAGCAATTGCTGATATCTATGGAGATTGGAAGCAGTCGTACGCTGATTTACCGCGATATATGGAAGCCCTACAACAATCAAACCCGGGTACAGTGGTTGACTGGGTCACAACAGAAACAAGTGATCGGTCAGTGAGGATGTTTCAACGCGTCTTTTGGGCATTTGGACCTTCTATTGCTGGTTTCAAGCATTGTCGTCCTGTGATCTCAATTGATGGAACCCACTTATACGGAAAGTACAAGCACGTCCTGCTAATTGCTATGGCTGTTGATGCAAATGAACAACTTTTCCCTCTTGCATTTGCCCTTGTGGAAGCGGAGAATACAGAAAGTTGGCCATGGTTTATGAGTTGCATTCGCGAACATGTGACAGATAGAGTCGGCTTGTGTGTAATTTCTGATAGACACGCAGGGATAAGTAGGGCAATGACGGATCCAAGATGGAGTCCACCAAATGCATATCATAGGTTTTGCATCCGTCATCTTAAGTCTAATGTTCAAACTCGTTATAAAGATTCGCAACTCAAATTCCTAGTGGGTGTGACTGCATACGTCCGTGAGGGACGTCCTTTTTCCGCCGGGTTTGACCAAATTGGTGAAAAAAACCGTGAATGTCGTGTGTTTCTCCAAGAAATTGGCCTCGAGAAATGGTCTCTACACCATGACGGTGGTTTACGATATGGATGCATGACCACAAACATGTCTGAGTGTTTCAACGGGGTAATGAAAGGCACAAGATCTCTTCCAGTCACTGGCATTGTGCAAGCAACGTTCGCCCGTTTGAACAGTTATTTTGTTACAAGGCGTGGTCGAGCTGTTAAACGCATACAAGACGGTTTAACCTTATCTCAACATATAGATCAAAAAATTGAAAACTTTAAGGAGGTAGCCATGACAGCAACAGTGAGTCCATTTAACATTGAGCAAGGAATATATCAAGTCCAGGTACCTAGAGTAGACCGGGGCGGTCGCCGCAGCTTTACCGTTCGTTTACAACAACGTCAATGTAGTTGTCATACCTGGCAGTTGCTGAAGTTTCCGTGCCCCCACGTACTTGCTGTTTGTTATTATCACAAGTGGTCCTTTGAGCCCTTTGTTGATGGATTTTTCACCACGCATTCATATCTTGAGACGTACAAACCATACTTCCAACCTGTTGGTGATCAAACAGAATGGCCAGTAGTACATGGGCCGTTAATAGTCCCGGATCCAAGTTCTAAGCGCCCAAGTGGAAGACAAAGAAACTCGAGAATCAGAAATGAAATGGATCAAAGTGAAAGAGGAAAAAGTCGTTGCGGAAGTTGTGGACAACTTGGTCATAATAGAAGGAGTTGTCGTTCTCAAGTTGGGTCATCAAGTAGAGATTAGAAGTTGTGTTTGTTTGTTGTATTAAGTTTAGCTGTCAATGAAATATGAAGTTGTTTGTTTTTATATTAAGTTGTTTTATCAATGAAATATGAAGTTGTGTTTGTTTGTTGTGATATTGTTTAGTCAATCAAACTTAAAGTTCTTTACCACATGTAGATGGATCCTGGCCCACGTGTACCAGATTTGCTTAGGCGTCAGGCTGAGCATCGTAGTGATGATGTGTGGTCGCGTCTCCCTTATGTAAGAACAACTCTAAACTAAAATTGATAATTTTTATAATTTGGTGTTGATTTCGTAATCTTAACAATATGCTTAATCATTTGCAGACTCAGCAGCCATTGACTGCTAGAATGCATCTTAGAAACATTGTTTCATGCCTCCCACCAGATGAGAGGGTAATTCATTATCTTAAGCTGGCTGGATTTTATGGGATCTATCGTCTTGGATCTTCCTTTCAGTTAGATGCTGAGTTGATCACAGCATTAGTTGAGAGATGGAGACCTGAGACACATACTTTTCACCTAGCTGTCGGTGAGGCGACGATCACACTACAGGACGTCGCAGTATTGTTGGGTCTTACCATAGATGGACCTGCTGTGACTGGTAGTGCAGACTACCAGTGGGGGAGAGTCGTTGAGTTGCTTCTTGGAGAGCGCCCGGAGCCGAGTGAAATTAAAGGTTCATCTTTAAAATTTTCGTGGCTACGGAGGTTCATTGCACGAGGTCTCCCAGAGGATGTTGATGAGGATATAGTGCGGCGTCATGCTCGAGCATATATATTGTTGCTCATGGGCGCAGTGATGTTTGCAGATACTAGTGGTGGCTCTATACAGCTTTTGTATCTCCCATTGTTGGGGGATCTAGAGGCAGCTGGTCGATATAGTTGGGGTTCTGCGACGTTAGCTTTTCTGTACAGACAACTATGTAAAGCGGCCCATAAAGAAAAATACGAGATTACAGGACCATTGATCTTATTGCAGGTAAACCCTAAATATTGAACATCTTTCGGTAAATAAATTAACTTATTTCACATTCTAATATTCATTAAGCAATTGTAGCTATGGTCGTGGGAGAGGAGCCCCATAGGAAGACCCCAATGCTCGTTTTACCCGACTCAGGGTACTAAAACAGATCGCTGGAATGCTGCGAGAAGACATAGGAGACAGAGGCATCCAGTAGTAGATCTACACCCACCTCCACTTGGTGATCACTTTCTTCGCAGAGTAGATGCGTTGGCTATGAGGTATATAAATTGATAATTTTTCGGTTGCATATATACGTTTATATCAATGATATTTTTTTTTATTTTTAAAATATTATAGATGGGTAGGCCACGTATTCTCATATGAGCACGCCCCTAAAAATCTGGCGTATTATCGGGATGCCCTAGATAGTCAGAGGTCCGATGAGGTTAGATCTAATATTCTTTAACGGCATAATCTTTTAAATTATACATGTTTTTTCTCACCAAAATGTTTTTGTAGTTTGTATGGGAGCCATATACAGACGACATTTTGGATGCCCTTGCTCCTCTTTGTTGTCAGGGTCGACATATTTGGAGGAGTGAGACACCCATGATATGTTTTGATATAGTGGAGCATCATCGGCCTGAGCGTGTTTTGAGACAGTTTGGGCAAGTGCAAATCCCACCTATCTCATGTGCTTACAGCAAGGAGTTGCACGCTGTTGATAGAAGGGGCCAACATCATACTGACTGGGCAATTTTTCATAGCACCTACATCGCTGAGTGGGAGAGGCGCGCAGAAACTATAGCACATTCTTACCCACCTGAAAGTGTGCCAAACTTCTTACATGACTATATGACTTGGTACACGAGTAGGACGCGTATTTTGATCAACCCTTCAGGACAGACATCACTTGCCCATTATCAGCCTCTCGCTCCTGATCTTTATGCCAGCGTGAGTACTTTACTAATAAACATATAGTTAATCAATTAGTTCTTGGTATAATGATTTTTTTTTTCAGGGTCAATATATTTCTGACGTAACAAGCAGAGGAAGAGAAACTGTTGACCAAGCTTCACAGTTGCACTCACAACAGCAATATGGGGAGATGATGAGTGGAGTTTCAGGGTACTATGACTATGTGAGTTCACAAGGTGCAGATATACTTAGTCACCTACCCTTTCATCCGTCTTACTACCAGCATCCGAGTTCACAGGGCGCTGGTACGTCACAGGGGACACCTCCACAGACGACACATTATCCATATGCGACACCTCCCCATGCTCAGCCCCAGACCCAGCCAGATTTTACATCATATGGAGGTGCTTCGGGTTCGAGTGCTATGCCAGGGCCGTCGGGATACTTCACCGGCTCAGGATTTGTTAGCCTTATGGAGAGCATGCCATATTCATATCCATCTGGGAGCATGTCGCAGTTTGGGACGATCCCACAACCTTTCGTATCTCCCCCTCTTCCTCGTCGGTCTGCATATATAGACCCTATCAGGCACATTGGTCCGTCTACAGACTATCAAGCCGAAAACATGTCAGTTATCAATGAAAGTGATGAAGATGAATGATGCATTTGTTTTTTTTTGATAAACTAATGAATGATGTAGTTATATTTTTGATAAACTAATGAATGATGCATTTGTTTATTGTACTTGTTTTTAATATTTATATTTTTTATTTTCATTTATTGTTTCACTATTAAAAAAATATTAGTGGAGAGAACAATTATTTTTATTTTAATAACAATAACTAGTAAAACAGAAAAAAATAAAAGTTTCGGAAATAAATAGAAAATTATAACGTGTCGTTTTATATTTGAGAAACAAATTAAATTAGGTTCCTCATTGTTGTGGTTTTAGATTAACAAGTTTATCAAATGAATACGTAAATATTGTGGTTTTAGATTAACTAGTGCAACGCTTTTTTAAAAAAAAAAATTAATAAGAGAAACGCGGTGACTCACCGCGTTTCTCTATTTTAATTTTTTTTTTATTGAGAGAAACGCGGTGACTCACTGCGTTTCTCTCCTTTAAATTTTTTTTTTAAAAACTTTTGGCTGACGTGGTGACTCACCGCGTTTCTTTACGGAAGAAACGCGGTGACTCACCGCGTTTTATATCCGAGCCTCAATCCGTCGTGTATTCTCGGAATAAAGTTTCATCCGAACCTAGTTTCGGAAAAACTTTCATTGTTTCGTTTATTCTGGCAAAAAATTCAAATATTGGTGGGAGGATGGGCCCAAGTGGTTGATCTTCAATCAAGATCGCGTCTAGCGAGTGTGAACAATCGCGGTTCGTTTAGCTAACAGGTCAAACGAGCCCATAAACCGTTAGCACTGAATTGATCTCTATGATTTGACTGGTACAAAAATATTATCAATAAATTCATTTTTTATGTGATTTCATTAGTTTTCTTATATTTGAATTATGATCAAAATTTATCGAAGACATGATACTGATGAAAAAAATTAAAAATAAATTCTTTAATTAATCACATAAACATAACAACGAAGTATTTTTTTGCCAATCATCGATCTGGTATCCACCAAAAAGAAAAGATAAGACTATGGGAGATTTGCTGACACAAAAAAAATCGGGAAAATTGGGGGATTAGGTTGCTTAAAATGTTATTTAATATTAACGTGAAGGGTTGATGCTCTGCTTTTGCTGGCGAAGATGTTGCTTGTGAGTGGTGGATTTTCACAATGACGCCACTCACAAGCAAGATCTGGTGAATGATAGATACCTCAAATGACATCTTACATCTAACAGCAATTCAGGAAATCAACGTGTTATTCTAATAGTTTTCGCAGCTGGCCCTTTCTTACAAAAAAAGGAAGGAAAAATAATTGTGAAAACTCACGTGAAACAGTTTAATATCCCCAGAAGTATGAAGCCAATGTTTTCTTCAATTCTTCTCCCCCAGCAAACTCGTCAATAAGAATACAATGAAATGGTGTACAAGCGTGGTATTAGCAAGTCCAAGAGCAAGATCTCTTTATTTGAGGCGCCATCTGCTTGTCCTCTTCTAAGGACACCATACCCACATGAGAAGGGTCTTCTAGTAACATCTTTGCAACCAAGTACCCTGCAATTGACCACGTCTGGTTCTTTCGAGCTTGCTTTCCCATGAACCGTCCATCTTTCCCGTCATAGTACTCAGGCCAGCCGTCCTTCAGAAGGCGTGCCTCTGCTAATTCAATGGCCCGCCTTGCTATGTGAGGTCTCCCACTCTTTATACAGGCAGCTGTTAGCAGCCAGAGTAGCACTGCAATCCAACACAACATACATATTAAGATTTCATCTCGATGGGTTTTCAGAGTACATGATGAGAGATCTATTTACCTGGCCAAGACCCTCCATTGTGGTAGCTCCATCTAGTGTTCTTTGGGTCGTAGCCGGTTATGATCTTCCATTCATGGCCTTCTAAGGCTGGATAGCTTATCTTGAGAGGCATTTCTCCTACGAGTTCATCCCAACGTGCTTCAATCAAATCCATGATAGCACCTGCTTGCTCAGGAGTGGCCAAGGAAGACAAGATGGACACACAATTCCCTATGCAGAACCAGCGGAAGTCCATCCATGCAGGGCTTACGTTCCCTACGAAGTAGCCTCCTTGATTAGGCATGAAATCGAACACCCAGTCAGGGAGAGAATCAGGCATTACATTGAACTTGTTCACTGCAGTGTGGGAGTACTCCTCGGTCTTGTACCGGTAAATGCAGTTGAGCTGTCTCAGATCTAGCCAATAGTAATTTCTCATGTGATAGCTCAACGCATGAAGTCTCTCTACTATTTTGCCTATCAGTTCTTTATTCTCGCCTTCTGGCTTCAGTAATTGGAGAGCGCACCTTAATGCCATAAAGAATAGAGCTTGTATCTCAATTGGGTAACCATTAATCCCCTGAGGAAACACATTCAGTAATCAGCAAGCATAACTAGATTTATATAATGAGCACAAGTCTCTGCAATATATTTCATGAAGGGTTGTAACTTGTAAGATAGGAACCAACCATCCTACGATCAATCATAGAGCAACCGTCAGCACATAGGAGAGTTGGAAAAGTATCAAAGCCCTTTGAAAGACATAAACTGAGGATCAATCGGATACCCCTTTGGCAATCAGCCATGTCAGCCAAGGAAGCGTCACCGGTTGACTTTGTATAAGCTCGAAGCAATATAATCCACCAGAATCCTGAATCCACTGGGGCAACCCTGCCTATTGCAGTCTCTCCAAAATCAGCTACTATTGTCTCAGTGTTCCTTACGGGATCATGCTTTACCTTGAAACTTGCAGGCATCACACCTTCTCCTAGCTTGAACAGGTCAACTTTCTTCTCCCATGATTGGAGCCGCAGTGTCTTTAGAAGGAAATTCTTAACTATCTCAGGCTCTCCGTTCATCAAAAAGGCCAAGGCACTAGGAACAAAATCTCGAACGAAGACCTTCAATGGAAATTCAAGATTTTCAGAGGTCTAAAGAAATAACTGATGAACAGCCTAAGTTATTTAATCTATAAATCTCCATATCCTACACAAATATCATCCCCTTCAACCATAAAGAGACAGTCCAAGAAAGTCTTTCAGTTTTAAACTGAAAATTGATCACCATACTGTAACAAAAGAGGTTGAGAACCTGATGTTGGTTTGTGATACTCAAGTACAAGCCATATGTTCCAGGAAAATTGTGTTCCCTTCAACAGACTGGAGTTGGAACATATGATAGTAATAAATGGGCAAAACATCCTTTGATCTCCTGTCAATTTCAAAATTAGTAATCTCCAACTCCAAAACTTACCAATTTCAACATGAGTTGGATCTCAATCAAAACACCCTAATTCATGGCATATAACCTATGACTAAACATACCAGATTAATTAATTCTCAAAATCTAGGACACAAGTAAAATTACCTGATCATAGTTGAGTTCTTCACCGGAATTGTCCAAGGCCGCTATGGTCCCAACAGGTTGCTTACGGAAGTACACAATCGACTTCCTCAAAGCCTCCCAAGCATCAGAAACAATAGGGTGAGTCTCAAAACCAGCCTGTGACCTAGGAGTGTCAAAGACCGACCTTCCACCGGAGGAATATATAGAGTCAACTGGCTCAAACACACGAGAAGAATTCTCTGAGTTCCTATAAAAGGGGCGTGGGGATTTAGTAATAGACAAATCACTGAAGGACTTTTCATCGAAGGACCTCTTCCTCTCTATACTGATTGGTCTAGGTACCTCCGTGAACCTAGCAAAATCAGATTCATGGTCGATTTCAAATATAGAGCTACTTCTAGGGATGCTTCCATTCTGAGTAACATCAGCAGAGGTAGTAGTTGGAGACATTCTCTTCCCAGATCAAGATCAGGTGCTGAAAGATCTTAGCTTTTGTTTTCCTGAAATCTCAAGGGAGCATATAGAAGAATTTATTAGCCAACTATAAAAATATGGATCAGATGGGAAATTGCTAACAAGGTCTAACCAATATATAGATATAAAAAAACTACATTATTATTCCAATCGAAGTCAAGCTAAAAAACTTGTAACCCACTTTGAATAGGAGTTTGGCAAGACAAATATAGGGAAGAACCGGATTCCATTTCACTATCATCACAACAAAAAACCATCTAATATATACACATAATACTGAAAGGCCAAAATGTATGCAGCTAAACTTCAAGCTTATCTTCCGGGGACATACATCGCCATCAAAATATCAAAACCACTGTGGATCTAAATATTCAGACGTAAGCACCAACAAAAGATCAGCTAAAAAGAAATGCAGTGCCGTGCCTAGATTTAACAAGTAAAATAAAATCAAACAAATCTCATAGCTTCATGAGAAAAGAACTTACTTGCAGAGGAAAACCCTAAATCCCTCAACGCGTCTCTCGAGACTCAAGGAAGGGAAAGAAAGCAGCTTGAAGTAGAGGGAAGTATTTGGGGAAAGAGGGAAAAATATAGGAATTGAAGGGTAGAGCTGCGATTGGTCATTTATAGGTGATGGTCGGGTCAGGACAGAAACGGGTCAAACCCGGTTGCAAATATTGAATCTAGACAAGAAGAAGAGGTTGGTTGACGATATTGACCATAGAAAGATACACTTGCTAAATTGGAATATTAAGTTTTTTTATTTTTCGTTTTACCACTTCATCCAAACAGACCCTAAATGGATTGACCGATAAAAATGTAATCTTTATAAGAATTGTAATGTTAGGTAGACAGATCGAGTTTAGTTGGGATGTGAGTAGATCTGATAAAGCAATATTATTTTCCAACCACGTTTTTCGGAATGTACGTTAATTATAATGTTTTTTTAAGGTTGCCACGCACATATTATGTGCAAGTATAATGCTTGCAGGCCAATATTTCTACAAATTCCTTTTCGTTTAGAAAAAAAGGATTAGATTGAGTGTGAAAGTTTACCTAATAATATTGTGTATTTTATATTATTTGGAAACATCATGTACGTGGACTTTTTGCCCGACAGACTAAAATTCGGATAAGGAAGGAATCACTAATTTAGACGAAATTTATTTAGTTCCATTTATGGGTAAAAACAGAAATTACACACTTACCTTAAGACTTAAGAGTTACTTATTACTTCCTAATCAGTATTTCGGTGAATGGATAAGTATTATTTATGGATAAACATAAGTTGACACTTATCTTAAAAAGAAAATGGGCAAAAATAGTTTAAAATAACATCATCTTGTTATAATCAAAAAGGTCTATGACGACACCAGATTTTTTTTCTTCATTTAACAAATTACTATAATATGCATCCTTTATTTGTACTTTAATATTAAAAATATATTTAAATCGAGTTAAATGTATTAATTTTTATTAGCAAACTAAGCATATAACATATATAAGAAACTAAAATACTAAAAATTAATTGTAATTTCTTATTATATATACATGATTAGATATTTATGTATATATGATTATAAAATATATTTTTGTATGAAGATGGCAAGTGTTATTGATGAATTAAGGAATATTATGTATATTAAAGATTTTGACTTTATCTAAATTATAAATTTATCGCTAAATATGATGATCATAATGATAGATTTTTTTAGATGTTGAATTTATCGTTAAATATGAAGATGGCAAGTGTCTTAATGATAGATATTTAGACACTAATAAAAAATGGGTGTTACGGGCACGGTTCAAGATTTCGTTAATGCACGACGCATACGGAATTCGTGCTGCCATGATCACGGGTTCCGTAACCGTAATAAAAAAAAATTAAATTTTTAAATTTTTTTTTTCAGACGTCACGGTTACGGGTTCCGTAACCGTGATGGGGTTAAATTTCTTTTTGTTAAAATTCATGTAGAAAATTATCACGGATTCGAAACCCGTAATTGTGATCTTATGACGGTTATGAGATCCGTAAACGTCGTGCATTTCTGAAATTTTGAACCGTGCGTTTACGACTTCCAATTAAAAAAAAGACAATAGTCATTTATCCAAGTTTTTAAAAAATTGATTAAAATAGCAACCACTTTCATCTCCACAAATTTTAGAGACTACTTGAAAAACAAAATCATATACCTATTTTTAAAACATTTTTGATGCGTACAATGTTGTAAATTCCTTAGCCTTTTCATGTATTGATAATTGCTCAATTTGCAATGGAACGTGTTGTGACACAAGAGATGATGAGTATATGAGAAGGGGTGATTTCATACTTTTGACAAATGATGCACGACTTTGTGTAATATATAAATTTAGATAGGTGCTTCCAATTTTATATCAATTATAAGTTCAGTGGACAATATGAAAATGCAAATTTCAAGCTTCGAATTACACGTCCACGATAGCATGACACACACCTGGCGTGAAGAAACATCCAAGATCAAATTCAAGATTTGATCTTTGCCTTAGTTCTTAATAAATATATATATATATTTATACTTATATTATTACCAGTGCAGTTTTACGTGTCTTATACGGTATATGTTTACAATAGTTTTTCTATAAAATAAAAACTTCATAAAAAAAAATATCTACCCTTGAATTTTTTAATAATTTGCTAAAAGTGTTTTTTTTTTGTTGTGTACAATACACTTAAAATTTTATTGTGCATACAAAATATGCATCTAAGTTATGTTAAATGAAACAACTTATCAGATTAGATACATTAATTTGAAGAGGCTCAGCAAAAATGGAGCAAACCAAGAACATTTGGAATAAAACCCCAGAGATTCTTGACACCTGCAAATGGGGTGGACTCAGGAGGGCCACACACAACTTTATCTAAGAGAACTAAGGCAATTACGTTCTTAGATGATTTAGCAGTTCATAGTACATAATGATTTAACAACTTTAAGATCTAATGTTCTAAAATATATAAATTTTGAATATATTTAAATACAATTTTTAAAAATATTGTTTAAAAAAAATGACTTGGAAACAATTACGTTCCAAATCCTTTACTCTAATTTATGTTTGTATTCTTTCAATATTTGATATCATAGAGAAGAAAGCAAAAAAATGAAAATATAGTAGATCAAATTCTAAAGTAAGAATAACGAGGATTTAGAAAAGATCAACCCAGTATAAAATATACAGGAGCCGTCGAACTAGGAAACATATTCCTGAAAGGATTTGAATTTACATGTTTGAAATAGGAGACAATAGTTGCATGAACTTACCAAAAACCAAAAATGGCAAGCAAGTCCCATAGGTGAAGGACACAATCAGTTATACAGATTGATCGGATGATCATCCTCAGCTGCAGCCTGTTTCTCTAGTGTTGCTGAATAGCGTCGTTGCAGAATTTCTTGAAATTCACTGATTCATCCACCAAGAATTCGCTGACAAAGACAAATTGCTTGGAATATGAGCATCAAATTAAGCTCATGGAAACAGAAAGGGGAGGATCTAAGATGGAAAATAGTAAATTACTATAGACGTTCAGCCATTTGTGAAGGTTCCCATCTCGGACTCCATGGATAATCTGACAAGGAAGCTGACCTGATGGGTATGCTATGTGCATTAAAGTGCTGCATGTGACAGAAAATCGCAATAAAACTATCAGTTTTATCACCAAAACAGGAAAAACTTTTACATAACAAGTAATAACTAACATGAGATGATGCATTGATTTCCCAAGTTCACAGAAATCTTCTGATTTGATTCTTAATGCAACCCCCCATACATGGTAAATTAGTGAACTGTCAGTTGTTAAATGTTTGATTTAGGTAAGTTTCCAAGAAAACAAGATATTAAGTGGAAAAAAACACTAATTCAGTTACTCATAGGCCATAAGAGGAAAAAAGAAAAAAAGGAACCCCAAGACCTCCAAAATATGAGTATTGAGTACCAAGGGCCAAAATAATACATGTTCAATTCCGTTTGCCGATAGAGTACATATCTGTACAAATCAGGACACACACAAATGCACATGAAGTCATGAACTCAGAAAGATGTACAGAAACCAGAGCCAGAGGAGAAACCTGGAGTTTACTCTGTAAATACTAGTAAATTAGTCCTACGGCAAAAGCTAAATACAAAGGCAAATCCATGATAAAGAAAAACAAGTGCTATTCCTTACTGACACTAGTTCATTAATATCACCCTCAGGTCACTCTAGCAAACTACCATCACAGCCGTCCGATTGAATTAATTCTACTCCATAGTCTATTCTAGCTCAAGCATGCATATTCTAAAATCTAAAGTCTTTCTTTTATGTAAGTATCGTCTGCACGAACATCTACAAAGAAAAACAGTGCGTATTGCAAAAATGGCCACAAAGGTTTCTTTTTTGATTGGTAGAAAAATTGCAATAGGAAACATACCTGTGAACTCTGAAGAACCAAAGACGGTTGTTGTTTTGGAAATTGAACAGGAATTGCAAAATGTACCTGCAAATGCCAAAATAAAAAAATAAAAAAACTCTTCCATTATTTTAGATCATATTTAACTAAACTGGAAAACTAAGGCCTAGGGCCAGGGGGAGATGAAGCCTAAGCACGCAACACATGAAACAGAGCTTTCCATGCAGATGAAATCATACATTCTCCGGGCTTTCAATGAACAAGGAACCATAACCACAATAATTTACATGAACCAAACTACCAAGACATGTCAGTCTATTGCAGAATTTTCAAGTTAAAAATAAGCCCAAAAATGTAGAGTAATGGACAAAATACTATACCAAGAAGGTAAACACCCCATTAGCAACCAGAAAAGTGGCCTTTCTGCAAAATATCTGCCAAGAGAAGGTACAAAATTTAGTTTTTGTGAAACAGCGCTCAACTTAAGGGAAAGACAAAAGCATGGAAGAAACATACTGGATCAGCTTCTAGTGGCCTCCCAAATGCAAAAGCTAATGCCTCAATGAAACGTCTTCGCGCTCCAACAAGTGCAACAGCGTCAACCATCTTAAATGGAGAATAATAAATCACAAGAGGAATGTATTCAAGAACCAATGGTATATTAATACATCAGAAAAGAGGAATAGATAGCAAAACCTGCAGTTGTAGAGTATCTTCTAAAGTAGGAAGATATTCAGCCATACACCTGCTTAGATTGATTATCAGAATGTCATATACCTTTTAGATCTGTTAAAAATATAGTTGAAGGAATAAAGTTAACAAATATATCGAATCTACAAATTAAATAGGTTACTAGTGAAAACATACATTCCATCCAACCATGAGGGTAGTTTGACCTCTTCTACAGGAAAAAGGGCCTTTAACTCAGGAGTAGATATTAACTTCAAACGTGGTGTCGGGGAAGCAGGTTGGTACTTTTTTGCAACAGGGTATGTGACCTGGATTAGCACAATTAAACTGTCATACTTTAAAAAAAATTATTTTGATGGTCAATGCATATTGAGATATCAGAGAAACAAGAGACGTTAGTATGGCAGGTTGTTGAAGTGAACAACAAAGATACAATAACTTTTTTAAAAAAACTTTGGGACGATAAACAACCGAGATAAACTCTGAGATGGGAGCAGAAACTACTGATAAAATCCTAGAAAGCAAGGATTTTACCTCTAGGATTGTAACTAATAGAAAGAATCTCACTCTCAGCTTTGTGCTCAAGAAACTTCAACGTTTTGAGATATATTCAATGATAAAATTCGATCATCAATACAACTGCAAACCTAGGCTATATAAGATGAATGACTGAAACTACCCATGCAGATTAATAGGCAACTAACGCTTATTAAGCCATTAACAAAAGGAAAAGAACTAAACAACTAAAAGATAATTCCGCCATCTAAAAATGCTATAATTCAGGAAATAAGTTAAAGTGCAGTTTCATCCTAATAGGCTGACATGTTAGAAGTTGAGTGGCATGTGGAGGAGGTCTTCAAGGGAGGTGGAGCCATCTCAGAAACTAAAGAGTTCCTTGTGTAGTTGTGTGCCTGTGTTAACTTTTGTGGCATCAACATAGAATACACCACTTAGACCAAGAGACCATGATATGCTGAAGATGACGTTCGACAGACCACTAGCGAAGAAAAGAATCTTTGTTAGACTTGATAATTAATATACCCAATTTCGGTATGGCAAGTTTTTCAAATTAATGCTCGATTGCAACCACAAAGAAACATAGTCTTGTGAATTCTCCAATGGCAATGATACATTGATACTAAATCTTAGAAAAAATTCAAACATAAACGACGAAAGAGAACCTGTAAATATATCTTTTGCTGCTGTCTCCAAGGGCAACCAGGTACCATCTTGTTAATGTCTATGTCAAGCAAAGGTACTGAGAACTTCACCTCCTCTGGCTATGCTAAAATGAAACACATAGTAAAAGTACAATCTTGCAAGGTTCAATATGAATACGTCCACGTGATTAAACAACACAGTATTATTTGATCAGCATACCTCCTCAGCATTTGAACCCATCCACATCTCTATCCCCTATAGCACAGAAATAATAAGAAAACGCATTATATATGTTCACTAGTAACAATGAACAGTTTTCAGTAACAAAAATGCAGCTAATAAATTACCTCACGTGTCAAAATAGTGCTATGCTCAAACTTAAGCCTGTCATCATCAATTTCCCCTACTCGCTTTCTCTGGTAGGCTGAATATAAATCCCTATAGTAAAGAATATACTGAGAACACTTACTAAATGCGATCAGCAAGGATGCAATTATAATGCCATGGGAAAGCAAGAGACGGTTGATACCTTAGCTGAAGGATGAGAGACAACAATCGAGAAGGATCCTTGCTGTTCCAAGTTGCCAAATTGGCCATGGGTGAGCTATGGCCTTGTGATCCACTAGACAGAATAAAGGCTTGGAAATGTTCATCTTGCGGGCCGAAGATTATATCTGGGGCAGACAATGGGTTCTGCAAATTGTATACAAAATCCCCTGCTGACACAACATTTATCAAAATACAATTCATATGAATTAGGAGCAAAAAATAATTAAAATGGGGCGGGACTTACATTTGATAAAATCCAGACAGTAGGGTATTAGCAAGGTGAAGCGATCAAGCCAAAGATTGTTCTTGGAACCAGACCACATCTGCTCCACCTATAATTTGAAAAAAAAAAAAACAAGTGAAGACGGTAAAGAGAAACTTTGCTCGTGAAAATTTAGTGAAATAGGGTTTTGCACAATTGAAGAGTACCACGCGGACAGTATTTCACTTGAAAGAAGAGAGGAAAAGAGAACCTTAATTGAAGAAGGGGAGTGAGCTTGCATATAATTGAGCTGCGCACTGATGATCGGTGGTATTCCCTCGATCGCCATTATCGGGTGATTCTTAGAGTTGAGACTTCGGAGAGAGAAGGATGAAATGAATCTTGGTTACAGTGAATTTAAAATCATTTCAGCACGAGGCGTAAACGACGTCGTTTAGAAAGATCCAAAACGCTGCGTTCCGTACACTATCTCGATCTCTCTCGCAAGTCGCATCCTCATCACGTCTTCTCTCTGGAATTGGTTTTCAGTTTTCACCAGATTCATGCAAGTTCCTCAAAAACAATGGATGAGTATGGATTACGAATTCTCACGATGGTCATCTGAAGCGCTAAGTTTGCATTAGACGTCGATGATTAAAATTTTTGTCATTTTCTGATGATTTCCTCTTCTTCCTGTTATCTTCTTCGTCTATTTATCATGTATAATTTCTTATCATCTTTCTAAAGCTTTTACTGGAGCATAATGATGAACACTCAGATTCCGACTATTCATGAATGGATACAATACCTCCTACTCATACTGAATGCTCCCCTGCATTTTTATAATTTTATCCCATCTTTTATTTCCTGTGATATATCGGTGATTTTTGTTCTTCAGTCATTTTCCTATTATTTTTGGTTCCAGTATGACAAATTTCTCAGTCCAGCTCTACATCACCATTTCAATTTAAGCTCATAAATGCAATGCTAAGATCTCCGACTTGCTAAATTCTGCTCCTTTCGGCTTTCACTTCTATTTGGGGATTTAATTCGTCATAGTCGAGTTGAATTCATAATAACTACACATTTTGTTTATGTTGTGATTCTCATTGGTAGTGGTAC
Organism: Fagopyrum esculentum; assembly: GCA_033239045.1. Lineage (NCBI taxonomy): Eukaryota > Viridiplantae > Streptophyta > Magnoliopsida > Caryophyllales > Polygonaceae > Fagopyrum > Fagopyrum esculentum. The sequence goes on from BSUD01000006.1 coordinate 334,957, forward strand.
TCTTCCATGGCAGCAAACAACGACCGATGTCAAACAGACCTGAAATAATTCAATAGAATATGCAAAATGCATACTAATGTGTCGTCTAAACAGGCTCCAAATAGGTATGGGCTCAAATTGTCATGACGGGCTTGGGCTGGAGTCTGGACAGTACTCTTTGTTTCCAAACGTTTTAAAAGCCGCTAACGTTTATTTCAAGCTCGAGCCGTATGGTCACGATATGCAATATATAGAAATACTTGCCATTTCTTTGTAAATAAAAGAACAAAAAGTGCCTACTGTTAGATTCTATTACAGATGGTTAAGCAGCTATATAATCCTCAATGTAACAGTGAATAAATAGAGTTTAGATTCTATTACAGAGTACAATTGGATCAACATAAAAGGTGATGGAATTTGAGAAAGCTGAAATTACTGTCCTCCCACGGCAATTAACTTATATCGAAAAGGACTAATAACAGAGAAAGCTTTGGAGAAGTATCGGATGAACACACCAAAACGATAACCACACAGACAATACATTTATGTCTTTGCTTGCAAGGAAACAATGATTTACCATCGCGTGAGTTTGAGATCTCAACCCACTTGGACGAAACTAAAGGCGCCCATCTTTATCCACAGAGATAAGTCCAATCACCCATGTGTAGTACAGCTGCTTGTCTTTCATGAATGCCAATTGGTAGGCCCATTGTACCCTACACTTGAAACTATGAATACAACCCCTGTAAACCTCTGTAAAGATTTATATACATTTGATGGATTATATATGTTGATTTTGAAATGAAAGTGAGGACTTTTTGGGACTAATTGTTAATGAGTGATACTATAATAAGTGTGAGGATTGTATTAATCTTCCAAGTCATTGTCATTAGGTGAGCTATCGGTATACTAAAATTGCAACTGCTCCATTTTCTACCTAAGAAATAGGATTAGCAATGAATGGTGCTCTTAATCTCACTTTTGCCATGGGTGGGTCATCCCACGTTGCTCGTTGATTGAATCCCACCTGAGAAACAGGATAAGCTCGACGACGATGATGATTAATGGCCATCCTGTCTTTATTTAGATCAACAATTAAATAATTAAATCTACTGTCAAACCCTCAGGCCCCTTCCCCACCGTTTTTATCAAAACCTCAGCCCAAAACCAAAAACCAGAAACCAGCTTCCAGAAAAATGGTGCCACTTTTACTTTACAGTATCAATCAATCAGGTATTCATGTGTTGAGATTCCTCTCTATGCTGTTGCTTACGTGGATCCGTTGACGCGGCTTTGGATAAGTTTCTCATCTTATCCCAATTCTGAATCCCCACCTTCCCTCTTCTATATATACCCCTTCTTCACTAAACCTTAACCACAAAAAACTCATCCATTCTCCAATTCGCAAACAGGCAACAATCTAATAGAGTTTGACAATTTCCAAATCAATCCTCTTTCAAAATGGCTTCAATTTCATCTTCTTTTCACTGCATCTCTTCATCCCGCTCTGTATCTTCAAATCCCACGTCGTCTCCCTCCTCTTTCGCGCCAGTAACTAGTGTCAGATTCCAGAAGCTTCGTCCGATCTCCGCCGTATGCGCCACCGCAGCTCCTGTAGCAGTAAGATCATCTACTGCTTCCTTTTACGAGCTGCTGGGCGTACAGAGTGAGGCGAGTTGCAAGGAGATCAAGGCAGCCTACAGAAAGCTAGCAAGGGTTTTACATCCAGACGTTGTTCCATCCAACGGTCAAAACGACCTCGCTTCAGCCAGTGACTTCATCAGGGTCCACGAGGCTTACGCTACACTGTCGGATCCGGGTAAACGGGCCGACTACGACCGGGCCTTGTTCATACGGTCTCGTTTAAGCGATGCTTCCAATTCTTCGTTTTTCAGTGGTGCTGTGTCCACTGGCAGAACCCGGTTTGCTCGCCGCTCTTGGGAGACTGACCAGTGCTGGTAAAAAAGAACAAAACGACGCGTTTCGAGTTTTGGATTTTATTGAGTGTGTAAATCAATAGTCGATGTCCGATGATCGGAACTTAAGTACAACTAAATGATTCACAGCCAGCTTTAGAATTTTAAGCAGTCTGATGTGATGAATGTTGCCGCTTGTTATACATCTATGATGATATTCGACCTTCTTGGTTCAATATTATATTTTGAGTCTTGTGTTTCATTGTTATACATCTATAATGCAATTGCATGATTTCAAATTAAGAACTCATTGGTACGTTCTAGAAACTGGATAGGGCCTTCATCTTCAAGAGAGTGGGAAGAGGCGGAAGCCCCGTCGGTGAATGGGATGCGGCCACCAGATCCGCCGATTTAGGGTTATATTATTACTGTTACAACCTAATTCTTTAATATTTGTATTAGTCATTCCCATGTGAGGGGGACCAAGTATATACGTGTCATCGTGTGTGCGTGTGTACTGAAAACTTGGATAGGAACATTGAATAATACTTGTTGTACACCGTTAACTTCGGTTGACAGTTCATGCACCTATCAACATTCGAGCTACCAGAATTTTTATTTTTATTTTTAACTGGTTTTGGTAATTTTATAATTTAGGGTTGTCTTGCTCATGTCTCCTCTAGAAATTAAATACGATATCCTAGACAGATTTACTGGATAATATATACTGTAATTTTTTTATTTATATTTATATTTGATGATAAATTGAGCAAGTATCTCACATATGGAGGTTGTTGCACATATACTTTGTCTTGAAGTTCACCATTTATGATAGCAGGATTCACATTCATATGGTGTAGCATAAGTCCTTTTTGAATACTTTGTTTACAATGATAAGAACGTACCTTTGTGAGGTTCATATCCCTTGCATAAACCTCGAATTAAGATTAACACGTAAATTATATAGATTCTATCAAGATTTAGAATCCAAGTAAAATTCGTCCAAAATCCCATTCCAAATACATAAAATAAGTCGGCCAAAGAAGCATAAACCTCGAATTACAAATAAGCACCAATGACAGCAAAAAACTGAGAAGAGGGGTACCTGAAATACACTCGGTGTTATAAGACTTTTGAAGTTGTTGCTGCTCAACACCAATGGTTGCAGAAGAGATATCTTCAACTTCAGCTTCCAAATCTCCATCTTACGGAAAGAGAAAAGCTCCGATCTGAGGTCCGAATGGAACAAGCGAATAGCAAAACTTAAATTGCGGTATTATAAGACTTTTGAAGTTGTTATGTGGTTGTCCATGATGCTAAGATGTGAGAGGAGGTGGGAGAAGGCGGTGGAGGAGTATATTAAATGTAGGAGGACAAATTTACCCCTGATATTTAACACCGTTCATATAGTTTAACGTGTGAACAGTGGTCGAGGTACTACTCTTTGGTCAGAGTCAACAGGTGAGGTATCGTTCTGATAGTTTAATCGACTGAGTACTAAAGTTTAGTTAGCCTAAAAGAGGGATATTGTTTAGACTATTTTCTCTAAAAAATATTGTAAAATGTGTTTGGTTGTATAAAACTAGTTTAAATGTTCAAATGATAATTTGCATCTAACTATTTGTCTTAAATATCATAGCTAGTTTGTTGTTAATGAAAAATTAAAATAAAAGAGTAGATTTATATTTATACTATAAAGCACCACTTCATTGAAACATAGCCTTACCAAAATGAGTGTTTTATGTAAGACTAAATTACAAACAACCGCCTCTTATATACCTTTTTTCACTCTATCTTGTAAGTCATATATATTTTTTTCAATCAACCAACTTTTATACTCATTTTTATTAACAAATTACCATATCGGCCCCAGGTAGTAATTTTTGTTAATAAAATTTAGTTTTGTTTATATTTGTACGTATCTATCTATCTCGGCCCACCACATTGTATTGCACCTTTTTCAACACATCCGTATCTTTCACGACTCATTTTTTCTCCATTTTCACCTATTGTGTAAATTCCTCTCTGCGTGTTATCAAGACTTTGAGATTCCTTTAAAATTGCAGAGACACTATGGAACATCTAAAATTGGAGAATTCGTTTGGTTTTTTATGATATAGTCATGCCCAACGAATCGGAATTCATTATCCAAAAAACGGAGGACTACTATTCTACATGCAATCTTGGTTCTAAGTTTGACAACAGTAAGTACCACTCTACAATTGACATTGCGTGGACGCCTCCTCCAACAGGGTGGTTGAAGGTGAATATTGATGGTGTTGTTCGGAGTAGTGGAGTTGCGGCTGTTGGTGTTGTTATTAGGGATCATGATGGTAGATGACAACGAGGAGGAGTTCACAATATATGGACATGTACAGTTCCAATTGCGGAGTTGTGGGGTGTTTTTAATGGTTTAAAGTTGGCTTGGGATTCAAGATTCCGTAAAAGTTATTCTTGAAACGGATTCCCTACTAGCTACCATTCATATTGGAAAAAAATCTCTAGCCTGATACATTTGTGTCAAGACTTTTTGCAAAGAGCTTGGCTTATCCAAGTTCGAAACATTTACCGTGAAGGTAATTATATTGTTGATTCTCTATTTAATTTAGCTTTTCTTTTAGACATGGTTTTCATGTATTGTACGACCTGTCTAAAGGTACTATTTATTTATTTGTTGATGATTTTAGGAGCAAGACTCTTCCGTGTGATAAACACTCAACCATTTTATATTTGTATAAAATGCGACTAGATGGTAGAGACAACTGAATCTTCTTTCTAAAAAAACTAAAACACTAATGTTAAAACAAATTACCAAAAATTTTATTTCACTTAGTAAATTTAAGGCCTTGATCTTTTAACGTTGTGTTCAACCATAGTTTGACTTACAACGGTTGAGACACGCAAGTGCGCAACAACACCTTCTCTAAGCGATAGCCTATCTTGGCGCATTTCCTAGCTTTGAGAGAAGATGTGGACTCCAACCACTTTCCCATCCTCATGACCCTTTTCTCCCTCTTTCATCATCTCGCGGTCGCCGACCCCGCTTGCCACACCTTTCTTCTCTATCAAGATCTCTGCAATATTTTCGATGGCCGAAACCCCATCTGTACCGGAAACTGCTATCCCCGAACCGTCCCATCACTCGCAATATTGGTGCTACCACTGCGATAAGCGTGTCTCCGTTGAAACCCTTCCCGATCGCCCTGAAATCGTTTGTTACGATTGCAAATTCGGATTCGTCGAGACCATGCCGGCCTCTTCGCCGTTGGTGCCCACGTCCGGTACTTCCGGATTCTTTGACGAGGTAGACCTGGGGAATCAATTTCTCCAGGTTCTACGCCTCCTTGCTCAAGAGGCGCGTGAGCCTCCGCGGCGTCCTCCTCCACAGAACCATGTGGATCCACCATCCGATGACGATTTCCTCCGAATTGAGCTCCAAGAATGGGAGAACAGGAATGATAACTTTGATGAGGACGAGGAACAAGTGGATGAGGAGGATGAAGAACATGTGGACGAGGACCAAGAACTAGAGGATGAAGAGGACGTGCATAGTGTTGAGATTAGGACCAACGAGGAGAGCGAGGAAGAGAATCAGCCAGAGATGAACGAGAATGAAGCAGAAGAGGATATACGTCGAATTCGTCGTGACGTTCTCCATCTTCATCTCCGTGAATTTGCCAACCGTACCAGCAGAGAGGGGCGAAACATAATTCTTGACTGGGCGGACATATTGACGGGATTGCAAGACAATTCCACGGAGTTCCGCTTTGAATTGCCGGAGACTGAACTCTACATCGGTAATCCCCGAGACTACGTGAATGCCGCTGAATACGAAGCCTTATTACAGAACCTCGCGGAAACAGAAGGGAAAAAAGGAGCTCCACCAGCCTCCAAATCAGCCATCGCTGCCTTGAAGACAGTGGAGATCGAATCCGAGAAGCAGACCTATCTTTGCGCTGTGTGTAAAGATGCTGTTGGCGTTGGAGAACTCGCTAAGGAATTGCCTTGTGGGCATGGTTACCACGGGGATTGCATTGTACCTTGGTTGGGAGCCAGAAATTCATGCCCTGTGTGTCGGTTCGAGCTTGCTACTGATGATCCTGATTACGAACAAGACAAGAAGAGTATGTCAGCTTCTACATCTGCGTCAGCTGGAGACGATCCTAGTTGAGTAATTGCGTCCTTGTAAGCTGCTTTCACTTTCTTTCTTTTCTTAATTTGATTATGAGTGGTAGTTTCAGAATTATTTTGCCCCTCCACTTTATTGTGAATTGAAAGTCATGGCGATTTTTTGAAGTGTAGAATCAAAATGTAAATATTTTGTTTCATGGTTGTATATTTGAATGTCATATGATATAATTGGTTGGCCTAACTATGAAGTTGACAATTTTGGTTATACATGATCAGATTGTTATGAACTGTGACCATGAAGCTGTTCACTAGATTATTGGTGTTTTACTTTAGCTGATTTGAGCTAAAGAAAATCATGCAAATTTGATTCAAGTTTGGTTGTTTATGGCCTTAAACTTGAGTGCATGGAAAATTGCTAATGAAAGTTTGACTTAACCTGGATTAGTGTAAAATGTTTTTTGGAAAAACGGTTAGTGAATTAGGGTTATTTCTAATAATGTTGTTGCAATTCTAGTCATTGTTGTAGAGAAATTGAATCCCAGGTTCATTATCACTGAATTATATCAAATAAACCCACACATTTCACGGTGTCGGGAATGAAGATTGTGCTATTTCAGCACCAAGTATGGAAATAAACTAATGTTGCATCTCTCTGTTAGAAACCTAGACGCAAGAACCTTTTCTAGGACTCTGTAACTAGAATCTCACAGGATGCTGGGTTTGTGCTAAAAAATTTCTAACACAAAAAGTTTTTTTAGGAATCCTCCAAAACTGTATTTCGATCGAAAATTGAAGTCTCTATATTACAAGCATTAGCTCCTCCTACTGTAATAGCAAAAAATAAATTACTAACTCCTACAACTGAATAATATAAATTCGGATGATGGAGTGGAATAGGGTGATTAAAGAGGGGAAAATGCCTAAAACCTATAAAGATAATAGCGTGACCATAAGAACTGATATTCTGGGTTTGTATCGCTCTTCATAGTGCTAGAGGTTATATTATGGCAATCCCGTAAATTCCAAGTTTATCTTTTGTAGTAAATATAGGAGCCATGAAGGCATATAGAATTATTTGGTGTCACTGTGCAGTATCTGTCAATGGGATATCGTCATGCCGTGTATGTGAACATATTGATTGTATGGTTGTTAATCTGGAATCCGGATTTGTGGCCATTCATTGTGTTAGAACAATGTAAAATTCAAACTAGCCATGTTGTGGGCAATTGATGGCACAAAGAATTTTGTATATCTTAGGACCCTTTTGCCATGTAACTGGATTTGAATCAGACATCATGCCATGTGTAGCGGGAAGATTATTATTGAATTGCGTATACATACTGAATACTCTTACCGTCTGCGGTTTGGAATTTTTGGCACTTGGGAATGAACTTATTGGCCATACTTTATGGCAAGTGTTTGCTTGCAAAGTGATGGGGTCAAAACCACAACATATGATGAATAAATCTGTTCAGAAGACTTGCTCTGATTGACGGTGTCTTTAGTTGCTTGCAAAGAGCAAAAATGACAGCTGAGTTCTGTTTGCTTTTTAATTCGGTTTGTTTAAGCTGAGTTCTGCTCTACTTGTTTGACAAATGGATCTGAGCTGAACAGACAATGGCGGAATCCTGTAAAATTCAAATCATCTGTTTGTTTGGAGGTGTTGAAAAATCTTATGCTTCTTGGTTTCCAAAGGTTCCAGATTCATGATCTTAGTTCCTTCACATTTCATCAACCTTAAGCATGTGAATATTTTGATGAATCTTTCATAATTCTTGCTCCCAAACCCAGAGAGAGGTGACGACCACCTTCCCATCTTTATGAACTTTTGCCTAGTTCTGCATTAGCGATCTTTTTATATACATTACACAGACGGCAGCTGCATGACCCTTCTACGAAACTGGGTTCAGTTCTTATCTTGAATTGATTGAAACTGCAAACTCGATTAGGATTTGATACGTCGGACTTTGTTGATTGAATGAAACTGCAACCGTGGTTCTTGGACCTCCTCTGCCGTTTGTTGCTTATGTTTTGCATTTTGCACAGCCTGCTTTACTATAACAACTTCCCTAACATCTTCTGCCCTTTCCCTAGCCTCGACTGCTGTAGCCCGGCAATAGGCCAAGATATTCCTCACCTTTTTATCCATCTTCCTTTGTTTAATTTGCATTGATGCAGCTAGAGAATACATTACATAACAAATAGCATAAGAGTCTGGACTAAATTAGAGGCTCCACAATAGAGATATCTCAACTGCATGAAACAGGTTTAACTGAGTGAGTATACACCTATCACTCCCGCTTCCTTTCTTCTTTCATTTTGAGCTCTTTTATCTTGTTGCAGGAAAATGGCATCCATAAGATGAGTTCAATCGAAGAAGAACACCGTTATAAGCTTAGATTTACATAATCCATGGTAGTACGTAGAAGCATAGTTAATGTTATAACCTGGAAGCATATTTCCATTCAGCTATTCAATAAAGAAGAATCACAAGCAAACATTGGTCAATCTACATCAGAATTCAGAAGTTAACAACACACAAAATGGGCCATCAGGTCCAAAGCCCTCTTGATAGCTTTCAGGGGAATTCATCCACCAACATATAACCATTTAGACCTCTTTGATTATTTCCATCCATACACACATTACACACTGCTATAAACATCAATATGATCTTGTTTAATGTTTATTCGGATGCAAGGAGATTTGATTTCCCGCTCTATTGATTAAGGAGCTTTGGATCAGTTTCTAAGCACTTTGGAGGGTTGGTTAGCATGTGAACAACTTCCCGCATGGTTGGCCTATCACAACTCTCATCCTCTACACACAGCATGGCGATCTTGAACATGTTGATGACCCTTGACAGAGCGTAGTCATTCAACCTCGAGTCGACAATAGCCAGCACATAAGCCGCATCCGACCGGTGATAGATCTCCGACATTGTTTTCTGCACCCATCTCACTATATCGACTCCATCTCCAAACTCACCCACGGGCCTTCTTCCCGTGATGAGCTCAAGCAATACCACTCCGAAGCTGTACACGTCGCTCTTCTCATCAACTTTCAGAGTGTACGCATACTCTGTTCCGCACCAAACAATGATCAATTCATGCACAAAATTACCAGTGCTAACTAAACTTGACATCAAATATTGGGAAGAAGAGAAGCATACCAGGGGCAATGTAGCCATACGAACCAGCGATTGAAGACATGCACTCCGATGCATCAGTATCCCTCAGAAACTTTGCCAAACCAAAATCCGCAACATGAGCCTCGTTATCGGAATCAAGCAATATGTTGTTGCTTTTCACGTCCCTGTGCAGGATTACCGGTGCACAGTCATGGTGCAAATAGCACAAGCCCTTAGCAGCCTCAACGGCGATCTTGTACCTAGCATCCCACTGCAAATATCCACCTTTAGGGCCATGGAGCATCTCCCCTAAGCTCCCATTAGGCATGTACTCGTAGAGAAGAAGATTGGTCTCCTTGTTCGACACGTAACCGAGCAACCGAACGATGTGACGGTGTCTAATCCTCCCTAAGGTCCGAATCTCAGCTGAGAAGCCTTGGTCGTGGTGCAAGCCACCGCGACTCATCAGCCTCTTGATTGCGATGTCTTTTCCATCGGGCATGGCTCCCCTGTAGACGATCCCAGCCCCGCCTTTTCCAATCACATTTTCTTCACTGATGCATTCTAGAACGTCCTCTGCTTTGAAGTCCAAGCGTTGGAATGGAGTTAGTTTCCAGGTTCTCGAACGTTCTAGATTCCTCCTCCGCCGGATTACTTGAGTGAGAATGGAGATCAAGATTAAGGTAACAAAGGCAATTATTAATATAATAATCTTTGATCCAGACCTCCACGACGCTGAATTTCCAGGGGTTGGACAACGACGGCAGTGTTTCCAGGTCGACGGGCAAAGATTAGGATTTCCTTGGAAAGAGGTGGCATGGAAAATCGAGAATTGACCGCCGGTAGGAAGTCGACCGCAGAAATCGTTGTTGGAAAGATCGAGCACTGTGAGGCTGCGGATGTCGGCTATCTCCTTGGGAATTCTGCCGATCAAATTGTTTCTGGACAAATTCAGAACACTCAGGACGGTGATATTCGCGATTGAGCTGGGTATTGAACCAGAGATTTGATTTTGACTAAAATCAATTGAAATAACCGATTTGCAACTCCCTATTGAAGGTGGAATTTCTCCGGTCAGATTGTTCCCGCTCAGGTTTATGTCGGACAATAGCGACAATGTAAAGAGCTGCGACGGGATTTGACCAGTGAATCGGTTATGCTGGAAAAAGAGCTTTCCGAGGGCAGGCAAGTTCCCGATTGCCAAGGGAATTACTCCTGTGATGAAGTTGTTGGACACGTCAAGAGTGCCAAGCTTTTCACCGGACATCTCAACCGGAAGTTCGCCGGATAAGTAATTGTCCTTGAGCTCGACCAATTCTGCTACCGGCATGTTGAACAAACCAGCCGGGATCGTGCCGTTAAAAAAGTTATCACCAATCCTGATGCGTTTCAACGTCTTGCATGCTCCAAATTCCTCGGGAATCGGACCGAAGAAGCCGTTATTCATCAGAAACATCCCCTCCAACCGCCCTCCCTTGCAAAGATCACGTGGAATCAGGCCTGTAAATCGATTGTTGGAAACGTCAAGGATCTTCAAACGGCCGCTGCGACCGAGAGACTCCGGTAGAACGTAGGAAAAATTGTTCCCCCACACCTGCAAGACCTCCAGGTTCGGAAGTTCGCCGATAAACACTGGTATTCCGCCGTGGAGATTGTTCTGAAAAAGATTAAGCAGAGTGAGATTACGGAGCTTCTGAAAGCTATCCGGAATCTCGCCGGTGAATGAATTGGATGCGAGATCCAAAGACATCAAGCTCTTCATTTCCCCAATCTCGGACGGTATAATGCCGGTTAGACTGTTGTTCTGAAGAAATAGACTGTCTAGCTTTTTCAATTTCCCTAGAGAAGCCGGAATTGTGCCGGTGAGTTTGCAGTAGGCCAAGTCTAGGCGAATGAGCTCGGTGAAATTTCCGAACTCCTCCGGAATCCCTCCCTCGTAGACGTTGTTGTATCCAATGTACAAATACTCGAGTCTTGGCAAGCCCGAAAGGCTTCCTGGAATTCTGCCGGTGAGAGAGTTTTCGCTAAGTCGGAGATGCTCCAAGGAATGGATATCAGAGTAGCCGTCAGGAATCTGTCCGGAGAAGTAATTGCCTCCGAAGTTAATGTGCCAGAGTTTCTTCAAGCCGACCACATCCACCGGTAAGGCTCCACTTAAGTTGTTATTGTAAAGATCGATAACTTGAAGATCCACCATTCCGGCGAAAACTGGTCTGGGGAGGGCTCCAGAGATGATGTTGTTGGACATGTTGAGGAATTTCAAAGACGTGAGATTGGCGAAACTCGCAGGGACGGAACCGGTGAGATTGTCGCCGGCAAGTGTAAGCGTATCGAGCTGGTCGAGCATTCCAATCTCCGGCGGGATTGTTCCAAACAGCGGAACAAAGGAGACGTTGAGCTTGACGACCCGAAACGCGTCGTTGCATGTAACCCCTGAGAAATGACAGTGCGCATCAATCGACGAGCTGGTTTGCTCCCAATCTTCAAGACCAGTGCCGCCATTTGGAGATCTCAAAGAGGCCTTGAGCTTCAAGAGAACCTCTAGATCAGACAGAGCAGAAATCGGAAGAAGACATACAAGTAAGTGAAAAACAAGGATAATGAAATGGTAATAAGAGATTTGTTTCTCCATTTGAGCTTCTTGGTTTCTGGATCACCTAATGGATCATGGAACATGATATATAATGCGTATAAGTTAAGCAGAGACGATCCAGTTTGCATGGCGATTGGCAGCCATTAATTTAACACGATTACTTTTCACTAAACTAATCTTAATCCCACAGTAGAAACAAATATGTGGAGGTTTGATTTGTGCTTGATGGTTAGTGTTGTAAGCATAAATTCCTTGTCTTGACAAATTCAAAAGCCTTGGAGGAGAGAGATTTGGCATCTTATTCTTTCTTCTTCTTTATGGAGAGAATATATTAGGTAAAGATAAAAATATGTAAAGATACGTGCTTGGGCTGGTCAAGAACGTACATTTCTATCCAATATTACATTGGAAGTATATATTCCTTAACTTTTAGTTAAGTTGCAGAAAGAGTCAACCATATCCTTAACTATTCAGCATTTTCACTACTTCTTTAAGCGACTAATTATGCCACCTTTTTTATGTTATGCTTTTTGTTGCATTTCAATGTAGGATATAGAATCATTGTAATGTATAATTGCATGTGTTTTTGGTCTTCTACAATTAGTGGCAAGTGTCGACAAGTCACAAACTCACCACAAATTAAACGCACTTTTTTATCCAAGGATTGTGAATAAATATATATATATATATATATATATATATATATATATATATATATATTCTTACTCATAGGTAAACGGTTCTTATCGTGTAAACGTGTAAAAACCGAATATATGTGAGTATACCGCCGAATATATAGATTCAGGTCCGGCGAATCTTCTTCCATTAATAACATGATTTTTTATCCTTTAATATCTCCTAATCTCAACCATCTATTTAACGATCTAACAGATACAATTTGTTCTCATTGAACACTATATATATATATATATATATATATATATATATATATATATATATATATATATATATATATATATATATATATATATATATATATATATATATATATATATATATATATATATATATATATATATATTCTCATGCAATTTCAAAAAATAGAAATGAAGGGCCCGTTTGGTTTTAACTCTGGAATCGGAAACGGAATGGAAACGAATTTAGTCCACATATATATATCATTGTTTATGAAAGTTTGTGGAATCATTCCGTCTTGTGGTTTGAAAGAATTGGAGTACAGTTTGATTACTTTTGAAAACATATAGGGAAACAAAATGTGGTGCAGTAAGTGCATTTTGCATTAATCCACAAGGAATGATTCCACAAAATTTAATGAATAAGGTTATACATATGGACTAAATTCGTTTTCACTCCGTTTCCGTTTTCGGAGTTGGAACCAAACGGACCCGAAATGTATCTATAAATGTATCTATAAAGTCCGTAGCATATATTTAGATGTGATGTTGGATGCAAGAGAGAGGCGTTTTTGTGGGTTGACTCTCCTGAACCGTTAAATGTTGAGCATCTTTTTTTTATTTTATTTTCTATGTTATAATTATGTTACAGAAATACAACATTGTTGGTTTTTGTAAGGCATCTTGCCGTATGTAAAGTCCTTTTGTCTCCATTTCCAACTTTAAACACTATACAAAATATTCGTTTGTTTGTTTTTTAGTTTTCATGCAAAGGAATGTTCTAAAACTAAAGATTCATATGCCGGGACAAAGCTGTCGCCGGAGACTCACCTTTGCTCTGCCGGAAATTTGAATGGAATTAAACTATGACATTAAGAAAAGTCTCAATATTTTTTACAATCAATCGTCCCACGATCCATCTCAAAATTAAGTTTTGACTTTTAAGAGATAAAAGAGTCTTACAATAACATACAAGAAGCCAAACTTTGAAGAACAAGCTATTAGAAGATAGAGTACTAAAGTGCTATTCATTTTCTTCGTTTGATATCCTTTTCCAAACACCAAATTAGCCTTATTGACTTAACTACTATCACAAATTCTTAGTCTTGATGAACAATGTGTAAATGTAAATCCCTAATACCATTACCCAATGTTATCGTTCTAGTAAATCTTGGTATAGATTTATATTGGACAATTCATTCACCGACCTTATATACTATGTTCAGAATGTCAACAAATGGATGAAATTTTCATAATTCCATTAAACCTTACGTTGAGTAAATTATACAATTTCTATCCCTATATTTACTTCACTCTCGGACACATAATTTATACAATAGAAAACCATAGGCTTAGTTCGAATACCTGCATATTTGTATTTGTCCATTGAAAGTTTGGTTTAGCCCTCAAATTTGTATTTGTTCACGTAATAAAGTTTTGTTTAAAGTTGACATCTATTATACAAGTTTTGAACGCTAGGATGGAACCACACTAGTATCGATCATGTGTTAGATTTGATTTTAACGCGTATGTGTTCTCGTATACACTCGAATCCGGTATACTGTTCGTGTTAAACTGTGACAATAGTTTTGACAAATTATGAAACAATTTTTATATAATTAAACAAAATCTACATTAAGAAACAATTTTAAATACTTTTATATTAAAAAATGGGTACCTATAGCTCGTTCGTCCTGTCTAACCGGGTGGGTACGACAACCACTATAGACCATCTAGTAGGCATGCTCGACTTGACCCGAGCTCGGATAAACATGACAAAAAATTTATAAAGTCCGGCCCGAACCCGGATGTGAATAGGTCTAACCCGTAAACCCGGCCTGACTTTAAATAAGTCGGAATGGTGTTACATATTGCAGTTTCATTGTTTCAAACCTCCATTATGTCCAAAATTAAACAAGGAGAAACCTAAAATAATGTACTTTGGCTTGCTTATTTACTAAAACATCTCACCACAGAATGTAAATGGAAGTGGTGGTAATATACATGCAATTGCAGTTGTAACGTGAAGAGACTCATCTACATCATGCTGCTTCTCTCCATAGGAGTTCTATTTGAATCTTTCCGTTCCTGGACTCGATCAGATTGAAGGTCTGGTTGATTCTCTTGTTGTTTACAACATCAGCAAGACTGATATCAACATAACCCAGGTTTTCCTGCATGGATCAACCTAAAATCATTATCTCCAATTAATTAAGAATCAACATCATATCAAATAGTACTGTTAATTAGCAGCTCGCTTCCTACCTTGGGATGAATAATGCCTATTCTCGATGAAACACTCTCCACCTCCACATAAAGCCTATCATTAACCGGTGGTTCCTCTAGCACAAACTGGAACTCTTCTTCCCAACGCGGGTCTCGGTTTTTCTTTATATACTGAACCAACCAATTATACAAACATAATGAATACATTTTAATTTCCTTTTAACTAATCATATATATGATGAATACTAGCCTCTTTAATTACCTTGGTCTTTCTCTCCTCTCCTTTGAAGAGTAAGCGTGCGTAAGGATTAGTGTGGTGCTTTCCTTCAACCTCTTCAGCATGGTGGATGATAACAACAAGCAAACCGCCACCAGTAGGCGTACCTTCCGGAGCCTTTTCAACTTCATTCGACTCCTCAATATCATTACCCATTTCATCCTCCTTAAAGGGCTTGTAAGTCAGCTCCAAAACAAGCTGACCACGCGACTTCTCGTTGTGCTCGTCATTTGGATCCATGTTTTTCAGAAGGTATAGGCTTAATGTCTTTGTCTCGTCGGGTGTGAGCTCACTCAATGGGATTACATTCATCCCCATCTTATGATGATTGCCGAACTAATTGCAAGGATAAACACTTTAGTGGCTGGTTTTGATATTTTGCAAGAAGATCAAGTATTACCTGCTCATAATCATAGACATTAAACTCCAAAGCTTGAGTTTGCGGATCTTTGACAGTGAGATTGAACTCTTCATTCCATTCAGGATTCAAGTTGCTGCTTTTCACTTTGGTCTTCTTGGAAAGCTTGTCTTCAGTAAGTTTTAGCTTCACAAAAGGGTCCGATTTACCAAGTAAATCTCTGTTCCTAAGATTTATAGCCCTCACAATCTTCACATGGAGAATCCCAACAGGTCGCTTCATGGCTCTACAAGTTCATCACTTTTGTTCATATATAGTGGCCTGTAAAACTAACAACTAAAAGAATTTAGGTACACACTTACTTGGATGGATCCAATATAGGCACCTCTAAAGTTTTTGGCCACAGATACATATTTGCAACCTGATCTTTAATTAGCTCCTGCAAGAAAACCAAGCTTAATTAAAGACCATTAACACCATTAACAAAAGGAATAGGTAAACATCAAATGTCATACCTGAACAAACCTATAAAGGCCAGGAATGGCCATGGCATCTGCTCCCAGTAATTTCAGTCCAAAGTCAACTTCTGGCTACAAAACTCACAGGCCAACTAAAACTTAACAAAGGAAATTAAAGATGTGAAAATGGTGATTAGAAGCAAGTGAGAGCCCTACCTTTTGCATAAGAGATACACATATTTTGGCGAAACAAGGAAAAGTTGGAACCAGCGGCTTCAATGTGATCCGTGGATGAGCAAACACTTGCAAATCAACCACCTTCAAAGATTTGAAGGATAAAATGGCTTATAATATACAATGCAACAAACATCTCTCTTTCTTCTTTTTTGATATTACCTGGACTGTGGCTCTTAGGCCAAAAGCTTTGACAGCAACAAGGATGTTAGGATTACCAGCCCATTTCATTGAAACTTCCATTATCAACTCCTTCTCTTCTGTACTAAAAACTTTCATCCCTGTTACAGAATACACACATTTTCTTATCATTTTTCAGCAATTAACATAGTTATAAACAGAAACAGCTAGCAAAAGGGAAAACGAGGTCGCCGAGATATAGACCTTGGAAGGTGGGTGGAAGAGTCCCCAAAGAAAGTGTTTGAAAGTCGACTGACTGAATTTTGTATTTTGGGATTTGTTCAGCAATTATAGGTGCTGCTATGGTCTTAACTTGCTTGCAAATTGCCTGAATAAAATCAACCAACGCCATTGATCAACATAAACCCAGTAGAATGAATTGTGTTAAGAAGGAAGAAACGACCTTATCCAGATAAGGCCACATGTATTCCACAAATCTGTTAAGCCAATCAATCTGTAAGAACATTGGAGGGAGAAAGTGTCAATAAAAAAGCCCCAGCTAGCAAAGCAGAAAACAAGATTTCATATGAAACTACAATGGTCCTATGATTCTATGTATAGTCTGTGATTTTATGTATCATCTTCTACTTAAAACTTACACGATCAAAATCTGGGTTTTTCACCCAAAGGGGTATCTCCGGAAGAAGCTTCAGTATGGAATTCGAATCATGCTCCGCCAATGGTCGAACCACTGGATCCTAACAACTCAATTTTAACAATCAACATCAAAATTTAGGATTTCTTACATAATCTGAGTACCCGTATTGAAAATTTCAAACAAGTGTTTGACATTTCGTCCATAAATGGGCTTTAGTTGAAGAATTATAATTACTAGAACAGAAAGTTATTTTTTTGAGGAAAAGAAGGCGATAGAAGAGACCTTGACATGAGTGGGTTGGTAGTAGATGAAGAAATAGTATCCAATTAGCAACCCAATGAATGCTCCTATTCCAAATCCAGCAAAACCTAACAGAGTACTTACAAACCCCATCTCAAAATCTCAGAAACACTTTTCAATCCAATCTTGTGGGAAACAGACTATCATTAAGAATCCAGGGAATGTCTTCGACTCCAAAGGAATTTGAGCTGTTCAATCTCACCACGGAGGAGTTAGCTCTAAGTTACACAACAGATGGCAAGCATATCCAATATATGCATTTAAGTAGAGCTGTTTTCACTCTCACTTGAAACGGATGTGAATGCAATTACAAAGAGAAGCCAACATATTTAACGGTCCGATTGCGGGCCTGAAATTTAGGCCACGTATTTATAGATATTTTGGATAGCTTTATCCACTTATCATTCATTTATTATTACTAGTGTAATTTTTTTAAAAAAAAAAAATAAATAAAACATTTCAACTACACCCTTACAAAAAGCGTAGTGGTAGTACTAAAAATTTATTTTTCCAAAAAAAATTATATTTTTAAGAGTTCGGCGTACGTCTTATCAGCCCCTTAATAAGCCTATCAACTACGCAGACTGCTTAGTTGTGTTAACCAAAGAGTTCGGCGTACGTCTTATCAGCCCCTTAATTAACTGACATCCCACTTCCAATAAGAAACACTTTAAGGTTTGGAGTTTCGATAATGGTCGAAGGCGGAAGACCAATTGAAATATCGGACCCCTCTTCCTCCACTTTCACCATCACGTCCTATGGCACTAAACCCTCAAGATTCACTGATCAAAGTCCTCATTTCTACAACCCTTTGTTGGAGGTTAGGGTTTTCTCAGAATGTCTAATAAACGAGGTAGAGCTACAAACGACGACTACCAACTTCTTAGCATCGATGACGCCTTGTCCTGTGTAGGCCAACGAGTCAATCTCATGGGCGTAATTATCGAGCACAGCCTCCCAAAAAAGAGCGCGGGCACAGGTTCGGCTTACGGCTGCGGCCAAGTTGTTTGTTTATGTTTTATTTATAAGTTGTTTGCTTTCTCATGTTCACTCCATCGCAAGTTTGATATGCCTGCTATCATCTCCTCGTTTAGAGGTTCACTTGATTTGATTTGGTGAGGTTTAAGGAGAGGAGGAGAATAGTAAACTGATTGAAAATTGAATCCCTAAAATGTTTAACTGATGTACAAACCCAATGCAATTGATTAGTTCAACTTACATGCCCTCTAAACTGTTTATGAGCATTAACAGACAAATAAGTACTAGGGACTAAAGACTAATTAAGTTGATAAAGCGAAAAAACCTTCAGTTGTCATTTAAAAAAAAGAAAATATTTTTTGTGACAATTTACATGCGGTGGATATTGTCAAATAGCAACATAAAGTTGGAATTGAGTTTGTGGATCCGATACAGCCTGGAAGAAAAAACCTTCAGTTGAGTTTATGTCTCAACATTTTGGCAGTACAACCTTTATGACAAAATATTGAAGCAACCAGACATCATGTAAAGAATTTAAGGGATCAGGGTTCTTATTATTGCATCCCTCAGTGATCATTTAGTTTCTGCTTGTGCATACACAAGGAAGAAAATGACTGGTGAGCCACGACTAATTGTCATTTTAAAAAAAGATTTTTTTTAAAAAAAATTTACCACCTACTTAGATTGCTGTTGCTACTTTCTGTATTTTCTCTATACAGATTGCCTACATGTTATATCTGTGAGGTCCTGTTTGAATTTGTTTTAATATCCCACCCCAATCTTCCATGCAGATCACTGGTGCTTACTAGTAATTGTTGATGAATCTTATCATAGCCGTGGTTTTGTGGTTAACCTTTTTGGAAATTCTATGGATAAGCTTCCTCAAGTTGAGTCTTCAGGAGATATAATAAGACTCTCTAAAGTTATGGTAGGCAGTTGCAGTTTCTCATTTCTCCTTTTTCATCCCCTGCTCACAACTTGCATTTGTTCTGTTCAAATTGGTGATGTCTTCTTCCTTTTTTTTAAAGAAAAAATATATTTAACATGATACGATAGGATCATGAACTACAACGTTTTGAAAGGCTGTAAGCTAATTAGATGATAGGACTTCGTGATCGTGGCCATTGGGTTTTCCTAAATTACATGTGAAGCTCAAGGCAAAAGTGGCCTCGCTTTTATTAGGTACATTTTTTCACAGTTCAATTCATGGTAGAGTGATTACAAGATATTTTTTCCATTAACTTAAACAACTAAATATTAAATATACAAAAAAAATGCACGAAGAGCCTTACGTGATCAACCGTGGATTGTGAAGTATTCGTGGGAAGACTTCTAAATTGTTTCTTCTTAGTAGTTGCACTCTGGTATGTTCTGTATCTCTAGCGTTTCTGCAACAAAATGGAACACAAGGTTGTGGTATCTATAAGGTTAAAGCAGGTTAAAATGTGAATGCATACTCATGCAGTTACAACCATGATTTTGTTTGCAGAGAAATATTTGTGATGCTTAGAAAAAAGAAGCAAATTATAGTTCTATAATCCATTATAGTTTGTTAGTTTTCTTAGTGTTTCCAGAGAACTTTCTTTTGTGGGTTTTTTAGGGATATCTCGATGGCTACATGAAAACCAACAAAGTTATTGCACCAGTCTGTGTCAATGAAGTCAAAAGTGCATCATTTCAACGCGTAGAATCTGTGTAGCCATGCCCTGGAGCCTGGAGGTCCATGCTCCAAATGCCCAATCAAGATCTATCTGAAACACTCCTTCACTTATCATAATATGATGATGTTTCTACTTCACGATGCTCAAGAACAATTGTCCAATTGCTGTCCTTCCCACCCGTATATTAAGGCTGTAGGGGCATTTGGTAAAAGTTGAGTGAACCCACCCTTTGGGCTCGTATTGTACTCGGAGTCGAATCGATCTCCATAGCATTGTTCATATTGGGCTCGTTTTATAATTTGAACGAGCTTGAGCCTACCTTTTGATGAGGCGATCCACACCCAACTCACTTAACAACCCTTTCCCATAGTACATCAACGAGTGCAATTTTTGGAAATCCTGTGATTTCTGTTGTTTTCTTAGCCTTACCTGTGGTTCCCCCCCGATAAGCATATTCATCCTCATTTTCTGCGGTTAACTGGATTATTAATCTAGAGAAGATATATACTATTTAAGCCATTGAAAATGTTGAATAGTTTCACCGTGGTTTTTAATTATTTTATGGCTGACAGTGTTTGGATATCATATTTCCGTAAACATTGAAAATGTTGATTAATGTAACTAATAGTAAATTTCTTGTTCTCGGCAGATTAGAGCTCATAAAAATGAGATTAATGCTGCTTCCTTCAAAGGATCTTCTGCATTCGCCCTTTATGAAGGGAAACATGGTCAAAGCTTCACACCGTACCAGGTTTCTTCAAACTTCTGCACACGAGATCAGGATAACCAATTTGTTGCTGACCTGAGGATGTGGATGAACAATGTCGACCTTGGTACAGGTGAGACGCTGCTGCACTTTTAACCAAAATCTTCCAGGATGCTTATGCTTGTATGCCTGACTGCAAATACACGGACTCCTTATCTGGACATTGTGTTTTTCTTGATTGTTAATAACATCGCTAAAAAAATTTAACGGCCATTTGCATTTCTTTAATGTCCATTCTTAGGTTTTATGTATTTCAATTCTGTCTTCTTTTTTCAATTGCAATTTTTCTTTCCCAATTTAAATCGTTTCTACATTTTCCTTGCACTGAAAATTGCATATCTGTAATAGAAATCTGAAAATGATTGTTATAGAATTCCCTTGGAAAGAGACACAAGGCGAGGAGCATGCCAAAATCAAAACTTCATTGTTAGAGGAGATATCATATTGAAATTTAGCTTGCTATTTTATTTTTTGCTTACTTCATCTTACATGATTCTGTGTTCACCCAGGTGTAGGATGTAAATTATTAGAGGGTTTAGACTCTTTATCATTTGTTGGTGTATTTGGCTTGAGAATTATAGTATAACTATCAGGTGACCACACAACTATTCTAATGTAGACATGTTGATAGAAACCCAGGAATGAAAATTGAAGGATAGAAATCAGAGTGCAAGAATCTGGCAAACAGCCAATTTGGGGAATCCTCAATTCTTATAACCCATTTCGGTAATCAAATCTGAGAATTAAAATCTGCAGCTCCTCCTTTTATGATAGGAAAACAAAATTACTAACTCATTATAAATAGGAGACTTAATCCTAATAACCAACAACGAAACTAAGTAATACAAAACATGGAGGCAGTGGGGATGGCGGGGAAGAAGTTCAAGAAAATAACTGGCCGCCGCCAAAATTGAGATAGTAAATTTTGCATTGCAACATGTTTCTCCTTATAAAAAAAAATTTATAGTTAAGTCGCTTGTATTTTTGGGCACCGCTTGATGGCGCCGGCGCCTAGATTGGAAAAAATAAAATATTGGGCGCCGACGCCATCCGCCAGCGTTCAAGATAGGCGCCTTGCGAGTTTTGTTGGTCCTTGTGAATTTGAGCATTGTGTGTATAACACGCCCCATTTATAATGAGCTTTAAAACGTGTTCATATTCAGCTCATTTAGAAAATGAACGAGCCCGTGCCGAGTAGCTCGGCTAATACACCTGCCCTATAATGTTATTTTGGCAAACAAGCCGAGCCCCAACCTAAATTTTACATGAGCTTTAATATGTGTTCGTCTTCGGCCTTTGTTAAAGTGAACGAGCCCAAACCGAGCTTTTTCTGAGTCGAGCCCGAATAACTCGTCTCATATAAAATCCCTATTTGCAACTAAAACTGATTGTCAGATAGACTAGATTTGACGCTAAAGTGATAGAAACCGAGGAATATGACTGCAAGAATTTGGCAAACTGCCAATATGATGATATCAACTATGAAGAATTAAAACCTGCAGCTCATACTTTTTTAACAAGAAAGCAAAATAGCTAACTCCTGACATTATAACAGATTTAATCCTAAAAATCAACAACTAAACTAAGTAATGCGAAGCATGGATGTAGTGGGGATTGAGGAAAATGGGGGGAAGTTGACAAAAAAACTGGAAAACAGGAAAAGCGAACATAACTAATTCAGATTATTATAACTTTTAGCTGTTTCTGTACCATTTATTTTGACAGAGTTAATGGTTCATATTGAAGGGGTTTTTACTTTTGGCTATAGTGTAACAATGCTTTATCATTTTGTAAATTACTTTTACTCTACGAGGTTATGATATGTTTTGAAAGTAATATTGCTGTGTTCTTAGTGTCAAACAAGTCCATATCGTTGGGAGATATTCATAAAGGAGAACAACTTGATCTGGTTTGTAAGGTAAGCTCACTCTGATACATGTATGTTGTACCAGCTTTTAAGAAGTTTAGTCAACCTAGTCTAGGTTAAATCTGTGTAATGATATATTATGACGTGATTAATAATGTGTCTCTTTTTTGGAAAGATTCTACACAAGCTTGAAGATAATCAAGCTGAGTCAATGATGTTTGTTTGGGATGGAACAGATGCTCCTCCGTGTAATATCCAAGAAAGGTTAGGGTTTACTTCTATTTGGCAATGCAATGTCTAATGTTTCTCATGAATCATGAATGCAATTGTGTAAGGCTTTGCAATATGACATTTTTGTTTTATTTATATATCTTTTCGCAAGAAAGTTAAAAATATTTTTTTTTCACAAGAAGATTATGAGATGAAAAATAGGTACAAGCTGAAATAAAAGTTGGTTGTTTGTTATAAAGGAGATAATAATGGATAAAATTACGAAAAGGGTATCGAGTTGATTTTAGGAAGGAAGAGACCACGATTAATAAGTAGGATTTGTGGAGAACAAAGATGGAAGAACTTTAATTTTCATTCGTTTACCTAGTCTTTATTTAATTCAAATATTTTCAAGGGTTCAAAGGCTAGCAGTTTTCCTTTAATAAGTAGGATTTACTTGATTGGCCAGTTGAACACAAACGCTTAAGAATGGTCTTGAGCGGGAGTCAAACCCACATCTCCGGGTGTCAGTGACACAGTAATGGTTGAATCAGAGTTCTTGAGATTGGATTGATGCCGTGCATGTCTTTCCCTTCTGGCTCTCACCGGTAGACCACCCCTATCACATGCCAATAAAAAAGAACCTAAACCGCCCTGTTGTTGCAGACTCCCGGTCAGGGGAAGAAGCCAGAGAAGAAGAGAAAGCGGAAAGTCAGGTTGGCGGCGGAGAAAGACTCGGCATTCAGGCGAGCCACCCGGTGATGTGGGACGTATTGGGTTTAGTACGCTCCGCCAAAATGGCTCCAAAACAAACAAAAAGGTGTGTGCCACAATCACGAGGGAATGTCTGTGATAGAATGGTTTCATACTCTTCCTCTCGCTCTGCCTTATCCAATCGGGGATTTGAATTGGATTCGAACCAATATCTCTGGCGACTTTCCTTTTAGCCCATCATGATGGGAAGATCTTGTAGCCTTGGAGTTGTATCCCCTTCATCTCAATAAGTAGGATTTGAGGAAAAAATAGTCTCACTTCATCTCCGTCATCCCCTCCACCCACTCTACCAAACACACAAGCATAGATGAAAATTATTTTCATCTTCATCTCGTGGCCTACCAAATGGGACCCATATAAATTTTCTACTGAAATAGCATCCTTGATAATAGTTTTCATCAGGTAGGTTCTACTAAGTAGTAATAAACCAGAAGTATAAAGTAATAAAATATTGACCAAGGAGAAAACGAAGATAAACTCACGGACGGATTCGTCTGTATCGGCCTTGTAGGATACATACAATTGTGGTCTACAGACAATGAATAGGACACCTCTATGCAAGGCGGTAGATATTTTATTTCCTTTCCTTGAACAAAAGGAACCAGTTCGACTACTGTAATTTCAAACAACAAAAAGGAGGCAGATATCATCGATACTTTGCTATAAGAAGTAATTAGCCCCTGAGTGCTTCTTTCTACATTTATGAGCATTATAAATATGCTTACTTGTTCTGCCTACGTATTCTTTTCAGGCTTGATAATGAATTAGATAGCCCACTTCCTTTACAGATTGAGGTTGAGAGCTTGCCAAGAGATATTGTATCTAAATTTCCAACTGTTGGGACTGTCTTAAGAGTAAAACTTGAGCTAGAGCTGCATTCTTCTACTTTGGTTGTTGGTAGATGGGTAAAGCTTATCGGTCTAACTTTTGAAGTGCGCGCTGGTTTATGGTATGGTATCTTTGCATCCTGCACAAGAATAAAATATCTACCGGAAGGAGACTGCCGCATATTAAAGCTCCAAAGGTCTGTGTTATCCTTTTTCTCCATTTCAGTTGCATGTGTTTTAGAATTGCTCAAGCAGAAATCATGTACTGTGTAGTCAACTTCTACCAAATATTGACCTAAAGATTGAGGTCAGGTTACTGTAGGTTCCATGTTATTGTCATTCCCCATTTTTAACTTTCTCCGTAATTGACATAAATAGCATCTTTTGCTGCACTGTTCTTGAATACTGTATGTAATGCTAACTTCCATTATCATCAGTGACTTTGACAATCGGATTTCTTCAAAATGGGGTCGAGTGCCATTTTCATGTGTACCTTGGCCCACAGTCCCTAGACAGGTTACCGGTATTAGTTCTCTGTCCACATTTTTGCAGTGCATGGAAGTCACAGTTGCTTTATAAATACTTATATTCAGGACTAATTGTACACTTTTTATATGCCAGAAATTAGAATACCAGATTATCCCCTGGTCACATTGGTGGATATTATAAACTTCTCTCAGGTATGATATCCCTTCTTTTCCCTTTGATATTCACGGGGAGTGATGTGATATTAAGATCTTTGGGTTGTCTGATATTGTCTTTGCCAAATCAGCGGGGTTGCATCAACATAAGCTACTATGATGGTCGTGATCAAGGTTTCGTAGCTTTCTATATCTTAAAATTCCTTTCACTATTTGCTAGACCTAACTGTAACACCCTCCTTTTCATTGGGATATTCATCTCGGTTGTGGCCCCCACACTGCAAATTCTAGAACAACCCCAAAAATAACCTACTAAAGTATTCTAGAATAATAATCTTAGTCAAAAATAGAAACCGAAACTTTAAATTTAACCCAATATGAACCCAAAATTCTATGGCATGCCATGTCGGTCGATTTCATTTCTTTCCTGGTTAGGATCTTCGGAAACTATGAACTTCTACAGAATTGACTTTCTGATGCATCCACAAGTTCTAGTTTGTGAAAATATGGATACGTGATACTTATCATCACCTTTCTGAGCTTTTAAGGACTGTCTATAAAGGATATGTTGTCAGTAATACTATGTATGCCTGATGATATTTTACTGTGAGCTATTTTTGGTGATTGCCAATGCCTGGAGATAGTGTAATTCTTTTGGTTCTTGTGATAGATCAGATAGGCCATATTTTGTTCAGGGTTGTTTGTGAATAAAATGGGTACTGATTCATACAGCCAATTAATGGGAATTTTTCATGTTATAGGTTACAGCTATATTCAAGTGTGTAATACGGGTGGTGGCAATTCTGCCTTCCGATCCCAAGGATTTCCGTTCTCCAAGTGGGATCTATAGGATCCGTCTTACAATAGAGGATCCTACTGCAAGACTGCATGCATACCTATACGATGAAGATGCGGTATGACTTATGAGTGTACCTTTCATATTTTCTCATGCAATTATAGTTTCTGTAGCATGTTTATCGAATATCTTTGGTTTTGGCTTTTCTTCCGGAAAACGATTGTCAATTAATCTTCTGTTTCCTGCATTCTGGCAAAACATAAAACTGGAATGCAAAACTGTATCTTTAGTAACCACTGATAACTGAAACAGTAAGATTATTAGGTGGTTAGCCATCAGATCAACGAAAAATTACTGTAAAATGAAAGCTGGTTAAGTACTTGAATTTTATACTAAATGGTTGGCCCAGCTAGCTTAGTATGTACACTTGTGCTGATTTAACGATTCACCGTATCGCTTTAATTGCCCTAGTTCATAATTTTAACCGGGAACTTTTGTGGGGCAAAGCAGATGTTTTTCTTCTCGTGTAATAATTTGTGTTTATGAATTTTTCTGAGCCCCCAACCTTGATATTGAATGCTGTTGATGGCAGGAAGTTTTCTTTAACGGGTACCCTGATATCAATGGACTGACCCAAAAGAGAAACAAGTTTCTTGGTATAACCGAAACTGATGACTGCAACAAAGGAGAAACTACTCCTAGAAATCCTCCATGGATGCGCTGTTGTATCAAATCGTATTATCTCGATGAAGCGAACATGTGGGAAACTAGGAGGTATCGGGTCTTTGCAACAGTGGTGGTAACTTAACGTTTGAGATTGTTGACTTGTGAACACTAAATAGGACTTTAGTG
Organism: Fagopyrum esculentum; assembly: GCA_033239045.1. NCBI lineage: Eukaryota > Viridiplantae > Streptophyta > Magnoliopsida > Caryophyllales > Polygonaceae > Fagopyrum > Fagopyrum esculentum. The sequence goes on from BSUD01000006.1 coordinate 361,584, forward strand.
TGTAGTACAAAGGTAGTCTGATACCCTATATGCAGGTGTGGGTATCATAGTAATGTATCAGGTTAGCTGTTTTTTGCTCTCCACAAACTCAGTCGGAAGTGTGGTGTAAATGTGTAACCTGCACGTTTTTTCTTCACTGTTAAGCCATAAATATAGTGGCCTGTTTTGTACATTTTTTTTTAATGTAAAGCTATTCGATCCACCTGGATTACGTTAGTGCAAATTCCGTAGTTACAAGGAAGAAATGCGTCTCTCCAAAGTTGGCAATGTAAGCTAGGATATCAGACATAAAGATGTCATTCTACCGAGGAGATTTCAAATTCATCTGATGGTGTTAATAATTACACTTTCTACTATCGGAGAAAACTTTTAAGTGTGGGTTTATTAGAGATTATTTGGTAGCTTTTTGAGAAGATAATTAAAATCTTTTTCATTAGAATCGCAAAGTAACGAGAATAACTTGCATCTTTATTATTATGTTTTGCTCGACTTGACTTGTAATAGTTGCTTTATGAACCTAAAAAGTATAACATACATATTAACTCAAAATTACTCACTTAAATTAGTGTACAACTAGTGTAATTTTTGTGTAACACACATTTTTTTTAAAATTTAAATTGAAATATATTTTTAAAATTATATATTCTAAATTTTATAATTAAAAAAAATACTATTTTATTTATTATAACGTAATATATTATAATTAAAGGTCCGATTGTGGGCCTAAATTTTAGGCCACATATTTATAGATATTTTGCACAGCTTTATCCACTTAGCATTCATTTGTAATTGAGAACTAGTGTAATTCTCTTGCTTCGAGTATTTTTTTAAAAAAATTAACGTGAAAATCATTTTTATAGTTATATTCTCTAACATTTTTAATTAAAAGTATATTTTTGGTTTATTAAAACATAATATGTTGTAATTTTAGATAATTTATAAATTAAATTTGAAAAAAATATACCCAATAGAGTATATTAGACTAGGATTGTGATAAATACACTACATTTAGTGAGCAGTCAAATCACATTGAAAATTCTTCAATGATTAAAAATAAAACTTGTAATAAAAGTAAAATAAAAGAAGTGGAGACATGTGTTTAGTTTATATTAGACTATTTTATTTATTTATTTAAACAAAAACCCTCATGTTTTTCAACAAAAACCTTTAAAAGAAAAAGATTACAAATTTTAAATAAATATTTTTAAAATCGAAATCTACATTAAATGGATTGTACGTTTTAATGCGAATCAAATAGATTTTTTTTATATATTTTAAAACTTTTTAATATAATAATATCTGTTAATATAAATTTTTTTTATATATTTAAAATAAATTATCAAAAAAACTATATTACTTTTACTTATAATTTTAATTTGATTTTATTGAAGTTATAAATTACCACCCACATGTATTTCATTGAAGATTACAAATAATTTTTTATTTTTGTAATTTGACGATATTATAGTGTAATATAAATTAGTATATAGAAGTTGAGTCAAATAGTATATCCAAGCCTTAAAATTTTGATAGCAAACTCTAACACATTCTTAAATATCTATATTTTTTGGTTTAAGATATTTATTATATATGTAATGGCAAAAGACAATAACATGTATGGTCACGATTTATAGCTCTCCTTAGGGAATCCAAGCAGGAAGATCCAACAATCAACATCCATACGACGTTTAATTGAAGCAATCATCTACGTACCAGAAAATATATTCATTAGATTCCCATTAGGCTCCCAATCCAACGGTCATATTCCAATCGGCGGTTACCACCCCAGCAGGCGTCTTCCCTCTTAGCTCTACACCAATCAGGAAGCCCTCCTAATATTTGGTCGGTCAATTACAAGAAACTCCAAATTTTTCATAAATTACTGTAAAACAATACATACATGTCACCACAAAGAGAATTTCAACGGAGTTGGTACAATAAAAAAAATCAATTGATGAATATATTCTTCTAAAATAAACATATTTAAAAATCTTAGATTTTGAAAGAAACTATGAAATTCCGTCGAATCGAAATCGGTTATGGTTACGTAACATGTGAGACCCGAGAACCAACCGCTTTGATACAATGACTCGTGCATCTATGAACGCACATGCGTATTGAGTCTGAGCAGAACATATAAGTTCCGCGTACATTTCATCCTAAAACCATCTCTATAAATTATACCCGTGTCGAAAATAATAAGTTATTACATCTAAAATAGACTAATTTCGGGTCACTAGATATGAACGTGGTGGCTTAATTCTATATATAAGGATCAAGTGAGAAGACACATTGATGGGAGCAATAGCCAATAATAAAGCTAGGGTCTTTAAATCAGTTCATTTCTTTCCTTTTTCTCCTCAACTTTGATGAACAATTTATGTTTTGGTTTTGCTTTTTAGCCACATGATTACTCCATAAATATATATATTAGTTCTACTAAAATCTTATGTATAGATAGCTAATTAGCTAGTTAAATTCGTATTCTCCTTCTTCTATGATCTTTGGATAACACTTAGAGTTATTGAGGCAGCAATGCAACATTCATCTACCGATTATGAATCCATGCCGCCTTGGGGATAAACACAAAGAGGAACAACAATCAAGCTCGTCGTGTTATTCCATCAAGAGCTAACGGTACAGGCACTTTGTATCATTCAGAAAGCTTGCCGAAAATGGAGATGATGGTGAACAAGTTTTCCCCTTGCTTCTTCTTTGCCAGGTCTAAATTCCTCTCCATACCCACTTCAGTTTCATCAACCGCCTCTGCTTCCTCTTCCCATGGCTTCTTCCTCTTGTTTTAGAAGATCTCATCCTCGTGGTGCTAGCCGCGGAAACTCTGAACTTTATGGGAACCAGAAGAAGCAGACAAAAGGAAACAAGCTTCAAATAAACACCAACGGCTTATCCAAGCAGGATACAAAATCTGGGAATTACGCAAGATTAGGACCAGACCCAGACTGTCAACCGAAAGATCTGAGAAAGATGATTTGCTATCCAGTTTTCTCTCAGGCTCCTCCTCCAAGCAGCTTACCAATTCCTAAGTTTTCGTTGAAGCCTAAGCTAATCTGTAAGGTTGAAGCTTCAACTACTAGAACTGGCGGAGGTGTTTGTGTTGATACGGCTGTTGCCTCCAGTAATCTAAGCCGACTACTCAGTCTCCGGTGATACTGTATAATGATGCTGCTGATGCTGTGTGTTGTATCTATTTGTTCTTAGGGAGGGGCAGGTGAATTGCTCAATGGTGGTTATGCCTGTACTGTGATTTGGGTTTGGCCGCCCTAACACATTTTGCATCGTGGGGTGCACAAACTTTTTCCGGTTTGGTATGGATGTTACAAGACTGGTGTCGAATGTTTACTTGCTTCTATTTGTATGTTTTCAGAACAAAATAAATTCATTAGCTGATCAAGTCTGTAGCAGTAGCATAGCAGTGAAGGATGTTTAAGCAATACTCTCGTCCATAATATATTTCATTGTTGTTACACACACAAAACTGGTTCCAAGTCAGTGATCTAATAGTAGTAATAGGAATTTCTTTGACAACCTTTTTTGGGTTGGATTCACGAGCAAAATTACACGAAATTGGATGTGGGTTTGCTTAAGAGTTCTCCTTCCATCTGTGTCTACACGATGGACACTCGTAGAAATTGGTTTGTCCTTCATCAGCTGATCTTGTCTGCAAGAGGTTATGCACATTTATAAATGAGTTTCTATAAATAAGCAAGGACTAAATGACATAAACATTTAAGCATTAAAAGCATGTGCAATCTTACTTGTCTTGAGTCAACAAGCTCCACAGGACTGTGGGCACACTTCTCACATGGCTGATCAATCTGCAAAAGCCATTTAAGAAGATAAATAAACACTCATAACTTCAATTCTAAAAACCACAATGAATAAGTGAGAGACTAGATCAACAAATTATTAGGGTCCTAAGAACACAGGTATTAGCCTCAAGCAGGGCCACATCATGTCTGATCAGTTTAAGATCTCACCTTTTGCCTTTGTATGTTCACTTCACCCGATACCATTCCGTCAAGTTTGATAAATGGTTCCATCTTCAATGCCCGTCTAATAACCTACAAAACATCAGTTTGTGAGTGATCATGTACTGCAGTTAAAATGAAAAACAACTGTTCAGCAAACCGTATTCACAGAATCATATGAATGTCATGTATGGGTAGTTTGGATACTATAGGAGATATGATTGTAATCAAGGGTTAACTTTGATATAAATAAAAATCTCTCCTTAAAATCTCTCCCTATCCTCCTTTCCTACTTCTCTTTCCTGATTTTCTTCCCACTTCTTACTCTAATCTCTTAACTTTCCTCTAATCTAATTCTAACTCAAACTAGGAAAATCCTCCGAATAAAAAGGATGGCTCAAACAGCCCAAGGACTGTTAATTTTATAATCTTAACAGCTTTGTTCAGTCATTAAGAGGCAATTTGTGGAATCATCAGAATTTGTTATTCAACTCAATCTATAACGCAGAATTCAGGAGCAAAGTCACAAATGTAAAAAAAAAAAAAAAGGAAGGTGCAGCTTGGAGTGATATATGAACATACCTCTCCAGAAATTGTGTATCGTGTTTCTTTATCAACAATCTCTATAAAGAAGAAAATAAATTCATCATTTCATGTGCATAAAAATAAAAATAAGTGCAAAAACTGAGTATCAAATTAAACAGTCAACTATGGCCATTCCCAGCATCCTAGATACAAAAACAGCCATTAGTCATAGTTGTCATTGTTTTGCATATGCTTCTAGCTGTTCGAGTTTCTAAGGAAACTCGAACAGCTATACCGCCACGCATCAAAGTGGTTTTGCAGAGCACAAAACAAATGGAATAAGAAGCAGAGATAATGAAAGAAGCAGGCACCTTTAACATTTTTCTTGGACTTGCACAAGTTACAATGAGCATGTTTCTTGGAATTGAGTGAGAGCATGGTTCCACATAACTCACAAAACATGAAATCACGCCTTCGACTGTAATCCATTGAATAACTTCTCAGTAGGTGTATGCAACCAGAGCGAAATAATGACCTACAACAACAACAAGCAATTAGTTTAACGAGATAGTATCCAATAAGCCAATATCTTTGATCAACCACGAGACACAAAAAAAACAAAATCCTGAATTCATGCTTCCTTGACATACATTTGGGATGCAATTAAAAAACTCATACTATACTAACCACCAACCAGACAACCCAATGAAGGAAACAAACAAAGCGACCAACAAATGGCTATAAACTGATCAAACGCGATATTCGATCGACAACGAGAGTTGCAAACGGAAGATGAAGAGAATTGATATTCACCTGATGAAACTAGAAACGGTGAAGCTCTTGTGTCCGTCCGCCGGCAAACCATCGGCCGAAAACCCCTAATAGATGTGTATAGAATTAAGCCAGACCAAAGTATGTATTGGGCCATTTTGGGAACCCATTGTATTTAGCCCAGAAACATATGATGGGCCAGACCAACAATTTTATCTTCCTCGTACTCAGCGCGTGTGCTACAAGCGCCTCACCTGTGCCGGTGGCCGGCGCAGGATGTGTTGCTTCATCGTCAATTAACCCTAATCTAATCGAACAATCCTAATCTGAAGCATTTCATTTTTAAAGCCCAATAAAATTACGAAAATAAATCGCCGCCGGCGGCATAAGGTAAATTGAGCATCTTGTAAATAGTGATTCTGAATCTCAAACTAGACCCATGTATTATAGCACAATATAATTCGAGAAAAATCATCAAACTTTTACAGAAGCGAAAGTGAAAAGGTACAGGCACAATCATAAAACGGAAGATACAAAGCAGAAGAGCAGATTGATGAATGATGACCCTTTAAAGCTAGGGTAAAGCTTGTAGCTAATGTTGGTCTATAATTCTTCATCGTTTAACTGAACTTCCAGACTCTGATATACTTGCCGTTATGTGTGGTGACAACCTTCTTCATCCCCACAGCTAGGCATCTGATTGGCGGGCGTGCAGTTCTAGGGATATCGTCGATGTTAGCCTCCTCTGACAGCCTCCTCACCTTCCTTCTCTCAACTGCACCATACAAGCTCTTACATGCAGTTTGTACAGGAATGCTTTGGTCCATCGAGCAACTCGACAAAATCTCTCCTGTGTTTTGGTCTATACTGCGAAGGATGCCATCTATTCCGCCCACAACCAAAGTTGAAGTGTCATTTCCAAGGCACTGCATCGAATATATCACGTTTGGACTTGCTCTTTTCTCCCACCTACATCTCATCATCCTGCATAGTACAGATCAGTAGCAGAAGCCTCATCCTCATGTAAGGCTAAAATAGAGTTTAAACAATATGAACTCGAGCGTGATTTTCTACCTGAGATCCCAACAAGATGCACAACCAGCGGATGACCCAGAGAATAAAACCATCGATGAAGGATTGTAATATAATGTTTTTATCCCTGTCATAACAATAGCAGCCATGGTTTTCTAAAATAAGAAACATTACATAGCTTTTCGATGAATACTACAAGAATCACACCCGTACAGCACCTGTCCGGTCAGTAGGTCTTAAAGTGATCACACGTTGATCGGTGGTGGGACCTGAGAGACTTATACTTCCAAGGGAAGAGCCTGATATAATTAACTGATCTTCACCTAAAGACAAAGATGTGATTGAGCTAGAATGCATTCTGCATTGGAAGGATTTCATGTTAAAGACATTTTTTCATGAACAAACGACGTGGAATAAGAGGGGCAAAGTTCCAAGACATCCACCTGACTATACGGGAACATTTCTTGCTGTACATGTCAAATATACGAGCTGTTCCATCTTCACAACCAACTACAGCTTCAGGATCCATATACCTGTTACCAGACAAAAATTCATGAATAGAAGCAGCAACCAAAAATTCTAGAAACCAAAGGAAATAAAAACCTATATTCATTGGTTGAATGTCCATCCTCTAGAACATATGCCTTTCTTATTCTGTTAAAAGCATGGCCTTTCTTATTCTGTTAAAAGCATGGCTATTATTCCAAATTATGTTACTCTCTAACATATAAATATCGACGGCAATGTTGCAAAACCAACATTAGATACGATTAGCCAATTAAAACTGTTGTATAACTCATGCTAAACCATTAAATGCTCTACTTAGAGTATTAGCTCATTTACCGCATACATAAACCTTTTGGAAATGTGCCTTCACGAGAAGGAAACACTGATCTGTTTCCATTGCGCCTCCAGATGCTTAAACGAGTACCAACCAAGCCAACAATCTGGAGGATAATAATGATATCATAGCAGCGTTTAAAATGTAATCAGCCCATCTATAGTAATTTAACTGTAGTACCAGAAGTAAAAGAACACAAATTATGTAAAATCATATACATATAGCGTAAGTTGTTACTGGGTCCAAAATGTAATTGGCCATTACCTTGTTCTCATCAAAGTCAAAATCAACCAAAGGCCCTAAACTTGAAAGCGAATATTCTTCAAGACATCTGTAGCTCTCTAACGACCAAAGTCGCATAACCTTATACCAAAGATGGAAGAATTATGTAAACAACAAGAATCGTGGAGTAAAATTTACACCAAATTGGAGAAATTATGCATAGGAAGGCCATTAGAATATTAGGCTAATAAAAAGGCAAGCTTCTTGTAATTGATAATCAACAAACACAACGGTAAAGGCAAAAACCATACCTTATCACCAACTCCGGTCAAGACCAAACCCATTCTCATACGGCACTGGTCAACCCTAAACATCAAGCACAGATTTAGTGCAGAACACCAGTAGAAACACATTCAAATGAGAGAAATTACAAAATAGCAAATGCATCGTGCTTCAAAATTACCCTATTGAATGGCCTTTCCACTGAGCAACATAAACAGAGCCCTTTCTCAGTACAGCACGGTGCCGTTCCATTGCCATATCTGCAAGGCATGCTTGCATGGACCTGTGTGACAGGCCAGATGATCCGGAAGGCACATCTCTTGATTGTTTCTCGACATAGGGTAGGTAAAGCGGTTTATATCTCTTAAAGGCAAGATTCCTTCACATAATAATCACTTATTGGAGTGGATTGGGAAGCTTGATCAAAATGGAAGTTGAGCAATATAATTGAATTACTGGTCTTTAACAAGGACAAAGGCAAAGTAAAATAGCCTAGAAGAGAATGAATGAAAAAAGAAAGCTACAACTTTCAGTCTTTCACAGTGAACTTCTCCAATTGACCTAAAATGCTGCAAACTTCTTCAACTAGCCTACAAACAGAAGCCTAATTAACCTAAAGACTGCGAATTTCAAGTGTTAGACCCGGTTTCACGTATTCCTATTATCTCCCGATTAGACCCGCCGCTTTATGATTTCTAACAATGAGTCAAACATTCCCCTGTTGAGGAAGAATCGAGTATGGATGAAGCTAAACAAGACTTTTCCTCAAGTATCTCTCCGTGACTTCAATTTCGAGCTAATACTTGATTCCTTAACTGGGCTATAACTTGGCTTCGGTGTTTAGCTAATGATCAGATCCAAGCGGTACTTATTCAGCTAAATACTAAACAAATCGGGACTGAATAAGACTTAGCAAGCCTTGATGAAACAATTAGGGTTTCAAGCAGTTTCCACAACAAAACTAAACAGAAAATCCTTATTTCCACATAAGAATACGAGCAAGTGAGAAAACATTCAAATTGAAATTCGACAAATTCAATACGGGATATATTATAACCGAACCGAATGTTACGAAGATGAGGGTGATAAGATACCATGATTTGCAAACAACAGAGCAGTGAACAAGGTCGAAAAGGTCGAGTAATGCAAATATGTTGAAGAGAATGTCATGTCCCACTGATTGTGCTTTCGCCGAAGTCGTTTGCCTCTTGTTGCCGCCGATGCCCGTGGGGCAATCCATCTCTTATTCCACGCCCAAGAGCAATTACCATTTTATCATTGTTAGTTTTCTGCTTAGATTTTTTTTTTTGGTAAATTGCAACCACTCTTTTAGTTTAAGGGCAAACTACCGAAAATCAACAGTTAAATAGGAGTATTTGCACCGAAACCCCGTTATTTCAGTAATTACCATAAACCATCCTTAATACATGTCGGATGCAATAGGTCAGCCCACCATTGTTAACTGGACTGATTAGTACTTCTGTAGAGTTCGTATAAGCCTCTCCATTACATCTTTTTTCATTTCCCCTCCTCAAATATCATGATTTTATCAAGATTTTAGATTACCATTCAGCCACGATATGACATATTCCAAACAGTTTTACATATTCCAAAAATGTAGCTGATCGAAATGTATGTTAGGGGGTTTCCATCGTCGGATAGAAGTGACATAATCGATCAACAATCGAGATTGATGTAGTAGAATTTAAACCAAAACAAAACTCGATGTAGATTCAACAGAAGTTACAGAACAAAGCAAAACAAGAAGCTCGAGATGGAAAACAACATATTCCAAACAGTTTTACATGTTCCAAAATCGTCTAAATCATCTTATCAAGCAGCTCGGATATACGAACACCACGGTTTCCAGAGTCTCCTCCACTCATGTACGGATTCTTCTTGCCTTTCAGAAGATCCCCGTCTGGCTTGGTGAGATTGAATGGCCACAGGAATTTCATCAGCTGATTGAAATTTGGCCCAACATTCGCAATTTCATGGATGATATCTTCGATACATATAATATCATACTTCTCAAGAGCCTGGGAAAAATCAAACAGTAATTTGATTACCATTACAGTAAAGAATATCTCAAACTTACTGATCAGACGAAATTCCAGAAGGAAATTATACCTGTTCAATAATGTTATTGTCAGTTAAAGGAACCATTTGCTTCTCCAACTTTAAATTTCCCTTCTTGGTTATAAGATCCTTCACATGCTTCAAGTTAGGGTGTCTGGAGAAAATTAAAAAGGTAAGTGTGATGTATAAACCACAAGCAACATCATCCAATCCAAATAAATGCCTACTGTCAAAACAATCCAATATGTTCAGACTTGATCAGCTAGACTTAGATGCCACATTATAAATACTGTACACTAAACATATATGATCACATTCTCACACACCAGACAAGCACATATATAGTAGCTTTGATCCAAATATGTGTGTGTATATGTCTAAATTCATATACTAGAAGTCTAGAACAGAGCAGACATAATCCCAAATAGCATCAATGAAGATTCATGTTCTCATACCCGTATGTTACATATGGTTCCACTTTCTGCAACATTGCTAGATTTACTTCACTCGCTTCGAGAAAGACACCGCTGAAGTTTTTCCTCAAACACAAAGAATTCAAAATCTTCTTAACTTGTGGATGAATATCACTTCGCCTGAAAAAATTATAATGTGCCAACAGTGAGAACACAAATTAATCGCGCCATGACAGAAATAGATATTCACCTACCCTTGTTGAATACGTATGACAAAAAGCAGCTTTGAGCTTACTGCATCAGTTTTCCTCCTCTTTGACCTGTGCTTCAGGTTAACAAGGTCAAGTTCCTACAACAAACATTTCCCAAAAGATATTTAAAATCACATGTAGGTAGATTGTAAATTGCACACAATTAGAAAGAACGGAAAGTGGACAAACCAAGAACTTACACCCTTAACAAGATTAGGTTCAAAAAATATTGATTTCATGTCCCCTTAAGATCAGCTCCCCAATTCAATACATTGTCAATGAGGCCCAGACAAAAATGAAGGGAAAAGGGAAATACATTAACAAATAACAAGGGAAAAAAATGTTTGCAGCTTATGTAAGCTCCAATCAACCCTATCCCACTGGCTAGTTATCACATTCACACCGTTCTTTACACAACCCAGTTATCCTCTCAGCAATTAAGGACATACCCTGTGATCTTAACTAATTGGATAGTTTGAAAGTTTCAATCAGCAAATTAACAAATGAGTCGTTTCCATGACTTCAACGATCACTTCCGTAAGTTATATGCTTTCAAACCATAAAATTAGTAAATTTGATCCCACAAAGTTTGAATCGACATATATATTAAATACAGGATTTGAAAGCATATATCTCTATCTTATTCAAATGAATTGGTCTCTTACAGAATCAGACAGATACAATACATAATAAGAGCTATGTAATCGAGTATATCGAATCATAAAAAAGAAGGCATATAGAATAACATACTTTGTTACGAAATTCCGCGATGAACTGCTCTGCCCTTTTGAAAGCAAGTTTCTTGTCTTGCTTGTTCTGCCATTTTCTCTCGAGCAACTGCTGCTTCCTTCGAATAGCCCATTCTTCACTGCTCTTCCTCTTCTTCAGCACTGTTTCTTCAATATAATTCAGTTCACCTTTTTGTTGCTCATGGAGCTGCAACTCGTTGTTGTTCTCCATTGCGGAATAGACGAATGAACAATTTTTGCGCAGAAAGGGAAGTGCGAAAAAGAGGAGGTTTAGGGTTTTGATCGGGACGGCTGCGACAGGGGAGAACAAAATATTACTCTATAAGCAACAATCTTTGATGAACAACGAGAATTGAAAAACAAAATCCTGATTTCTTGTTTCCTGGCATCAGTTAACACTGACGAACAAACGGCTATAAACTGATCAACCGCGATATTCGATCAACAACGAGAGTTGAAAAGGAAGATGAACAGAATTGAGAATCACCTGTTGTAACTAGAACGGCGGGATGATGCGTTTTGTGAAGCACTTGTCCGTTCGCCGGAAAAACATCGGCCGTAAACCCCTAATAGATATGTATAGAGTTTATGCAAACCTGCACACAGTACTGGGCCATTCTAGGAACCCATCGCATTTGCTCAGGGACATAGGATGGGCCGGCCCACCAATATAATTATTTTAAATAAAGATATTATATTAAAAAGTTACCACAACTAATACTTAATACAATTAAAACCAATTTCAAAGGAAAAGGCAAAACTAACAAGGTGATCCAAAATTTCAAGAAAGAGGTTGATTAAAAAATTAACATGTATTTTTTCGTTTACTTTTGACATGTTTGATTTTCTTACACCATACTTAGAAGGATCAAGTTTGTTAAATATAAGGGATTGGCGGCACAGTTTGTTGTCCGCTTTCCATCTAACTCGAATGTTCGCTATATTCATCCAAGAATAGAATCACTAATGCCAATGCTGTCTTTCAACTGAAAAAAATATGTGTGCCTCTTAGGAGTGACAGATTCAGTAATGGCAATGGAGGATGATAGATAATATGGAGATGCATTATGAGTTAATAGCATTTTAGCACAAAAGGTATAGTAATCAACACAATGGACCTACTTAGACTGGTGAAGAATTGGGAGTTGGCTGCTTAACATTTAATGTCACCATAATATATAAAGTCAAGTAATCAGCTAGGAACATCTATCTATCTATCTTAATCTAGTAAATACTCCAGCTAATTCAAGTTGGACCATATCTAATTATAAGCCCGCATATTATAATTATTAGCGTAATTGGTAAATAACTTCTTTTTTCACTTCGCCTCTTATCTTCAACGTATAATATAATCGACCACGCACTATATATATAATGAATATTGTTAGAGTAATTTATTTAACAACAATGTTGTAAATTATGTTCCCCAATTCAAACTAAACGGCTTCTAGTTATACTGTTTTCCCCGACAAGCTAAGATCAGTCGTACTACGCTCCTTAACTACGAGCGCTTCATGCATCTAGATGGCTAGGCAAACTCGGATACTTGTTGTTGTATTACTCAAAGATATTTTTACAAACAAGAGCTTTACAAGAGAGATTTTAGAGTGGTTTTTGGTGGATGGTGATGAGGGGTGACCTCGCCTATTAGAGCCTTGGCCACGAATGCTCTAATTCTCATAAGTCATTAAGGATCCTTTCAAACTAGAGCTTGTCAAAATGACCGTAGAACTTTCCTAAGACTCTATCTAGATAAGGCATCAAGATTCCTTCGAGTTCTAGAAGTATCCAACTCTCCACCGTCTTCCGTAGAGATCCACCTCCATATGGAACGTCACACCAACTTCTACACGAGTCTAAAGATTTCCACCGGTTTCTAGACTTGTCTCGATCCGTCTAGTGCCTTCCGTGTCTCGTCTAGTTCCTCTATGATCCTTCCTGATGATTCCGCCTTGCTAAAACATTCGAACGTAAAAGAAATGAAGAAATTGACATGTTAACGTGGCGGTTCTAATTATAACGTACAAACAAACAACCAACTAACTAATTAAGAAGTGGTCCAATTAAGTAGCAAAGTAATAATTTTGTCCCCACCAAATTACAATAAATATAACGAAAATTTTCACAAGTAAAAAGATTAAATTGAATAGGTGTTAGGTGTAATTTATGATTGGATATGTAATAGCTGGCTCTGCTACTCCCATACTCACATGCCCCCAATAACAACTTCAACATTGTGTATTTGTGTTACGTGTCAGTATGGTCCCTCATTCAAGTTTCATCCACGACCTACGTGGCGTTACGTTCTTCGACTTACGTACTTGGTCTTGTCAATTTTTATGCGTTAAAATCGTCCTTGTAGGGATGATATATGATCGAATAAAACAGAAAATACAGTAATCTATAATGAATAGTTTATGATTGTGAGATGAACCTACCAAATTACCTTTCAAAGAACCCACACATACTTCAATTCGATTGCCCAACTTGGCTATATACAATAACACCCACGCATTTCTCTTCTTTTGTAGGCATTTGTCGATTTCCTATTAGACTACATAGATGATTGGACCGCGTTGTTGGAGAGATGGATCAAAGTCAAGACGGACGGGACGGTTTAGAGAAACGGCAAATGACTTACTTAGGAACACTCTGGATGAGTGGTAACGGGGCTTGCTTTGTTCACAAGTTTGGGACATGAACGGTACCCATGACGAAACTATCGGGTATTATTGGAGATAATAAGTTCCTACATCGAAAGTGGAGAATATTCCGAGCTTAGTATTTAAGGTCGATGAACTACTCCTCCTATTGCCAATTAGTTTTAGTAATGAACCTTGCCGGGGTTTATGTGTTGGACTTTGAAAGGTATCTCACACGGTCTTGAAATTGTTGTTGTGGAGACAGACTAGCAACTATCTATCAAGTTCTTAAATAACAATATACCCCGGTGCCACCCCTCTCAGCATGGTTCATAGATATTAAGACTATTTGCAAAGAGATGAATTATACAAACTCGACATATTTAAATAACCTTAATTGTGCTGCGGATTTCCTAGTCAATTTAGCGTCTAACCAAAAAATATTATTGGGTACCAAACAAATCGTATGATAGTCTCCATACCTCCTTGGACCAAATATTATGATCGGGTTCCAAACCATAATCATGAGGTTTGATCTAGTCTCAACCGTATCCTGGCCAACACTTCCGAACGGTTGGAAGGATAATTATGCATTCATTTATAAAGTATCTAGAAATGTCGATTCGTGAGAATATTATATTTTACACTTATAATGTAGGTTGTCCCTTGGATTTTAATAGAATCTCATTAATCCCTTGGTGGTTCACCCAACTAAAGACGTTATATATTTCTTCCAACATGATACAACGTGCAATATGTATCTTTTTATTTATGTCTGCAAGATTGTTAGGAAAATCACACAAAACACAGACTATATATATATATATCTATATATATATATATATATATTTTGTAGATCATATCAGAAAACTGCTAACGTGTATACATAAGAACAGATTCGTAATTATTATTAGTTTTGTTACGAATATGTCACCATTCAACGGTTTAAAATTGTTTTTATGTATACACGTTAGGGGTGTTCTCATGGGAACCACCCCCTCTCTCTATATATATATATATAACGCGTATGTATCTATACGTGTACTGTACACATTCCATATTACAGTTGATAACATTTGAGTTGGATATAGAGATACCAGGTGTGATATTTCACTTCACTTCGCACGTACTGAATAGGCAAAAAAAATACTCCCTCCGATCAAAAATAAGTGTCGTTTTAGCATTAGAAATTTGATCAAAATTATCTGTCGTTTTAAGTTTTCTAGGTCAATAAATGAACAATAATTATAAGAAATGTTCTTGAAAATTGGTGTAAATGGTTAATTTTAGTTCTAAAATCTTTCTTATTGGTTTAAAAGAAGGTTGAATATTAAATATGTGATAAGATTTAGAAAAACTTTACAAAATCTATGTTATTTAATATTTGTCTTAAAAATTGTGTCAAAGGCTAAAATGACAGTTATTTTTTATCGGAGGTAGTAAATAAATAAAGTTTTCCTTACTGTTTTTAAAGGTATGCTGGTGTGAGTGTTCATAAAATTCCAATTTAACCGTTCCGATTTTCAAAAATTCTTGTCTAATTTTCTATCTTATTTTCAAAACTATCTAAACCTAACATTATTTTTATTTATTAATTATAAACAGGAACGTATATTAATAGCTATATACAATTATAGAAAGCAAGATGTGCCTCAACTATATTTTCTTGCTTTTCCAAATTAATGTCAAAATTTATCAACCTGCCACTTCATACATTACAGAATTTGAAAATATTTATTAGTTGTTGATCATTAAATAGAATGAACCACCCAGCAACAACACATAAACTAATAATTCATCATTCTAAAAAAAGTATTTTATTTCAGAGAAATATATTTCTTATTTGTTAGAGAAATCTCACACACATGCAATTCAACTACAATCAAATCAATCGCCTTATAAATGCTAACACCAAGCATCAACTTCAATCCAAACACAGCCTAATCATAGCTTCTTCTTCTTCTTTCCTTCAAACAAAACAAAAGCTGAACATGGTGAAATCGTCGTCATCACCATTACAAACTCTATTCTCCCGGTTGTTCATTACTATCCTGATCACATCAGCTGTATCCGCAGATCCTCGAATCAAGCTGCCACCAGGTGTTTCGATTCCGGGGGTTATCGGGTTTGGAGACTCGATAATCGATCCAGGCAACAACAACTACATTAAAACTATAGTCAAATGTAATTTCTCTCCTTATGGTAAAGATTTCAAAGCAAGTCGTCCCACTGGAAGATTTTGCAATGGCAGGATTCCTACTGATCTTATAGGTACGTACACCTACTGCTTAATATACTGCCATGCAAGCATACTTGTCCAGGTCGATTTTCAAATCGACATGGCCTACTCTTCTGGTTTCTGTTGAAGCTTTTCTTTCATTGGTTTTTTCATACATATCTAGTAATATAGGTTTTTACTATTTTAAGTGTTTGAGGATATATGTTTCCAAAGTTGTATTTTTTTTAATAAAATTAATGAAATGATATATTGTTGTGAATTTGCAGTTGAGGAATTGGGCATTAAAAGCTATCTACCAGCCTATTTGGATCCAGATTTGCAACCAGAAGAGCTATTAACTGGAGTTAGTTTTGCCTCAGGAGCTTCAGGATATGATCCTCTTACTTCCACAGTAGCTGTACGTATTTTGCAACTTCAACTGCGTGATTGGAGTTTTAATTACTGACAGTGAAATTCCTTTTACTTTTTACAGTCAGTGATATCGTTATCAGATCAGCTGAAACTGTTCACGGAATACGTGGAAAAGTTGAAGAAGATGGTTGGAGAAGAAAGGACGAATTTCATAATTACGAACAGTGTGTTCATAATAGTTGCAGGAAGTGATGACATTGCTAATACATACTTCGGCACTCCATTTAGAAGAAAGAGTTATGATTTCAATTCTTATACTGATCTTATGCTCAACTCCGCTTCCTCCTTCGTCCAGCAACTGCATGAACTAGGAGCTAGGAGAATAGGGGTGTTTGGCGCCCCACCAATTGGGTGTGTGCCGTCACAAAGAACACTAGGAGGAGGTCCTATAAGAGTCTGCGCAAATGACTACAATGAAGTTGCCCAACTCTTTAACTCGAAGCTCGCTTCTAACCTTGCTTCGCTCAACTCCCAGCATCCTAACTCGAGGATCGTCTACATCGACATCTACACTCCACTGCTCGACATCATTCTCTATCCCGCCAACTATGGTACATTCATTCTCTATCACTCCATCCATATCCATATATATATGTATATTGTACATTGACTAATGGTGGTGGTGGTTGATTGGGATGTGAAGGGTTGGACGTAGTGAACGAAGGATGCTGCGGAACGGGGCTACTAGAGGTATCTGTACTGTGTAACAAGTTTGATCCAGTGTGCGAGGATCCATCAAAGTATCTATTCTGGGATAGTTACCATCCAACAGAGAAAGGATATCAGATTCTTACGCAGAACGTCCTAAGCAAATATATTGGCAGCTTGATTTGATCCGGTGTGCGAGGTTCCATACCAATATATATTCCTTTTTTATTTCTTCTAAATTGCATATATATATTAATAAATGATTCTTTGTTTTTTCTGAAGTACATATCCGTGATAATATTAATTTCTAAATAAAAATAATTTTTGATCGAGCTACAAAATCAAGGCTTACTAAGAAATAGCTAAAAATTGATTTACATAATAATATCATTTACTAAAAATATTGCGAAATGAAAAATAAAATAATAAAATCGGTTTCCGAGGTATCAGTAATTAACTCCTTCGGCTTAACTCTTTGTTCGTTCCCCAGCAAATAAACACTTATTAAATTGCATCTACAAAAAAATTTATACAAACAATATAAATATAATATTAAATATAACTTTTTTTACTTGATTATTCATCACAATTATAACTCATAGATCACCGACAACCGGTAAGATGTGTGTCCCCTGTCTACTATGTAAATATATCTAGCAAAACTCACGCAAAGGATTGTTTACAAGTTTCCAATGAAATACTACTCGGGGCCCGTTTGGTTTCAACTCCGGAATCGGAAACGGAATGGAAACGAATCTAGTCCATATGTATATCATTGTTCTTGAAAGTTTGTGGAATCATTCCTTGTGGTTTAAAGGAATTGGAGTAGAATTTGGTTACTTTTGAAACCCTATAGGGTAATAAAATGTGAGGGAGCAAGTGCATTTTGCATTAATCTCCAAGGAATGATTCCACCGAACTTCATGAATAAGGATATACATATGGACTAAATTCGTTTCCATTCCGTTTCCGTTTTCGGAGTTTGAACCAAACGGGCCCTCAATGTATTTAGAATCTCGAGAGATCCAATCCACGACACAAAAACAAAGAGTATAAAAAGATGAAGAAAACACAATGTCACACGAGTCTGAATATCCATTGATCTCCTCGCTCACAAATTCCTAGTTCGAATTAAGGGCTCCTTTGGTTTTAACTTCGGAATCGGAAACAGAATAGAAACATATCTATATTCTTGTTCACGAAAGTTTTTGGAATCATTTCTGGTCGTTTGAAGTAATTGGAATTGAATTTGATTACTTTTGATACCCTATAGAAAAACAAAATGTAAGGAGACAAATGCATTTTTTATAAAACCATAAGAATGTTCTATAAAATTTCATGAATAAGGATATACATATGGACTAAATTCGTTTTTATTCCGTTTTCGTTTCTGAAATTGAAACCAAACGGGCTCTAAGATTCTTTTAAGCTACGGAAAGCTTGATCTCAATTTGAATCTTGAATGATCTCGACGAAAAGGCAGAGTAAGAATGAAGAGATTTGGGTTTCAGTGAGACAAAGATAACCTTAAGTGTCCTACTCCCCTGTGGTTGTAGTTAGTGAAAGGGTCAGCTCAGTTTGATTTGATCTTTTCATAAATGAAACCCGGTTCAACCCTATTCACAATTTCACAAGATTGTTAAAAGCAAATCTGGACCAATTGGCATTTTTTTCGTTTTCAGTCCAGGTTGAACCCCTATTCGTCAAAGTGTTGAAGCAAATTTGGACCAATGGACTTCTTCGGTTTTTTCTTTTTAGACCCGGTTCAGTCTTTTAACCTAGCAAGCCAAAAATGGATCAGTCGGTCCATCAATTTGGAATTAGGCTGAACATAATACATCAATTAATCGGATCATGCCGGATACTTCACAACCCAATTTACTTACAAATGATACAAACTAAATATACCAGTTAGCTGCACAACTTTTTTTTAATTTTTATTATAAATTGATTTTAGAATCAACTCGTCAAGCTTACATGCTGATATTGAAGCTAAAGTGTTATGTTGAAGTATCACGGTAGTATTTATGGATTAATCTCACTACGTGTACATTATCGTGTAAACTCGAGGTAGAATGATTAATATTAGAGAACCACATCAAACTTTGGGTAGTTATTGAGAGCATACAACTTGGATATCAATCAAAACTTATATGACATAATAAATCGATAACATAAAACTACTAATCTATCATCGATATTTGATTGTATTGAACCTTTTAGAATTGAATGATTACGAGAATACATTACAGTTAAAGAGAAAATACTACAATCCATCATGAATCCAAAGATTAGTGGATGGTTATCTCCACAAAATGTGGACCCGGGTTGAATTGTTTGGGCCATTATGAGCCCAGTACAGATAGGCCCACTTTCACCCAAGTAAATTTACAAGTTTCTGCTTGGTCACACGTGACACGACACTACTATAAATATTCAACTATTTACTTTACAAAAAGTGACTTCTATGATTGCGTCATTTCTCCAAACCTATTGGCAAAAAGTAAATTTCTGATCAAGGGTATTTTTGTCAAATAGTATAAATTTCTGAATCAAAAAAGTAAACAACTAATTCAGGGTATTTTGGTCAAATAGTATAAATTTTACTAGAAAATAGTTATCGATGATTTATATCATACTAGTTTATATCCCGCACCTTGTGCGGGTATATTTAAATATTGATGGATCTTCACAGGCATATCTCGGAAGATCCGAGAAGAATGACGGAAGGGGAGAGACTTAGACTTTCATAAACATGTAATAATGAAAACCAAAGTTGTTGAAATAATAATTATTGAAAACAAATTAAGAAATAAATAAGCAATAGCAGAATGTGTGTAATGATTGACGTAGGGAATAACCTGAAAATTTAGACGAAGATTAGTTGGAAAAAGAGTTCTTATTAGATTTTGTTTTAATGAAAAAAAAGTTGTATGGCTTAATACTTGAATTAATAAAAGATTTAATCCGAGAAAAAACTTGGAGGCGCCACATCAACATTAGTTTAGTTTAACAGTATATATAGATAAGTTGTTTTAATATGAAAATAATATAAAAAAAGTTCAATTTTGCAGGAAAAAAAAATTTAAAAATAAAAACAATGATTTCCTTGTTGCAAGTTGGTCCAATGGTCCCTCCTCACTCCTCAAGTCGTAGTAGTTAGTTGCCTTGTATTTTTGCCATAGCTATCTCGTCACGAGACTCACAACCAATATTGTTACCAAAAAATGCTATTCTTAATAAATTTATTTTCTAAATTCAACATAATTAACTATGGCTTCAATTGTACGTGTGATCACCCATCACATATTCTGCAGATATTTTGGCTCACCATATATATGTATTAAGGGAAAATGTACGTACCCAAATAGTCACGTACAATTTTTATAATTATTGTTGTCACAATATTTGTCTTTTCATTTGATAAAAAAGTTTAAAAAGTATATATACAAATCTATTAAATATTATATATGATTCATCATATATTTTAAGGGTTGTTGCTATTCGTACCACAGTTTAATTTGGTGCTATACGTACCCAGCGTACGGCTACGCCTCGCATAGGCGTAGTCCATTTTCCTTAGTATTTATATCGGAATTTTTGATATGGACGACTACGCGTACGCATGGGGTATACGTAGCCATTTTCCTATTTTTTCTGAACGAAATCAACTTATTACTACGCGTACGCTAGACGTAGCCGGACCGCGAGTATAAATAGCATGAAACATGTGGTACGAATAGCAATCTCGATTTTAAAGGATTTTTCTTTTACTACAAAACTAGCCCGCAACTTAATCTATATTACTTACTAAAACTAAGGACACTACCGCCACGTGTCGTCCAACGAGTAATGCCACATAGGATTTTTTGTGAAATATTTACTAAAATGCCATTTTAATTAATCTTTAAAGTAATTAGTAAATTGTTATTATTATTAATTATTTTTATTATAATTTTATAATAAAAATATTGTTACAAAATTTTTGTTAACTGCCGAAATATTTTGTTGGCCAAATTTTACGCTAATCAATATTTTGTTACAATATTTTTGGTGTTAAAATTAATTGTTAACCAAAATAACTTTTTAATTAATAATTTGTTAACGAATCTTTTTGTTAACTTCCGGGATTTATATTTGTAGATTTTTAATTTTCAATATATATTGTGCTGGTATTTTCTTTAGCTAATATATAAAGTAATTACTAAACTGTTTTTTTTAAAAAAATTACTAAAATGCCATTTATATTAATTGGTAAAATAATTAATATTTATATAGCCGGATTCTGTTTAACAACTCCTCCTCATATCTATACTTTTTTTTTTATTTCATTATAAATCTGATTTTAGTTAAATTTATTGTTATTATTATCCATAGTACTTTTGTTGATTAACAATTAACCGTGTAAAAAGTTTCAATTTATAATTTTTTTTTGTTTTAAAATCTATATATATAATTAGTTAGTTTTAAATCTATATATTTAATTAGTTAGTAAAAAACGTAACCAAATAATAAAACATTATTTTTTTAACTAAATCTAATAAAACAATATCTAATTAGTTAGTTTAATATTGTATTTAATTAGTTTTATTAAAAAAAAAACTTCTCACACAATCTTCTTAATAAATTTGTTGCTAAAATTATTCGGTCATATTTGTTTATCGTAAAACTTCTCACACAATCTTCTCAGATCAGATAAATTGGTTGCTAAATTATTCGGTCATATCTTTTTAACGTAAAACTTCTCTCCCAATCTTATCAGATAAATTTTTTTCTAATAAGTTAATATACGAAAATTTCACTATATATATCAAACACCAAACTTTCCAAGATTTTCAAGAAAGTCATATTCAAGTACATTAACAAACTTACAAATCTTGAATTCCATGTTTTGGATTTATAATTTCATTCAATCTGGTTGCTCTACATTATGCAGTAAAAAGAAGCTATTCTCGCGGCAAGTTGAGTGTTAAAGGCATACCCGCCTCTTCAACCCTGGACAATAGCTAGCAGTTCGAGTGGAGATTCAACAAATGTGTCACAACAGTCAGGTTCGTATTAATCATTTTCGATTTGAAGATACCTTCTACGTTTGTGTTCGTGTTTGTATGTCCGATTGATATACTTATTTCTATAATTTCCGATTTGATCGAAAGCCTCCAGTTTCGATTTTTGATTTCCAATTGATATACTGTATATTGCGCAGTTTTTGTTTTAGTTCCTTGATTTAATTTTTTCAGTTTCAGTTCCTCCCGCACGATTATTCACCACCTCCATTTCTTCCGCTCTCTGTTGTACAATTCTCCGCCACCAATTACAAATGTAAACCGTGGCCTTCCCAGCGGATTTAAATCCCCCGTTGCACAAACTCCTTCCTACAAGACAAGGTATTCACTATTCAGTTTGTTCTTTCTATTTTTGCAGTTTTCTCAAATATCTACGAGTGTGAGGAAATCAAATTGCTGGTTTCTTATGCTTTCTTCTCTTTTATGTAAGTAGTTCAAGAGGCCGTACACGAGCGTGTTGATTGTTCCGATGGGTGTCGAAGCTTCCATCGGTGGTTGAATAGTAGACTTCAGATTCTTTGTTGTCTTTATTAATAGGTTATGAATGCAACAATGCCTTACTAGCCCATGCCGAATGTGCTATATGTGGAAGGCTATGCTCTAGATTTGACTAGGTTTATGGAGCCTTCATTCGGTCCATGGGAACCTCCTTAGGCGGCATTTACAAGTGGTTGTTGTTGCGAGAGCTTCCCTTGGTTTGCCGGTTCTTGAATACATTGTCACAGACAAACCTTTGTGTGTGTAACACTTTATGGATCATCCTCCATATATGAGAAGATGTTCCTGTTGGCGTACCTGAGCATACTTTACACTTTATGGATCATCCTCCATATATGAGAAGATGTTCCTGTTGGCGTACCTGAGCATACACCATTCTTGCCAGATGACGGCTTCCTTTTCACCGGAGCAGGTCACGCGGAGGTTTTAGATGGCCATGGAGACGCAGGAGGTGCATGTGTCGGGTGTCGAGGTTGGTGGCGTAGGTGGTGTTAACAACGATAAAGGGCAGGGCCGTTGCAGCTGTATTGGGTGTAATTGATGGGATTTGCGGCTTCTCCACCATGTTTTGAGGTACCATGTGGTCTAGGTTAAGAAAAGGATCGATTCTTCTTCCTTGATCGTGCGATGGTAAACCTTTGCAGGAGTTGCACTTGGTGTTATTTGGCCTTCGGAGCTATTCTTCTTCCTTGATGGTGCGATGTCCAGTCTTATTTAGAGATTTGCAGTTCACCAAAAGATCAACGACATGTATAGAGTTTAACTTGTGTTTTAATGAAAATAGGTAAATTGGTGAATCTTGTATTTTGATGTATATATTATGTATTCAGTAATGTATTTTTAGAGTAAGTCTTAATGGAATTTTTTAAATTTTTTTTTATTATTATCTTAAGTATCATTAGTTGTATTAAATTTAAGGATCTCCTACTATTTCATAATTTGATTATCTAAGTAATACGATTTATATTACTTACTAAAACTAAGGACGCTACCGACACATGTCAATCAACGAGTAATGCCACATAGGATTTTTTTAAAATATTTACTAAAATGCCATTTTAATTAATATTTAAAGTAATTCGTAAACTGTTATTATTATTAATTATTTTAATTATAATTTTATAAGGGATCCTAACCAACATAATTTATATTAACAAAATTAAATTAATTAAATTTCTTTTTATTAAAATCCCTAAATGTTAGGGGAAAATTGATTCAAATTTCTAACAAATACAATTTATAAAAAAATATTTTCCTATTTTTTAATAGAATTTTATACGTAAATTTCTGAATTTTTAAATTACAAATCTTTTTTTTTTTAAAAAAGCATAATCTATATGTTACTAGAATTTGATACTTAAATGTTGTTTTTTTACTATTTTTTAATAGAATTTGATATATAAAGCTGATGTGACATTCTCACGTTTTTTTTCGAATTAAATTTTTTACTAAATTGAAAATTAAGCTAAATTTTTTTTATTCAAAGAATATTTAAATTATAAATTAAAAAAAATTAAAAACGTCAAAAAACTCAAAGAAGTTTTGAAAAATCTGTATGATTTGCTAATTAGAAAAACCTTTTTTATTAAATAAAAAATATAAATGTTTTAAAAATTCATCAAAAAAATCAAATCAGTTTTAAAAAATTAGTACGGTTTGTTTCTAATTAGAAAAACTTTTTTTTATTAAATCAAAGATATAAATGTTAAAATTTAAAATTCGTCCAAAAAATCAAATTAGTTTTAAAAATCTGTACGGTTTGTTAATTAATAATTTTTTTCATTAAATGTAAAATATATTTGTTAAATTTTAAATTCGTCAGAAAAATCAAGACTGGTTAAAAAAATATGTACGATTTGTTAATTAATAAATAAAAATATAAAATATCATCCACAAATTTATTTCTAAAACAAAATAAAATTTTAAAATGTAAGATATAAGCCGAACGTTTTTTCAATATGAAGATTACATCAATAAAATCTTAACCAAAAATATCATTCATGGTGCCGTTTAACTCAAATTCATTTCGTAATAAATAAATCTAAATTTTAAAATATAAGTTGAATGCTTCGGTATAAAGATTCGGTAAATCAAATCTTAAGCGAATCAAACAAAACTTATTAGATAAACTTCTTATATAAATCTTTTCGAGCAATCAAACAAAACTTATCGGATAAACTTCTTATATAAATCTTCTCGAGCAAGCAATATACAATTTTGTCTTCAATTTTTCTATATATAAGGATCACCTAATTACTCAGTATTCATCTATCTCGCACGTTTTTACCAATCTGAAAAATCATAATCATTTTGTCATTGATCGAAGGTAATTCTATCGATAAGTGTCAATATCTCATAAGCAGTAGATGAGTGTTAATTGGAGATCGGGTAGAGGGCAAAGTTTCTCATATCGTCTCGAATCACCCATTAAACCTTTGGATTATCTCACAATCTCTCTTTTTTAATAATTAATGAGCTTGATAAATTGGTTAGATATTTTGCACAGTACGAGTATTTTAATGAAAATTATTTTTTCTTTGCAGGTGGGAGGAATTCGGTGACATCGTAGTCCTCCCGGGATCTTCCTTTAAAAATCTCGTGGAACTCAATATGTAGTATAATTTGGATTGCTATTGCTAAATGTCCAATTTAACAGATGCATGTCACGCAAAAAGTTTATATTAATTGTTGATTAAGTATGATGTAATTATAATATATATTTTTATTTATTGAAAAACAAATGAAATCAAACACATACATACAGGTCACGAAAAATTTTCATTTTAATAATTGATTAATGAAATTTCAAGTATAAAATATATTATTATTTATTAAAAAAAAATAAAACAAAACCCGTGCTTGGCACGGGCACTGAACTAGTTTGCAACAAAAACTGAAAAACATGCAAGAAGACCAATAAGAGGTTGACTTATTATAGTATTGACTGGTCAAAATAGGGCTGACAAAGATCTACAAAGATTGCTCTTTTTGGGAGCCTCCGCTTCCATTGCAGCAGCAGCAGCGCCTGATAAAAGCTGCATATTCAAAGTTTTAATTTAACAAAAACAACCCTTAAAATATACCATTTTCCAAAAAAAAACTACCTTATATTGCAATATTATACAAAATAACGCTCAAAATCATATATTATAAAATTTTCACTTAAATGATCGAATTGACTGAACTTTATAGCAAAAATGTTTATGAGCGAGCGTGACTCTACTAATAATGGTTTGAAGGAGTTTTTGTGTAATATGAAATGTCATTTTTTTTAAAAATAATCTTTTGTGTAATAATACGATTTATAGATGATTTTTAACAATAAACCTTTCATTATCAGATTTTTCTTACACTCTCATGTACACCGCCATTATAGTGTTCAATGAGAACAAATCGTAAACAGCTCTTGAACGATACACCGATTATATGTGAGTAAACCGTCAAATATATGTTACTATACCACCAAATATATAGATTCAGGTCCGTCAAATCTTCTTTCATTAATAACATGATTTTTTTTAATTCTTTAATATCTATCTATATATATATATATATATTTTTGCATAGAAGTAGAAAAAAAATCAATAAATAAATGAATAGGATTTTTACTCACCTCTTGTGCTTCAATTATCTTCCTGAGTCTATTGTTCTCCTGGGTAAGCAGATCTATCTTTTTTTCCAGCTCAATTGTATAAGCCTAAACCAAAATCCATAAATAACCATTAAGGACCAAGATTCATGCAAATTCCATTTAGTCACCAAAAACTAACAACTTTGATAAACTTACCCTTCTTCTGTTCCGGGAACGGGTAGCAGACTCTCTGTTCTTCATCATACGCTTGTACCTCCTATCACCACCACCACCAGATGATTCAGTTACCTTTGAATCTCTCTCCTTGAAAAAAGGATCGCTCAAATCCGACAGGAAACTCGAACCAGGCTCGCCGGAGATCGGTGGGTCTGTGCGACCCGCTGGCGGAGTTAGAAAGTCTTGAAGGATCATCGCCGTCGGCGGTGTACTGGAGTTTAAATCAGGAGGTGAAGAAAAAGAAGAAAGACCAAATATTTTCTCTCCCATTGGATGAACTGAACCCTCAATTCCTCAAAATATATGATATTATTTTGTGGGTGATGCAAACTGCTACTGATATATATGTACATATTTTCACAGTAGAGCATTGTTGAGAATCTGTGATGTTAAGAAAGTGGGGACATTAGAGGGAATTTATCTTTTATGTTTTCTTTTTCTGTTGTTTGTGGAGTGACCAAACAGAGCATATCATATATATTGTTTTACTAGATGCTCTGTGGCAACTGAGTTCGGATCGAAAGCTCGGCTGGAGCTCGCTCACTGGTATCGTGTAACACTCGTGCAAGTTGGTTCAGAAATATCTTTCACCTTGTACGTCGTAGATTAAAAGAAAATGGAAAACCGAATATTGGAACAGTGCTAGAAGTAGAGATTCAATCATAGACTGAAAGAAGATATTTATTTACTATATTTGCTTATAAATATGACGTCAAACAACCCTACTGTAAGACAAGATTTACTCATCAATGCATAACCCTCAAGAAAATGACAGCAATGACCAAGTAGCAAATGAGGAGGCAAAAAGGTTGCTCAACTGACTTTAATGCTTTGTTATATTGTCTTCTTACATACCCAGATACCCTGAAGCTGATTGCTCCATTGGTACATGGATTCAAATTGGTAGATTTTGAAGAAAAACATGCCATAAAGAGTAAATTGGGCCTAGTAGGCCTGTTTCTAAGACCAAAAACGTAAAAGGCAGCTTCTTATTATTGAAAAGCATACAATAGTTTGTACAATATAGAGAGAGCCCCAACTGATCAGAGGCTACAAAAATCAACGGCGGGCTGCTCTATACAACGAAAACCGTTAGCTAGCATGCCTCTGCCTCTAATCTTCCCAATCTCTAGAACTGAAGCGGGCTCGAAAACGTCTGTCCGAATGTCCAGCTCGAAGGAGCGACGCTGTCGAAGATCTTAACCACTCCATCTGTCGTGGTCACCTTGAAAGACAATGCCTGCCCATTTAGATACGAATTCGACTGCCAATTAGCGCCCCAGTTCCTCGACATAGCCGTCCAAGCATCCGTTTTTGATCCTTTGATTGAAACCGACTGGATTGAACCTGCTCCTCCAACATTGGTGATCAACACTAGCTCAAAGTAGTCCCTTCCGTTGATGGCGAATCTTACCCCACCATGCTTCTTGCAAGGAACCCTGAAATACACTTCACATTATAAGAATGTTTACCAAACAGAATATCCCACATCGACTACATAATTATATATATATATATAAAGCTCTAACCTTTGGAAGAGAACAGGAATGATGCCGCCCTTGTAGATACCAATCTTCTCCCAAGCAGGCTGCGCCATGTCGAAGTGCTGAAGAGGAGGGTTGCACCACCCACCGTTGTCGTTTGCAAGGGCGTAGTTGGGTGGGCAGAAGTTAGTTGCAGTCACTGTTACTGAATACCCCTTGTTACACCAAGTTGGGTCGCTCTTGTAATCACATATGATCTTATAGCATTGCCCACATGAGGCTCCATCGTTGAACAAAGCAGTACTCAAAGCAGCTGTCCTTGTACCATAACCAGTTGAGTACAGATTTCCATACCCACAAGCTCCTCCTGTTACATAACCAATTCCACATTTTCAATCTAACTTCAAATATACATTTACAGCAGGTGACTATATATGCAGTTCATACCCATTGTGCCTGAAGCATCACTTCCACCATAGAATGTGGCATGAGCTTTGGTCCAGCTAGAAGCCTCGTAGCCATTGACAGTTAATGACAGACAGCACAGCAACACCGCCACTCCAAATGTAATCCTTGAATAAGTCGCCATTTTTGCTTGTTGAGCTCCGATCAAGAAGAGATGGAAGAAAGTTATTATGAGAACAAGTGTTAGACCATCTTCCCAATATATAGAGTGAGATTAGGGTCAAATCACATGAAGAAATCAACACAAAAATAATTAGACAATTTTTTTATCGATTTTATATGGGCCCTCTCTTTCAATCATTCCCATGTTCTCTTCAATCACTATAAGTCGTAACCTTAAGAATTACATCTCACATGCATCTCTTACCACAAAACCCGTCAATAGATCGAAATTCCTAACATACAAACTACTGCTTTTTCCCGTGTGTTTGTTTAATTGTCTTTATTTTGCTGATCCAAGATTGACATTTGCAGATTGAAATTGATTAGTTTCCATGAATCTTATATTTTATGAGTGGAATTCTCAACTGCACATGGCCATTCCTTTGACCTTTTGTGTATCAGTCTGATCATATCATGTGTTGTGCACATGACCACATTTCACATCCAGATTCGTGATTAGTTTGTTTTCTTGTTGGAGAGTTGCTTCAAGAGGACATGTTATTTCGTACTGTTCAACTATCACCCATCATAATTAAGCAGGAGATGCATGCAGATGATTAATAGTCAAATTACATGTTTCTTGCGGAAGAAGATCAACCATACAGTTAAAAGGTCGTTCAGGGTTATGAAATTCTGTATACTATATGTTCTAATCGATATTTTAATACAATTATTATATACATTCAACTGAAACTGTGCATTAATTTACAAAAGTCTTCTACTCGAGTAGCTGGCTTAGACCCAATTTGAACTATTATTAGGCAACAAACATACATGTTATCATAACTACAATTCTTTTAGTTTAAAGCAAAACGCTGTAAAGATGTGTACAGCTAAGACATTGAAATGATTAGATGCTAACTATAATGTAAATCATATCTGTATTATCATTGCAATCAAACCTAAAAAGGTGGCAATCATTGGGAGTATGGTAGCTTAAAAGTTTTTCAATTCTTCACCCACAACAAGCAAGTGGGTAACTGAACTACTAACGATATTGGTTTTTAAGGATAACTAGCAACGATATCGTAATAATGGATTAAGAAATTGATTAATTTACAAGTTAAGTATGGTAGCCATGCCAAGTTGCCATGTTATAGAGACTGGATATCATTAATTGCAACTACTTGCTCATTTAAATATTTAATACTATGCATTTGCCGTTAATGGGTCGTTATTACAATAAGGTTTTCAATCCAAGTGCTTGACCTGCAAGTGCTACGGAAGCTTGAATGAGTTGAGCGGAATTCGTCCGTATTTTGAGGGTCAATACTAATTGTGCTTCTGCAAGAAAGATTAAAAAAAAATCGTACGTAGCAGATGGGTCAACTGTACCAATAGCTTCCAAGCGGAAGAATTCGAATTTATGATTGACAGTAAAGACATAATCAAAGCCTATTTGGGCGATTAACCAAGAACCAAATTCGTTTTACTGAGAGGCTCGTGCATAAGCCGAAGTGGTGTCTTTTGAAGATTGAAATCATTACACGAGCTCAAAAACAAACCTGATAATCAAACACTGTAACTAAGTATCAAGTTCAGCTGAAAACCCAAATATTAGTAGACATAACAATTAAGCAACTTTGGGAAGACTTGGGGGGAAAGACAAGGAGTAATCAGAAATCATCATCCTCCTCTTCAGCAATATGTTTTGCAAGCTCTTGCTCCTGTTGTTGTCTCTCCCTCCTCTTCTCAGCACTTTCTTTTTCCTTGTGAGAATTGGGTGGGAACCTCAAGGCACGGACAGCTTCGTTGTGCATGTTTAGACAGAAAGCAATTCTAGAATTGAATGCTGCTTGAGGCTCATTGGTCGAGTATATGTCTCCAGTCTCCTTTGAGAGCATATATCCATTTGCATGATCCAAGGATGCATCAATGGCACCATCACGAATAGCCTTTGCTACTATGCTTTCAGCATCAGCAACCGGGTTTGGAGAATCTAATCTCAGTTTCTTTGCAACATCTACGAGTGAGATGCGGGAATATGAAATGCTGATGTTTCTTAATCCAGTCCTGATTACGTTGTGCCTCAGCCTTACTATCAAATTGTGAGTCCCATCCGTATTGAAGGTGCTTGCAAACTTCTCAGCAACAGATCTAAACAGCTCCAGATCACCAATTCTCACAGCCTATAACACCACAAGAAACTTCTCATCAGACCCAAATCATAAGCCCTATCAATCAGTCACATCATTGGTTAGGGTCCATAACAGATCTTATTTTCAAAGCTCAACAAAGGAAACAAAGATGTAAGAATGTCTATACTCAGATATAAACTAAGAAACTCACATTTGTCAACTCAAAGTAGGGTCTTAAGGCCTTCTCCATGCCTTTCTGCACAAATATTGTCCTCTCTGGAATTTCCCCAAGAAGTAAGCGAACTATAACAGCCCATTTGGTACACTGAATTCTAAACCCACGTGCCGCAAGTGGGGCTTTCCTAGCAGCTTGAAGAAGGCTCTCCTTTGCATCAGTGTACTCCAGCTGAATCGTTCGAATCTTTCCCAAGTAGAAAAGGTATCGGCAAAACTGCACAAAATATAAGAATACGAGTAAAAACCTTCTTCCCAAAATGTAGAATGTCCAAACAACTAAAAACCAGAATCAGCATGCAACAAAGCTGAACTGGCTAGGATTGTAGGGTGTGCACATTTAGACTTCCAAGAATAACTGTTCGATCCCGTTAATAAATATTGAATTATTGATGTATAATGTATTAAGATATATATAAAGATTTATGTATTTGTGCCGTTATTTTCCCTCAAGGATCTCTCAACCCTCGACAGAAAATAACATAACCACACTTGACAGAAAATATCCAAACATATCAACCCCTCAACCACAAAGACCACCCACAGAAGTAGAAAAAAAATAGAGATGTCTATCTCTGATGTTTAGAGAAAGGAGGAAGCAAAAGAAAATCAAGGCTAAGGGCTCGTAGGAAGTGGAATTTTGTAGATGGATAAATCTTGAAACCTACAGAGGGGAGGCCTGAAATTGAGGAAAGGTATACGATACATCCGATGATAGTACCATGTATGTTGAACATCATAGAATATAGTCTCTGTAGCACAAACTCCAACATGAAGGATGCCAAGAGTATATGGGGTGACATAAAAGGAACATTTTTCTGTGGCGAATGGTCAACTGATTCAACAACTAAAAACTGAAATAGCCAAATCAAAACATAAAAAAATGGACAGTATGATGCAACACCGGAGTATACTGGTGGGTTGTTTACGTGTGGCGTCAGCGCACACATTCAGATGAAGCGTCAACAAGAATAGATCCATCAATAGTTGATGGAAATGGATGATCATCTGGATCGTTAGGTTGGCAATCCTAGCCACCAACCTTTTTACGTCTTTGAAACTGCTAATTGATCTTCTAATCTGAAGAATCAAAAGAACACTACTGACTGATGAGAAGGAAAGATTGTTCTAGATAATTGAATCAGATGCAAGAGTGCAGCTTATCACATACCAGGATGTTTGTTCAACATGCGAGATGGAGAAAATGCAAAATCTACCTTGGCCAGGAATGCCGAGTGTTGATCTCAATGACAAGTTGACTCTTTGATGGTGTTATATGCGTACCAAAATTAATTTTCAAAACGATTTCCTTTTTGAAAAACCACATACCTATGAGCACCTTAAATAAAAGTATTTAACTACTTGTGATATGCACATGTTCAACCCAAGATAGAGAAATATTTGCCAACCGGGAAGGAAATGTACTTTCACTAGATATCACAGCGTAAAGGTGTGAAGATTATGAGCTTGACAAGCTAGCATATTTCATATCAAGAGACATTGTGTTCGTTGAGAAGGTCATTCCATTTGCTCAACCATGACATTAGATGCAACCTCGATATTACATTTTCCATCACAAGGTCAATTTGAATTTTGATGATGATGAAGATTCTTATAGTGAGTGTGTGGAACAGACATGTTGCCTGTTGAGGCATGTATGTCGGTGACAAAGACGTCAAATGTAGAGGAATCAGGAAGAGGGCAACACATTAGGTGGTCTTCAAATTTGTTTAGTAAGTACACCACGCACACGACACGTCTGAGCAGCCCAACCCGTCATCTACTCGGGCATCGGCATTCAAGTAATTGTAATTTGTTGACAGATTATCTAGCATATGAAAGATTTTCATCTCGTCGTCGTAGTTCTTTTACAGGTATTAGTGATGCTCAAGAGCTGGTCACCTTCATCGAGGCCATTACTGATACAAGATAGGGGCGGTCAATGCATCATGAGACACAAGCTGGAAGATAATAGAACTTGGGTTCTTTCTTCTTTACATTATTGGAAGAAAGCACTTGGAAGCAAATGGAGACCCAAGCTTCGGAAGAAAATTGCCAAGAGAAGGGACTTTTCGACAACTAAACTCTCTGTAAACTGTTCCCAATACCAGTTCATCCCCCTAACTCTTTTTTGGCTATTTAGTTACGTCACGCCTATGAGGGGGTAATTTGGCTAAGTTGGGAAGGAGAGTGTGTTAACTCTTCATATGAAGCAGATTTACCAAACGTATATAAGATTAAAACATTTACCTTGTTGGAAATTATCTACTGACACAATACTAGGTAATAGATTTGCATATAGTACCTGCTGGTTTGAGTGAGCTTCAAATCTAGGAGCCTTTGACCTCAGCTTCTCAGCCTGGTCATACAAGTTGTAATGAAGGTAATTGCGGAGAAGCAGGTTAAGCAAAGTTTCCTGCATGCAACATTCCACACACCATTAGGGCCAACATTCCTAATGTTATGATGGTAACAGCTCAGATAACATGCAGGAAGAGTGAAAAATTCTATCAGCAACTGTTTCTCAACATTCACAAACCAACCTGGCCAAGCTCATCATGATGCAATGTAGCAAGACGGTGCAGTGTTAGGAGTTCACTAGAAATGAAAGCACGTGCAAAAATATGCATCAGCATCAGAACAAAAACAAAATTCCAAATTTACAAGTAGAAGCACATCTATAATTTTTATAGCAAAAAATGAGATAAACTCACCCACGAATGTCAGCTAGCTCGCCAGCAAGCTCGTAGCTCAATGAATAGTAGAAGTACAATCTGGATGCTATCACATCAAGGGTTCTCCTATTCAAGGATTTCAGGCGAAGAATACTTGCAGAAGAGCAAGCTTTAGCCTATTGTTGGACACCGTAAGATCACATATGTAAGAAGAAAGATACATCACCGCTCAGATTCAACGATAAGTAAGGACATTACACAGGCAAAATAGCAAACCTCGTTGAATTTTTTCTTATCAATCAAATACAGGAGAACAAGCAAGTAGCAGTAAATCTCCAACTCAGGCAAGACATGCTTTCCAGATGTTTGAATAGAAGATGAGGCTGTATCAACTTCCATTTCATGTTCCCCTGCCTACAATAAACCAGACAAGAATGTAAAAAACATAAGTAGAATATTTACACTAGTAACCAAACAGAAGATGAGGCTATATCAACATCTCAGACAAAAGGCCGTCCAGTCGTCGTAAAATTGAATTACAGCAGCAGACAAGTAGGCAAATCGATCTTAGTCATACAAGATCCGCATACCAAGTGGTATAAACAGAAAGGGAAGAGAAATGCCAATCTAATGCTGAAAAAAAATGGAAGTTGATTGCAACCCTTGCCACAAGCCAAAAGTGAAACCAAATAAAAAGAAAGACATCTATACACGTCAAAGGAAATAATCGTATACATTTTCTGATTTGCATCTACCACCATTTTAGCATGAGTTCACCTCAAAATTACAAGCACAATTTTATCTTCCATCAAAATTATATCACACAAGTGGTACTGGTCAGTGACCACTGCATGATGAATGAGTGACAAATTTGACCGCAAACACAAAGCTGTTCAAGTACTAAATTTGTTTTGGTATTTGTACTTCTACATATTCGGTTCCATATACAGTTCTCAGTTGGCATGATTATATCTGATCAATATGCACTGCCATATCTAATGAGACTTTTTGGATGAGAACAATAGAACAAGAAATTAATTTGCATCAGATCCGGCTATAAACTATGAAAGAATTAATGTGGAAAGTAAGGCTGCTGATCTTATCTGCCAAGAACTAGTTGCATTATTATAGAGAAGTTCATTAAAGCAAACAAAAGTCTAAATTCACGCTCAAATGCTTGTGTAATATTTCAGCATGACTTATGATTCCATCCATCAGGTAATTCCATTGATACAAGATCAAATTGTATGCTTCTACACTCCGCATACATGAAAATCAGAAAGTAGACTCGAGATTGCACACAAGCTTCTCACGACCCTTGTCCTGAATTATAAAGCTACAATAGGATCCACTAAATAGGTCTGCACAGCATAGGAAAAGCAAAAATCAACAAAACAGAAGCAATGTACCTTTGGAACAAATGCAGATAATTTGCTATGAGCATCAGAACCCGGAACGAGGGCAAAATCAATGAATCCCGACAAAACAGAAGGGTCGAGCTTTCTTCGCAAAGCATATGTCAGGCGAACGGCACGAGAAATTCGGCGGACCTCTTTGGTGTACGATCCGGTCTCAATCAGCGATGCAATCTCCTTAAAAACTGTATAAAGACAACATAAATTGAACACCGTTACGAAAAAGGAGAGAGAACAAAACCCTAGAAATGGCAAAAGGATAAAATCGATGAGATGGAGGAAAATTGAAAGCAAAGGATTAGGGTTTACGCTGTAAAGTGGAAGGGACAGCAGATGATATGGAATTGGAAGGCGCTTGAGTGTCCTTCATCTCCACATCTTGAGTCATCTTCGCTGCGTACTAGTAACCCAAACAAAACACCGAAAACAATAAAAATCAGCAGAAGTTGTAGATTCAAACGGGAGCCTTAACAGAATAGGTAGAAGATTCAGAGAATTTAGAGGAATGTAGAGACGAAGGTGAAAGAGTTAGAATCGATACCAGCTAGGTTGTTGATGTTCCCAGTCGGGGATCGGGCTGATGCAGCTGCAAAATTATTCTTTTCTTTCTCTGCAAGAAGGGCGAGCACTGGGGGTGTGCTTACTTCCGTCACAAAATTACCATGGATTGGGATAAATGTAAATGTATTTACATTTATCAACATGATAAAAGACAAAGTGGTAAAATAACAAATAAAACAAATTTTTTTAGAAATAAATCATTATTTATAATGTAAATAATTTACTAAGTTATAAAAACCTAAATATCAATCACATTAATTAATAGTATTGTATAGCTTTATAATATTATCATATTGAGCTCGTATCACATTTTTAATTCAAAATTAAGTCATATTTTATCGAAGTTAAAAAAGTGTTACATTTAACTAAAATGTTTATTATTGTTGTGATATAAACCATATATTTGTTTTCTTGTCTACAAATAAAATAATACCAATGTCAAAATTACTATTAATTTTATAAATATTTAACTTTACAATAAATATAATCTGGAATTTATAATCTACCAAAAAATTATATAACAACTAAAATATGTCTTACAATAAAAAAATTAATCACTTATAAGATAAATCTCAAACCTTAATTTACGCTACACTCTATCATTCATGTTCAATCATAAGTATTCACACATTTGGCTTAACATCATGGTATCCATTTGTTAATGATACACAATAATCAATCCGAATTTACTTATTGATTCATTTTATGATCTAATTGATACGCCATTGAATTAGTATTCAATGTATCAAAACAGGATGTAAGACAAGGCATGTGCGCTGCTTTTTATCCACCATATATATATATGGTAGGGGATATATAAGACAGTTGTATCATCAATCAATTTTCAATCGTGGATACATATGTATCCTTAATATTGAAACGACTATCATAATTAGTATCAAACCAATAGCGATTCATACAAGCTAAATCTTCTAATCGATAATTGGGCCAAAGAAAGAATTCAATTCACCAGTAATTCAAAATTTTAGTTCAAAACCTTTGTTTGTTTCACAAACACGCAAATTCATCATTATCGACATGTCTAATCATGACATTAATCTTCCAACATAAGCATCTTTGATACTTTTAAACTTCATATAATTGAAACCTATCATAATATTAATAACGTAAAATCTCTAAGGGGAAAGATGTGTATAAAACACTTATTTCTTTACTAATTAATATCAATATTTCAATGTTTCGTTACTACTAGGAGTATAAACCCGTGCAACAACATTTTTTTTTCAAAAAATCGGTTATAAATATTGGTTTAAAATTAGTTATAAATATTGGTTTAAGATACATATTTGATATGAAAGGGTGACATTATATTATTTGAGATAAAACTAATTGCATGAATAGGTTAAATTTTAAAAATAATATTTGATTCAAAGAGATTTGTTTGATTAAATACAAATTACAGTCTTATGTAAATTAATTTTAATTATAAATATTGTCATGGTTTAAACCATGTATTTGATATGAAAAGTTTGGGGTTTTATTACACTTATTGCAAGAATTTTAATTTTACATATGCTAAATTTTAAATAAATATTGAATAGGAAGGGTTTGCTTGTTAAATACATTAATTTTACAAAATGTTTTGTAAAAAATCACAAACTTACATGTAGGTAGGATTACCATGAAATCAACACACAATAAAGTTTATGAAATATACTCAAACAACAAAGGTACATAAAGTAAATCAGAATTTCAACCTAAAAAAAGAGAAATCTTGCATAAAGGGATGAAGTCTCCCACCTTTGATCCATGTCGGGGATGGCTTCAGATCCAAGTCCAATGGCATAATTGACGAAGACGGAATTGATGCAAGGGAAAGTGGGAAAGTAGTGTTGGGGATTCCTTTGATGTTAGGGAAAACAGTGGCGGAATTGACGGCTTCATATCCAACTCCAATGGCGGAATTGACAAAGACGGAGAAGTAGTGGGCGAGACGAAGACGAACGACTACTATAAACCCTGACTGCTTCAAATGTTGAATATGGGGATGATTTTATAGGATTTATATTTTACATTTTTCCCTTACGCCCCTCTAATTAATTATATTTAGATTTAAAGTTTTAAACAAATATAAAGAGATCTAATTTGTATAACGATTATTGTATTCTAATTCTTGTATCAAGACATGTAGAAAAGGACTTCGAGTATAAATCTAACATAAAATATACGAGTCGTGTAATTAGGAGTCATATTATAGTTTGTCATGCTATATATCTTAATGCCTACAAGAATCTAATGTTGCCACTTAGAAGACTAAGCAAGGTAGCTTAGTGACTAGTATGGTGTTGAGAGTTTATAACATAAGGTAGCCTATGGAGATATTATGTTGTACAGGGTATATGTGATTTGTATGTGTATATCTTAAATGGTCTAAGCTAGGCTTGATGGCCCACTATCTCCTTTGAATCTATTATGAGGCAGGCTAAAAGATAATTGGGCTGCTCACTTGAAGTTTGAAGGTCCGGCTTAGGGTTTCTTCGTCCAAACTAAAGGGAGCCTTAGTATATTATATAAGCTTGCTTATGCAACTTTCAAAACCCTAACTCACAACTCGTTGTGTCGGCTCATGAGATCAATAGAGAATGGAGAGGAAAGAAGATCAGATCATCCAAATCTTGCTCGAAGCAAGAATGATGTGAAGTTGGAAAGAGAAAGCATAAGAGAGGTTGAGAGATTTGTCATCTCCTTAAGCCTTTCTAGTTACGGTCTTTGCTAAATCTGTATTTTGTTAGTGTCTCGAAGTCATGCGTTCGTAACCTTATTCTTGAATACCTAATGAAACCGAGATCGGATCTCCCTCTTGAGGTCCCGCAGAAATAGGATTTTTTTTTCCGAATTTCGTTAGCAATTTATTGTGTTAAACTTGTGTGTTTCTTTAGTCGATTTCACTATTGAGGATCTTTAAAAACCTTTAACAACGTTTTACGACAATTAAAAAAAACTTATATACAACAATCTCCTCTATTATATTTTAAAATCAACTTTAATCAGTGTCACACATTCCTTTCTTTTTCACATACTTCACGTAACTATAACATAATTCCATCGTTTATCTTAGCCTTCTTCTCCGAATTGAACCGGATATATTTTAAAACTCAGTAGGTAAAAGATCTGATCATTTAAATTACTTATCCAGTTTTTTGCAAGAAAAAGAATATGACCTCCATTCAGCTTGGATGTTTAACGTTCTTTTTTGTTTGTTGGTGTAAATGGCAGCTTGTGATTGACTTAAAGTGGGAATACTTCCATTGTCATTGACGGATAACATTGGTAGGGTTCTTTTATCACAACAAAAGCATCCCAACAAGCATCTACACTCTATTTAAACACCACCATATACTATTCCTCAAGCCCAGAATCTTAACTTTACCTTAAACTACAGTTTATGTAGACAAACTCAAAATCCAATATTATCTTCCTTCAAAGTAGCTTTTTAAGCTTCAAATTGCACGACTAAGAAAGTGTGTATTTTTATATTTTGTAGTACCAAATTTGTACTTGTATCTTACCATTATGTTATGCTTAAGGTGGACCGTGCAATAGCACTATAGGACAGAGACAGTGGCGGCCGCAGGATTTTTAGGAGGGGGGGCGAAATTTTTTTTTCGATAAATAAATCTATGAAAATAAAGTAGCGATAAAAACAAAGTTAATATGTCATCTACTTACGATAAACAAAAATAAAATTAAAAAAACATTACACTTAAAGGTGCGGTCGTGGACCGCGCCTAAAAAATTTTTTTAAAAAAAAAATAGTTGCCCTATAGGCGTTGTCTAGGACAAAGATAATAAAAACACAAATAGAGGTGCGGTCCTAGACCGCGGCTATGGTGTAACGTTTTTGAAAGAAAAAAAAACTAAAGATGCGCCGTTATAGACGCGCCTATAGGGCAACTATTTTTTTTTAATTTTTTTTTTCTTTCAAAAACGTTACACTATAGCCGCGGTCTAGGACCGCACCTCTATTTGTGTTTTTATTATCTTTGTCCTAGACAACGCGTTTTACAGATTAATCAAATAAGCTAGTACAGAATCTGATTTTAATTATCATCAGAAATGTGGAAAGTTGAAAATCACGCACTTAGCTTATGTAGATGATGTAATATTGTTTTGCAGAGGAAAGTTGAAAATCACGCACTTAGCTTATGGAAAGTTGAAAATCACGCACTTAGCTTATGTAGATGATGTAATCTTTATTTCAGATATTAAAACGTTGTCCTCGACAACGCTTTTTACAAATAAGAGTGTGGTCTAAGACCGCGCTTCTAATCCAAACAACATATCTCGTGCATTTTGGTGAATTATTTCACTCTAGAGTCTAAAACGGGAAATACTTATGAAGTTTCGTTCACTTCGACGAAATATCCAAAAAAAACATTTAAATATAACACAAGAATAGTGATATTTAAAAAAAATAAATTGTAGAAAATTTTTTTATAAACGAGAGAAGCACAACCCATTTTAAAACGATTTTTTTCAAAAAAAAAAAAAAAATTTTTTTTTTTTTTTTT
This sequence comes from Fagopyrum esculentum, assembly GCA_033239045.1. Taxonomy (NCBI): domain Eukaryota; kingdom Viridiplantae; phylum Streptophyta; class Magnoliopsida; order Caryophyllales; family Polygonaceae; genus Fagopyrum; species Fagopyrum esculentum. Next base: position 401,656 of record BSUD01000006.1, read on the forward strand.
TTTTTTT
>BSUD01000006.1:401672-480355 GCA_033239045.1 Fagopyrum esculentum
TTTTTTTTAAAAAAAAAAAAAAAAATTTTTTTTTTTTTTTTTTTTTTCTCGGAGGGGGGGGCGGCCGCCCCTCCCCGCCCCCCCTTGGGGCCGCCCCTGGACAGAGACTTGTTGGTACTTTTGTTTTGTGATATAAAGTTTCTTGCTTTATGTTGTGTATATCTTATCTTTTAGAGAGGAAAATGAGTTCTATATTGAGTTATGAGTGTTTTTTTCAGCTATGTTTATCATAAGTGTAACACTCACCCATTTACTTTGGAGCTATCTTCATGGTAGTTCTTTAGGTTTTGCTATCTTCATGGTTGTTCTTTAGGTTTTGCTATCTTCATGGTTGTTCTTTATGTTTCGATCCTCTCTTTTGTGAAGCTTGCACATACAAAATAGTCTAATTAGCACAATGATGAATCCTCATATTAGGTTGTCCTGCCATTACTCTTGATATTGTTGATTGGTTTTAGAAAAAACACATTAGTTTATGTGCTGGATTTGGGTGTAAAACATGTATTCTCGTATTACAACTCTTGGTATAATTTAGAGGTCGTTTGGTATCGACACCTGATATTTGATATTTTAGGGTATCGGTATCAAATTGTTATGTGATATTTAAATTCTCAAATTGATATATCGATATTTTCGGAGGTATGGGGAGAGACCATCTGCTTCCGTCCTTCCCAATTTGATACCAAACATGCATACCAAATATCATTCTGATACCCATATCACGATAATCATTATACCTTTAATCAGAATAAAAATCCCAAACGACCCCTCAGTGATCCAAGTGTCAATTAGGCTTGTTACCTTGTTATACTCATGAAAAATTATCCCACGTCGAAATTAAAAACGACACCGAGTATAATATATACGTTTTTTTAGATCGTAATAGATATAGATTGTTGAGATTCTTTCTAAACCCCAATATAATACCAAACAAAGGGTTATTGTTTTGGCCCTTAGTGTTAGCAATTGTTGAAGAGCCAAATTGCTTTTCCATGTGGACATAGTAACAAAAGAAAATGGGTTATCTACTCTGTGAGTGTGGTGGTGACGAATGCTTAATCCTGAACTCATGTCGATCGATATGGTTGAGAATATTTGTTAATTGTTTCGGGCAACTTTTGGTTTGAAAAATGTAAAATGTAGAGATAATGATTTCAATTGGTGCTTGCTTAATGGTATTGGTGGGCTAACAAGGCTCTGTGGTATATCATTCAAATCCTCCAATCTTGATTTGTATTCTTACAAAATGAAATTCCTTGGACCCTTCTTAGTGGTTGCACCGATACCAAATAAACAATTACATACTTTTGCCTAAGTGGTGTAGCAACTTTTGAATTTTTCCTCGATCTGCTCATGCTTCAATGGTGGGTCTTCTAAAACTCCTCCATAACCCAACTACCGTAGATCACTAATCATGTCAAAGTCAGAACAAACGGACCGGTAGAGCAAATATCGTGTGTATATGAGCGCACATGTGCATTAGACACAAACTCAACCCATAAATCCGGCGAGGTTCCATCCTAAAACAATTGGCAATAAGAGAAGTAGCACACCGACCTTATATACCGGAGTGTCTCCATCTTTCGATGTGAAACCTTAAACACGCATCCGCAAGTGCAACTAGATGATATAGACCGAGTTGCATTTGTTCACCGCTCTATACCATGTCAAAGTCCAATATAGACGGACCGGTGGAATGGGGTCGTGTGCAAACGAGCGCACATGCGCAAACCCTACGAGGTTCAATCTAAAACCAATTGATAATAGGAGGAGTAGCTCACCGACCACATATATATATATACTAGTCTCGGGGTGTCCCCATCTTTCGATGTGAGACCTTATTATCTTCAACAAATCATTTTTTATTGTAGACTCGTTTAGTGTCGAATACGATTGTTTTAGATTGTGGTAGATGAAGATTGTTGTAATAACAAAAATTTCTTTTGTTGGAACTGCTATAGTTTGTATCGAATAAACCCATTATCCAAGTTTATCAAATATTTGTTCTTCTTATAATTGTTATGATATTTTTGTTTTAATTTGTTGGGTTTATTCAAAAAAGAAACGCAAAGTAGCTCGTATTACAAAGGAGCCAAATATACAAGCCTGAAAACGACGTTACGGAAACATAGCCTTCTTCTCGCATCACAAAATAATGGAAGCTTCATGAATGTGTAAACATTCACCAAATTCAACATATTACCAAAATTGAACCAGAAACTATTTTGCCTTTTTATGATAAAATTTTAAATTCTATGGCTAACTTCACCCCAAATCAATACACACAGCTGTCGCCAGCTCACAGATTTCATTTCCCAGATTTCCCGCCAGCCAAACACTCCCTTTCAAAACGTCCCCATATATATACCCCTAAACCCACTCGTCTCAGTCCCAACAAGAAACCCTAAACTACCTTTTACTCTCGGTATGGTGAACGGAACATTCCTTCCTAATTCGCTCTTGCCGCTCTTCCAACCTCCATAATCACATTAAACAATCATCGCGAAACCTCCCCAAGAGGAATCGGCTTTCATTCGGTTTTTGGAATTAGAATTTGATCGGTCGTGAAGAATGTTGGTCTCAGTGTTTCTGGCTCTGTTCCTGCCGTGCGTAGGGATGAGCGCTGTGTTCGTAGTCTACGCATGTCTTCTGTGGTTCACCGCCGGGAGCGGGGGGGACTATTCCGGCGACTTGGAGAGCGGATCTTCGTTAAAGCCGACAATGACTAAGGGATTGTCGGCGGAGGATTTGGAGAAGATTCCGAAGGTGAGAGGGGAAGAGCTGGTGATGGGAAACGAGTGCGCAGTATGCCTGGATGAGATCGAGAGTGAGCAAGTGGCTCGGATGATTCCTGGCTGCAACCACGGGTTTCATTTGGAATGCGCTGATACATGGCTGATTAAGAACTCCGCTTGCCCTGTCTGCAGGGCTAGGCTCGGTCCTGAGTTCTTCCAATCTTGCCAAAATCCTTGTTGATATGGTTCGATTTGCTCGATCTGAAATTCTTTTTTCTTCCTCTCTCTCAATTTTTTGATTCTGTTACGGAATGGAGATCGAGATCTGTCCTCGACTGTATATGTTTGATCTGTGATTGTAGATTTGTGTTGTTTCGTTAAGAGTTTCCAATTTGTCGTTTCATTTACTGTTCGTTTCTGACAGTAGTACAAGTAATAATATCAGTACAGTACAGTACAGCTTTCTTTTGAAATTGAAAAGCAGAAAAAGGAAAAGTAGAAGAAAGTGGGATATTTAGGACGGGGTGGCCACCGAATTGAGAGGTGGAAAGAGATGATGAAGCCAACGGTGGGACGAAGTGGTGTTCTTCCCTAGAAACTGGTAAAAGTTGCAGCAGCTGTAAGTTCTGATGAATTCATTTTGGCATCCGGCAACCTTTCCTTCCATGCATTGCATGCATGATTGTGTACCTCTATTTCTTTCTGGGTTTACTTCAACGAACGATTATCTCTCACTAGGAAAAATGAAATTGGATTGAAGATGTTCCATGCAAATATTAAAAATTAGGTTAACAGATATATGATGAATTGGATTGAAGATGTTCCAAAAGAATTCATCAGCGATGTTAAGAGTATTTAAAAAAGGTAAATTAGATGCCATAATATCTACATCGATTAGTAATAACTAGTTTAGAGAGTTCAGGTTATATACGGTTTTATTGGAAGATATGCAATTATAAGAAGATATGCAATATTATAATTAGAGAAGTTATCGTATTATTTTAGAATAGTTTTTATTTTATGTTATTTTATGTAATCTTTATTATTCTCCTCAAACCCTATAAATAGGGTGACAATAAAATCGTAAAAAGCGTGGTTCTACCTCCACCATTCGTGTGGTCTTACCCACCAAAATCTATCAGGTTTATATCTAAATTTAATAAAATAAAAAATAGTTTTCGACTTATATTTGAAAGATTGTAAAATTTTAATTTACCAATATTTCAACGTTAAATACTAAATATGAAAACTTCACCTTAAAATTAATTTGGAAACCGAAAAAAGATTAATTTAGCCTGTTAAATGTACAATTAATTAGCCATACTATAACTCTAAATTTTAAAAAGAAATTTTTTTTGTTGGAATCAGAAGATGTATTTTTAATATGAAAATAAGTCTTTAATTTTAGAAAGTGAAAATATTGATTAACGGTTAATGTTATTAATTGATAACAATGTAACATATTGTATTTAATATACACCCTTTAGTGAGTAAATTAAGTAAGTTATTTCCCCCCTACTTTAACCATTTAATGCATTTAATGTTGCCTCTTTATACAAAATTCATTTTATTTTGACAATAAAAATCCAACCTCAGTTCATTCCGACCTATATAAAATAGGGCAATTTTGATAACTAGGCCTTTTTGATAAACTAGAATATTAATTAGGTTTTTTAATGTTTCAATTAAGTAATTATACTCCATCCTTTTGTATTTATTTTCAAGCTCTACACACTCTTCTCTCAAGGGTATATATACTACACACAAAACTAGAAAAAGTCTAGTAAACCAAATTATTTCTATAATCCTATGTAAACATTAAAATAATTTGAAGATATTGACATAATATAACCATTTTATTTTATTAAATCTTTGCTTTGTGGGGTGGTTACAATTGAGAAAACAGTTAATTAAAAGTCAAGTATAAAAATAAGAAAATAAAAAGTGTTAATTATATTTTCCTGCGGTAATTAAAATCTACTTATTTATTTAATTTAATAGTTGTTTTATACGGTTACATTGTAAATTTAATGCCTTTGTCATAAAGAGAAAAAGAATACTCTAATTAATAGCCATCCGGAAGAGTCGCCACGGTTACTCTGGTACTGCCTTTGCGTTTTAAGAGGTGGCGTACAAAAAGTTGGCACGAATTCCTATAAAGCGAATGACCGATTAATGTATATAGTATTACATAGATTTTTGTGTAAGTATGTATGTAAATTAATAATATAAAATATCTAAATGAAATTAAAAAACTGAACGAACTTCATGTCATATGAAATTATTTATCTTTTGCCGGGAGAATTTAAACGGTTTGGTTACTACTTCCAAAATGAATCAGTTCGAATATAGTTCACCTAGATGCAGCTACTCCTCACTCGTCCAGTCGTCCTCGATATCATTTCTCGATGGAACAAAACTCCTTACCCCCTTACTTTTAGACCCTTGGATCTGGTTTGTCTCTCATCCAAATCCTAGAAAAAATCTCTTAGATAGCGTCAAAATCTGCTCTATCACAACTTTCATTTACTACACCTGGCGAGCCCGGAACCTTGTCATCTACCATGGTAACTTCACTCGTGCCATTGTGTGCTAACGAAACTTTCTATGTTATCAAAACTATCTTGCTCTAACCTGGAAGGATAGATCAAACGACTCCTTAATCACAACGAGAATGCTACGAATTCATCTAAAGTGATTTCTGATTCTCTTGTTTTTGTGTTTGTTTATAACCTATCAAGTTGACTCTTGTACATTCCTTCGTCTATATAGGTAAACTTTCAAAAAAGAAAACTAATTATATTTTAGTTCAACTTCGTTAAGTCTCCATGAATGATAAAAAAAATTTATGAACAAACGTATGTGAACTTAGTTTGTTTCCATTCCGTACGTGGAGAATTGGAGATGGAACCAAACCTAAGTAAGTAGTTTAACAATACTCATTTGGTCTAGTAAGATGTGATGCTGAAATCCTCTAGTGGTTAATCTGGAGATTCGGCAAAACCAATCGAATAGAAAGTTACTTATCAGCCTTCAAAATAACCGTTTTTATTACGTTCTTCAAATCAAACAGAAACTATTTTGGTTATTTGAGTATTTCTATTTTGTCGGTAAACAAAGACGATTAAGCCCTTCCAAAGTGACCCTAAAGGTAGAGTCTTGGTTGAAGCACCTGAGAAAGAAGGAAATGCTTGAAAAAATAGTGATGAATGAATGAGGCAAGTTGAATTGAATGTTCTCCCTAAGCTAGGGCGTGGGATCCATATATACCAAACCCCGCTCTGTGTTTTCAATTTCTGGAATGAATGAATGACTGAGAAGAGTGGATGCGCAGGGGAGGAGATTAAGACAGCTTACTTCACGAGAGCCGTATGGTTCCATCTGCCTCATTTATGGTACCATCTCAGCTTCTACGCGGTGTAGGCTTCACCTGTTAACATTTTTTTTACTTTTACAGTCATAAATGAAATGTCCCTGTCTGTATACCCAGCAATCTCTCAACTTCCCGTCCCCGCCGCCTAGGGCGAACCATGTTCACTCTCCACTCCCCATCTCACTCCCTCAAGCTAAACACTATTGTCCCAATCCCCGCCATTAAAATTAGGGTTTCCAGATTCGTCAGAGCTGCTGCATCCGCCGCCGATGATACCAATTCTGATGTACGGTACGGATCAATTGGCTACCGGAGACTCAACTACGAAGGAGTTCAGTTGGAGGAGGTCGTGGACTTGCAAAATCCTGGAAAATCGAGATTGGATTCATGGATTTCTTCTAGAATTCTAGGTATTAGCAGAGCTCGTGTTCAGTCCAGCATTCGCTGCGGTCTTGTCAGCGTCAATGATAGAATCGTCGATAAGGTGACCTCAATCAAAATCTCGTTTTGCTCTCCCCCTTGCATACTTGTAATTTTGCTCGCTTAGCGTAATAACATCTGTAAAAAAAACCTTGATTGCCTAATGAACCGCTTCGATTAGGTCCGTATGGAATTATTAAATTCGAGGCTTTTCATTTGGTGTAAACTATGACACTATGTAGGTGTTAATCTCTGGATTCAGGTTTCTTATGGTGTTCGAGCAGGTGATAAAGTCAAATGTACCATATCGGAGTTGCAACCCCTGAGGGCTGAACCCGAAGATATTCCGTTGGACATAAAGTATGAGGACGACCATTTGTTGGTTGTTAATAAGCCTCCTGACATGGTAATAATGATCATGATTCAACATTTGCAACATGCTCTTTCCCACGGACTGTATGTTCCTGCTATGAATTCGAAGCTATAAAGACGTAACTATTGACCAATTGAATCATTATATTAGAGGAATTTGCTAATTCTTTCAAATTTAGAAATCACTTTTTCGCAAGTTAGGCCATAGGGCAAATAGTATTGCTTGAATTTGACCTTTGGAGTATCGAATATTCAAACAGGTAGTTCATCCAGCGCCTGGGAATGCCAATGGGACTCTTGTTAATGCAATTTTAAACCATTGCAATCTTCCTACTGCTGCATTGTTAGAACATAGCTTCCTCTCTGAGTCAAAGGACTCTTCAGATAACGAAGACAATGAAGACAATGACTGTAATCCGTTGTCCCCTGATCATCTCTCTTTTGGTGAGATGAATCTATGTTCTTCAGTCCGCCCAGGAATTGTACATAGGTTGGACAAAGGCACTAGTGGATTGCTTGTGGTTGCAAAGGTGATCTTACCTTCATCCTATGCTTTGTCATCCTGCTGGCTACTTCCTTAAGAACTGCACCGACTGACCATTATTATGTTTTGACAATAGGATGAACTTTCTCATTCCCATTTGTCCGAGCAGTTTAAAGCAAGAACAATTGAAAGAGTGTACATTAGCTTCACTCTGGGTGTTCCTTCCCCACCTTCTGGGCGTATTCAAGTCCCAGTTGGACGTGACTCTAATAACCGTATTCGTATGACTGCAGTTACTGGAGGTAATTGCTCTGGACATGCAAGGCATGCAGCTAGCAGGTAATAGATCTATGTCCTGCTGTTTTACTCAAGTAGAATAGCAACCTCTCAGATTATCTGCTTGGTCCCGTGGTAAATGTTTGATCTCTTTCTTTTTCATCAAGTAGGTACAAAGTAACGGAGACGTTCCTTGACGATGCTTCAGCACTGGTGGAATGGAGACTAGAAACTGGACGTACTCATCAGGTATTTCATATTTTAAGCTCAATCCAGTTAGATAGTCTCCTTTATACGGAACATAAAAAGATTACAGATGAATTCCATTGTTGCTTGTGTGTTAGATACGTGTACATGCAAAATATTTGGGAATCCCACTTCTGGGAGATGAGTTGTATGGAGGGACGAGAGACATGGCATTGTCATTACTTCAACCAAGAACTCCACGGAGCTGCCATTCTCAACTTGTTGATCTGGTTTCTGGCATACAAAGACCTTGCCTCCATGCCATGGTTCTTGGGTAATATTTCTATATCCTTAATTGTGTTGCCAAGCTTTGTGAAACAGGGAATGAAGTAAGGACCTGTTATCTTGCAGGTTTAAGCATCCATACACCGAGGAAAACATGCACTTCTCCTGCCCTCCACCTGCAGATTTCTCTGAAGTTTGGAGTCAGCTTCGTCAAATATCTTCATCTAGGGTAGCTGACAAAAAACTCATATCGCTGTTATTGTTACTGTTATCTTGGACTAACATAAGTTCATATTGCACAAATTTTGCAGCAAACACGCAAATAAGTTTGTAAGAAAGCAAATCATCAGTTGGTAGAGAAGAAAGCAAATCATGCTGTGCTATCGCTGACAATTCGGTTGGTTTTCCTCTATGAAGTATGTGCATAATTAAAGGAAGGTTGAAGGTAATGGTTATTGAATCTGGGTATGTACTTATGTTCTTTCTCTGTGTTGTTTGCAGGTGGAGCCTTGAGCCATTTTAGAGGATCAAAATGGAAGAACATTGAGTAAATATGTGATATACTCAGAGCATTTGATGGATTAATGTAGCTACTTGGTAGCTTCTTCATAGTTTGCTTGATATGTTCAATATCTAAAATGAATTTATGAACAGAGTCTTACAACCTTTATACAAAGCACTACTAATACGATTTATGATAACTTCTCTATTCTTTAATCTCTTGCATTAAAATTTTTTTAACTTAAATTTGAATCAATCTACTTTTAACCAAAAATTCAAACAAGGATGCCTGACAATCTTGACTAGGTCCATATCGACCACTTGGGAAAAATACCAAAAGACCCGGTAAGTTCTTAACATAATTACTGATTCTTCAGCAAATAATTTTGTTTTTGATTCGACCTTACATCTTAATATTAAAAAAAGAAAATTAAATTTTCGCTTGACTAAGTCAATCTTTGTTGACTTGATCCTTCATTTCACTATTTTACAAAAATAATTCAAACCAAATTTGACTCCCTTGCTGAGTATATAATCCTTTTATTTTCTGTAAATTAATAATAATGAAATATAAATAAAAATAACAATGGTGAGTTACACAACATTTTATCTTTTATCTGATCAACTAGGTTACTATTTTATGAAATTCCATTTTTACATAATTTATCACCATTCCAACTCAAATACTCTTTCTTGCACATTTTTACAAATTAAAAAGTGATTATCTTGACTCCTTCGTTATAATTGAAAGTGCAAGTGACATTGTCATAAAAACATAAATTGACCTTTGACCACAACAAAGAACGATCAACTCCCACCAGTCATACATATATATAGCTAGAGCATTGCTTCCACTTTTGATACAAATATACAATAGTTAAAAGAAATCAACATGAAAAACATATGAAGCTACTTGTTTACTATCTTCCCAAAGCAGCTTCAGCCACGAACTCCCGTAACTAAATCCTCAACTCGGGGCAAATCACACAACGCAACTTCTCCAACAATATCCTGCATGATGCTCAAGAAAAAGAAAAACCGTCGCGACACAAAGGCTAACAGACAACCTTCAAGGATTTTGCAAATCCTGGGTTGTGGGTTTGGATGGAGAACTCCAAATCATGACGAAGAGAAGAAGAAGGAAGTTGTGGTGAAACCGGATTCTGAATCCGTATTGATTATACAGCCAAGAAGGGAGATTAATCTATGGCAAAGGAGGAACATATCTTCTCCTCCACCTCTTCAAGTATGACTCCATCAAAGATCAAATCACCTGCATAAGTGATCTTAGCCTTTATGCAGCTTCTTGTAATTTTAGTTGATCCAACCTTTTGTTACACATCTCTCGATATTTTTTTTTATTGTCGTTTGTTTTCTTACAATTGTAAGTTTGGTTGTCAAGAGGTGTTATCTTTCTTCTCAAATGTTGTTCGGATGTTTCAGTTGATCTTGATTAGTGTGACAGCACAAATGAGCTTAAATTAAACAAGGAGTGATTTTTTATACAAATTCAAAAGAACATTTTATAGTTGCTCATCTTAACTAATACTTGTCGGTGAATCATAAATCCAATTAGATTTATATGGCCTTTAGTTTTCGAGGGTGGGGCCCTTAATCTCCTCTACCAGAAGAAATGGATAATAAGTTTGGCGTTGTGGCAAACTGCTGATCGCCCAAAGACTAGCCAGTATCGAAAGAGAGCAATGGCGGTAGCAGCTGCACCTGTGAAAGTGTACGGACCGCCAATGTCACCGGCAGTAGCAAGAGTGATGACTTGCTTGCTTGAGAAAGACGTGCCCTTTCAGAACATTACTGTCAACATGTCCAAGGGCGAACACAAATCCCCTGATTTCCTCAAGATCCAGGTTTCTTTCATATTCTCAATCACTTTCTGTATTTACATGGCTTTATCTCATCATTCTCATTCGCTCATTTTGCACACAGCCATTTGGCCAAGTCCCAGCATTCCAAGACGGAAACGTTTCCCTCTTTGGTAGGTTTTCTGTGATTATCGGTCCAAAATGTACTTAATTTGATTCTATCTGTAATTTCCGTGTGACTTGAATGAATCCAGAATCGCGTGCAATATGTCGATACATATCAGAAAAATACGCAAGCCAAGGGAACACGAAATTGTACGGGACGAATCCTCTAGAGAAAGCATCAATAGATCAGTGGGTGGAAGCAGAAGCCCAGAACTTCAATCCACCTGCATCAGTACTCGCATTCCAGTTGGTGTTTGCGCCGATGTTCAAGATGAAGCAAGACGATGATGCGATCAAGCAAAATCAGCCTAAGCTTGGGGCAGTGTTGGATGTATACGAGAAGAGGCTAGGAGACAGCAGATTCTTGGCTGGTGATGAATTCTCACTTGCCGATCTCTCACATCTTCCTTATGCACAATATTTAGTGGAAAGAACAGGGCTTGAAGAGCTGTTTACATCGAGGAAGAATGTGGACAGATGGTGGGTTGAGATCTCAAACATGGAGTCTTGGAAGAAGGTTGTTTATATGAGCAAGTCTCCTCCTTCCTAATTGGCTTGTATCAATTGCTCATTTTTATTCCAAGAATTACTCATTTCATGAATAAACACTTACTGCAGACAAAATAATTAGACCATGAGACGAGGTCTATCACAATTCACAACAAGTATCCTTCCATATTGCTACAATTTAGAAAAGCTCATTTGGGAATCAAGTGCCGAGAAAGCACCCCGAAAAGAATGAATTTCACATCTCCTGAATTCAACTACTTGCTAACAAGTAACAACAATCGCATGATCTAGTTGAGTGGTCTGGTGTGCCTTCCCTGGGCTCTTCCGCAGAGAATAGCATTCTTTGGGACAGGGTATTCGTCTCTTAGAGATGTCGAGCTCGTGTAAACTCGGAGATACAGCTGTTGTCCTAGGTACTGCCTTGCCCAAAACTCTGATCTCAAGTTCCACATCCCCGCATTGTCCAGTGACACGTATATTGCAGTCCACGAATTCGGGTAAACCTGATTTCATAAACACAGTAATCCATACAAATAATCAAAGCTTTGTCATGAAGTCTCTGAACAATGTATAGTTTTTGGCAAGTCTTGATTTTCCTTACCTGTGTCGTTGACCGGAAAACAGCATCTCGCAGGTTGTACTGGCTCCTGCTGGCTGGAGACCATGTCCCTCCGTCCATTCTGAGTTACCGAGTTCATATCATGATAAGTTCATCAACTTATACAAGGTTGATGGTAAAAAATGTAACTACGAACTTACCCAACAACAAAGAAAGCATAGCCATCCAGATGCCAAGATTGGACGATATTCTCAGGGTTTTGAAACACAATTTCGATGAATGCTCGGTAGTCAGCACCCAAGACAGAGGTATCAGTGTAAATCCCTCCACCAGTAGGGTTGTCGGAGATGCTTCCCACGCGGAATACTCCTCCAATCTGGAAGTAATCTGCAAGCTTCATCGGTGTGTCTGGTGAAATATACGACACGCTGTTTACAGCATACCTCTGCTTGCCATTGAACAGCCCAGCCGAGTTCTGCAGCCTTATTGTCCTCGTTGTGTTGATCATACCATAGTGGTATGACCCTTGTGGGTTCGGTCTTGGCCCACTAGCTGTAAGGTTGGTCCTAAAAACATATATCAAAACACACACATTGAGAGCTAGCAAGCATGAATATAAAGGTTTAGACATGCCTAAGAGAGCAAAAAAGACACGAAACCTGATAGCGCGGGCTTGGTTAAGGGACCAGTCGATTTGGATCGTGGGTCCACCTGGAATTGGGCCAGAAACCTGGCTGAAGGAGTTGCTGTAGTGAAGGACACCAGTGGAGCTGAGTATTTGACTAGTAAAACGAGAAGAGACAGCAATGTAATAATCCTTGGGAGGCTGATCAGCAGTCACGAGAACCGAGTAGGACTGTCCTACATGAACATCAAGGGAGGAGAATGTGTTTTGAAGGGTATGTGTACCCTCCACTTCCACCAGTTTCAATGTGTGACCTTGAATACGGAAGTTCAGAGAGTTCTGCAATCCCACATTTGATATTCTGAGCCTGTAAGTTTTGCCTATCCACCCAAAAACAAACCAAAACCCTCATCAGATACTACAATTGTTGCACTGTAATACAGCAAGATGATTAATAACCTTGCTCCATGGTAAAGGTAGCACCGCTTGCACGGCCATTGATAAGGATACCATCTGGGTCTGGTAGCGCGTTTCCACCATCAAGAATCTGCCTCAAGCTCTATAAACACAAGGACAAATATTTAGTCATGAGACACAAACAAAATCTTTGATTTAACCAGATTGATCTAAAAGGGGATTACCGTGTGGTTAGATTTATACCAATCTCCTATGAGAATAGTGTAGTCATTAGCAGGATCAGGGAAAGGGACAGGGATCCTCGGTCTGCTAAGGATTCGAATCCCTCCGAACCCACCAGCAGCCTTGTGGAATCCAAGAGATGGAAAGTAATAGAAACTTCCAATTTGATCCTTCATTTGTAAGATGTAAGTGAAGTTCTTGCCTGGAGGAATTGGGCAAGTTGTTCCAAAAACACCATCTTCAAACGAGTTTCTCCTGTTCTGAACTCCATTCCTAACAAATTACACATCATCTCTACTTTAGAATCGAAACAAGTCTAAATCTCAGTTGCATTCATGTTTTGTCTGAGTTGGAATCAAGATGATAATTGCAGTCCTGGTTCATGACCTAGGCTAATCTTCTGTCTAAGGAAATTTACTAATTCATGGCATCCATTTTCATATCTAATAAAATTATAAAAATGAAAAAGCCAGATTGAGCAAAAATCCAAATGGACCGAAAACACGTATCCTTTAAACTGGGGCCTTCCAACTTAATGCCCTGATGATCACAGCTCATAGCCGAATCATGTGACTTTTCAATTTGAAATATTCTATTGTAAATTAGGTTTCCCCAAACTCACGGGTTGGCTAACCTAGGTACCAAATCTAGAATGAAATTAAACAAATCGAAAACGAAAGTTGAACCCCAATCATCATCATCATCTTGTATCGTGGCTACCGAGTCACACTTCACAAGCAAGCAACACCCAAAAAAGGAGAACAGAGTACTGGAATCACTTAAAATTGAAAGTCTGTTTATCAAATCACCATTTTTACGTGGGGAACCTAAGATACAGTAGGTAGTTAGTAGTAAAGTAAAGAAAACGTTTAGAATAATGGTGAATCACAAAGGATTACAGTGGAATGAGAAACTTACCAGGAAAGAAGGAAGGGCTCGTCGAGACTGTTGATGACATTGATGATTAGATTGTCGTTGGTAACAGAGTAAATATCAGGTCCAGGGAATTGGCCATTGATGAGTATACCCTAACAGATCAAGAAATTCAGACATTCAAAAACAAGAACAAAATCAAACCCACACACATTGTCCAAAAACTATTTGATTATAAATTTATAGTAGCTAGCTAGTACCCACCTGTTGGGGAACGCCAAGAGGGTAAATGACGCCGTAGGTAACATTCCAATTGAAGAATCTGTAGGGGTCCTCAGCAGCAGCAAGAACAAAGAGCCCAACTATTACGCAAAAAAATGAGGCTTTAGGGAATCTTCCCATCTGTAAAGTAAACAGCTTTGCTTGTTTATCGTCTATACTCAGAGCAAAATGAAATCTGTATAACTGGAGTCTGGAACGGGCTTCAATTGGAGAAAACAAGATGAAGATGGGGAGAAACTGGATGGACAAAATGGAGAAATCTTCCTAGTATGAGAGGGATAGAGAAGTTGGGTTTTTATTTGAAGGGTTTAAGATGGAGGGAAACACAGATTATGGCACCATAAACAAATGATTACTTGAGTAAATTTCAATGATGAAAGAGAAAATGAGAAGAAAGCGTGTCGGTGGAAGACATAGAGGGGGTCCGCAGTGCAGGTAAGGCCAATATTACGACTATTGCGTATTTGATGTCTCGGAAAGCTTGCACTGCGTTTTGTGACTTGTGAGAAGAATCTGCGATAATCATCTTATTAATTTTTCTTTTTCTTTTAAAATTAATTTCGGATTTGCTTTTAAAATTTTCTTTTTTCTTTTCTTTTAAAATTTCCGGATTTTCTTTATTCTTTTTCTTTTGGGAGGTGGTGGGTGGAAACTGGGGATGCAAAATTGGTAGCTGCTTTGTTGATGCACATGCAAGTGTCATTGCAAGACAAGGGAGATTAGGGTTTTGAGATTTGGGTCAACTTGAAACTCTGATTGTATGTGCAAGTGGATTGTTTTGGGTGAAGTTTTAAAAATGTGAGCTTTTTATGATTCTGTAAAAACTCCAAATATTATATAATACGTTTCATAAAAAAAACATTTGACACTTCATAAATTGAATTTATAATTATGTTTAAAATTTAACATATGAACGTAAAAGGGTGTGTTTAGAATATTAGATATGTGGATAAGGTTGTAGTTAAAGTTGTGATTGTAGTTTTAAATGAATCATTAATTTCCTATCATGAGAGAAGGGCTTCTCTAAAACAACTACAATCTCCAAAACAATAACTACAATCTAATACCGAACACGCTTTTTGTACGAGATTACAATTGTAATAATAAACACGACCTTTAATCTTAAAAAATACATATAGTTTTAGGACTTTAATGTAGATATCTAAAATGGGGAGTTTTAGAAATTTTTGTAGGAATAAAATTAAAAGAGAATAAAAGATATCCATTCTTACGGCAAATGAATAAAGCATGGCTGAAGAAAGTAACCACTTATTTTTACAAGTGTAACCCACTATAATGGGATGGAGAATCGCAGTTGGCATTGGGCTGGATTGTTACTTTGAATATACATTTAAAATTTTAAAATAATGAGCTGGAAACTCTTCCATTTACTTTACTGTATGCACTTAATGCACCTCCATATAGTCCATCACTCCATTCCATACAACCAAGTTCATTTGATTTGATATGGTAGATCTAGAGGTGCCAATAGTATCACTCCAATTTAATGTTGTTTTACTAAATTAGAGACCAAAATAGATAACAATGGGTTTCGATTAAACTTAGATTGAACTAAATTCGAGTAGTATATAAGTTAGGTGGATTTAATCTATTGTCAATTGATTTTAAGATAAATTGCATTAGGCTTATGTGTTAGATTTGAACCTAACGCATGAGCGCATGACTCGGTGTGGCTACTAGGTTCTAATTTGAATTGAGATCAATCGGATCAATTTTCTTATTACACATTAACAGTTTTACACTGATGCACGGCGCCCATTCTTATGAACGTGACCAAAATCCAACATCCACGACACAAGTGTCAGAATACACAAAATCCGGCGTGGTTACATTTAGGGGCGGGTTTATATAATATTATAATTTAGGGGTGTTTTATGAAAATAGGTATTTTATGAATGGTTTTGTGCAATTTACCCTATTAAATAATGTTTAAAATAAATAAATACACGATCCACAGTATTTTCTGGAAAAAACAAAACAAGAAATTAATGCAGCAGAAATTAAAATAACACTTGCAGTAAAATATACTCCTCTGTCTGAGTAAATTTGTTCTTTTAAATAAAAAAGATCGATTTTATTCGGTCAGTCAAAAAAATACAAACGAGTAAAGGGAATCGAATTTCGAGTACGAGGCGCATCCAGAGTATGCCTCTGGGGCACATCCAGAGTGCGCCTCCGGGGCACATCCAGAATCCGCCCCAGAGGCACACTTTGGATGCGTCCCAGAGGCGTATTCTGGATGTGCCTCCCCGTTATAAGTTATATTAAAATGAGATAATGTAAAACTTCAACTAACCTCTACAAAGTGCGTGTTGTCTAAGACACACGTTATCCTACGGAACACCGTAGGCGGGCCTTGATTAGGTGTGCTAGCTATCATAGGAAGGAGTGTTGACGCGCTATGATCAAGGATAACTAGGGTTATCTTATAGTATGTGTCTGCAGCACACCCAATCATAGACAACTCCATCCAATATCTACGTGGGCAAGGAGCATTTTTAGTCCAGTTAACATTCTTAAGCACATTTATAAATGTGGTGAATACGGTGCACTGAATAGATTCACATGTATAATCATGTTATATATATATATATATTATCATAATTTTATTAAATTTTATAAAATTAAATACTCACCTTTGAATATATTGTTCTTCTCAAGTTCAACTCCATAAGTATCTTTTTTCTTATTACTAAGAAATTTTCATTTGAAAAGCCCAAAATCAAAGCAATAGATTTGTATTTGCAATTACCTTCACCTAACACATTCATGGCTCCATTCACATATGGTTCCATGAATTTTCGAAATTCCCCTTCTTTCCAAGGATATTTTCCATCATCATGTGTAACCTCAGGTGTAGAATCTACATCAATTGGTTCCTTTCCTTTACGACGTAGCTGACTAGATGGAGTGGAGAAAAAAATTCAAGAAAATCGAGATAAAAGATGAAGAACACGGTAAACAATAGAATGAACAATGAGCTAATAGGGATAAATATGTAATGCATAAAAACAAGAGTAAAGAAAACTAACTCTCCAGGTGTAGCCTCTGCATTCTTTACTTTTTTTCCCCTTTGAACCTCGGGGACGGCCATGGCTACGTCTAGGTGTAGCCTCTCCGTCATCCGGATCCACCACTCTCTCGGAACGGGGACGTCCAAGACCACGCCTTGTCGAATGCTCAAACGAACTTTACTCTCTTCTTGTTGATCTCACGGTTGGTGGTCTTCCCTTGGCCCAGACCTTTTGTGTTGGCTTT
Organism: Fagopyrum esculentum; assembly: GCA_033239045.1. NCBI lineage: Eukaryota > Viridiplantae > Streptophyta > Magnoliopsida > Caryophyllales > Polygonaceae > Fagopyrum > Fagopyrum esculentum. The sequence goes on from BSUD01000006.1 coordinate 419,057, forward strand.
TTCATCGTGGTACTTCCCAGATTCTCGATGTCCTCGAGGCAAAATGTCATCTTCTCCATCTCATCGGGGGTGAGCGTGTTAGAGTCCATTCTTTCTTTGAATCTGTTCAACGACACTAGGCTCGGATTGATGGGATCACCACCACCACCACCACCACCACCACCACCACCACCATCATCATCATCCATGTCACCATTGAGAAATATAATTGGAATCCAATAAACTTGCTTCCAAAATAGGTGGATCTGATTCAATGTTATAGCTCTCCTTGCCCGGATCGCTATGGTAAAGTCATCCACATGGCACTCCATGAGCTTCCCTCCAATAACTATCCCGACATACAATATCATCTCTTCTCCTCCTAGATTTGGTGAAGTTATCCCACAAGAGCGTGAAACACTCATTGGTGACATAGTCTCGAAGCAAGTCAAACATCGGTATACGCACCTTCCGAGGAATCCTCATCCGTGACATCTCTAACGAAGCTTGTTTGAGTAATTTGAGTAATTTGTTTTTCCATACATTCATCTCCCCTCTTTTCTTCTTTGAAGTTGTACTTTTAAATTTGGAACCCAGTTATCCTTCACCCCATGAGTCTCTTCTTCTTAATCGTCTATCTTATGTGATTATACTCCTTGCTTGATTTTTTTTATTGTAGAGATTGTTGTAACTTGGTATGTACACCAATTGTTTGATAAAATGCCAAGTTGATTCATTATTTTTTTTGTTGTGTTGTGTTAATTCATAGTTCATCCAAGAAATAATAGCATATGAAGTTATGAGTGAAGCTTGAGGACTTCATTAACTGAATGCCCGAGAATTCAAATGAATTAGTTCTCGGGATGTTGCTTGGTGCATGCCATAAAGTTCATAATGTAGATATTAGTGAGTAGGTAATAGTTGTTGTTGGAGATTGCACATTCAGATTCTCAAAACTTACATTGTTTGATCAAAGGTGTTTGTCAAAATGAAGGTTGAAATGATGTTGTAAGATTGAGAATGTTACTGAAGCAAAAGGGATAGCTAAGATGCCGGGTTGTAGTTGGATAAAATTGAGAATCAACTCTATGAATTTCATGTTGGTGATGACTTGAATCTTTAGTTCTTCAGAACTATGTAGCCTATTTAGTTTGTGAAGCAAAGAGTTGATGGAGGAGTACGTACCAGATAACAATAGATTATAACATATATAGCATGTTTCATTGCTGCCGGTTTTGTGATTTTGAGTATCAAGAATTATACTTGTATAGTTTGAAGGTGATAAAAGAGTTTGTAATTACTTTAGCTTTTTTTCTTCTTCTGTTTTTTTGCTGAATTATTTTGCTAAACTTTTAACGGTCTCAATTATTTTGCACGGTCTCAATTATTTTGCTAAACTCTTGTTGAATTAATGTCCAACTTTTAACGGTCTCAATTTGAGATGATGTTAAGATATTAATGTCCATTTTTGATTGAGACGTGAACTTTATATTGGATTTCACGTAAAATATATAGAGTCACAACGGGTTAGGTTAAACTCGACGCACGGCCCTTTTATAGGGCGCAAAGAAAATCTGTCAACTGGGCGTAGCCAGAGTGTGCTTCTGGGGCACATCCTGAATCCGCCCCAGAGGCGCATTCTGGATGCGCCCCAGATGCATACTCTGGCTGCCCCCCAAATGCATACTCTGGCTGCGCCCCAGAGGCGCACTATGGAGGCGCCCCAAATGCAGAATTCGCCCGTGTTGTCTCCTTTGTCTGATCGAATAGCAACCCCGATAAAAAATGTAGAGTTTGAGAAACACGTCAAATAGAACCTCTCAACTGCAAATTTATACATTATTAAAAAAAATTAAATAACACGAAAAGAGTATGTAGACACGAGATACAGTCAGGTACACAAATACTTTCGACAAAAAAAATAAGTTTTACTGCTAAAAAACAAAAACCAACAGATTACCCCAATCCTAAACCTAAAAGAGGCATCAGTTGACCCCAGATCTATGTAAAGCAACAAGTAGTGACAGTTCATCCCACACAATTTCTCAAATAGAGAAAACACATGCCTTGGTTGAACCTTACAAGTATACATTCACCTCTAGACCAGGCAAAAGTGAAACAAGAAAGATGTTCAGTACCAAGTACCAACTGCAAAACTACATACAATAAAAATGCATCCTTTAAACTGGTTGAAGCTATATCAATGTCAAGAGACAAGAATGAGTCTTTTTTACCAATGCCAGACACATCTTGAAGTTATGGTTACTTTACTCAAATTAGCATCTACATATATCATAAATGTCAAAGAATATGCCATTTAATCTGGACAGATTAGAAAAAGAGAAGGAATATGCCAGCAACTTGATCCATAAAGAGTTTTGAATTTCATGTGCATTGATGATGGAACTTTATAGAGTAATAAAATGTGGGTATTCTACTTTTTGATATGGGAGAATTCATCAGACAAGACAGACGAGGTTTGTTTCGACCAAGAACTCATACACTGTACCAATTCATAGTAAAAATAATGTAACTGAGATGAAAAGATTTAACTGAAAAGCAGAAAAATACACAGGCACAAGAAACCAACAACTTGATAATCATACTAGAGAAACGGGACCTCAACAAAAGTTGAATTGTCAACACGTTTATGGATGTTAATACTTGCAGAAAAGTAAGTAATAGGTCAATCATTACTTGCACGAAACCAAAAAATCCCATTGCATGTGATTTTGTGGATCTTCCAAAGTTGTGGAACCTACATACTGGATGGACCTACATATTAACATTATATGCATGTGTATAACGAGATGGATCTAGATGAGCCCGTGCAGATGGGCCGACGAAGAGAAAATAATATGGATATAGCACAAGGCTGAAGCTTGTGTTGCTGCCCTCCTCCTAGGACAAATGTGTGAACTCAACTTTTGAGAAATCAAATTTACATTTGCTTAGGTTTCAGGCCAATAAATGACCAAGTGTCTAGTTGAAGATTGGCAAAGAAGCACCACAAAGTGCTAAAACAGTGATACTGATACTCACAGAGTCACAGGCTAACAAAATCAATTGGTTTCTTGGTTGTTCCTGTCAGGTTCCTATCCTTCAACTGGACTTGCTTTCCCTACAACCCTCAGGTTTTTCAAGTTACGGCATATAATCCTCCCTAGAACTCCACACTAACAACACCAACAAGCTTCTTCTGGTTCTCACTATCCTGCTTAAGGTTCCACCAACTCCCCCATCGGTTCAGACCACCATCAGCCAGAGCCCTGACCCATAAGCTACTCCTCCTTCCCACAACTTTAAGACATCCGACTACCACTAGGGGAGAAGGTGACTTAGGGCAAGGTTGTCGCCCACTCCTAACAAAGTGGTGAGTTAACGAAAGAGTGGCAAACAGCTGGGGTAATGTATGCCTGCAGTGGGATCCTCATTCTTAGCAAACACACCTAAATCGATATTGAAATCATTTTGATTCTGAAATCGATCCTAATTCACATTCTAGCATTCCAGACCAGCCCTTGGTAGTTCTTATGCTAAACCATTAGTTGAAGTAAAGCATACATTATGGTCTCTAAAGAGGCCTGAAATGTGGAAATGACAATAACATACTTGACATCGTACTGTTACAAGCTTGCAAAATACTGCCTGTACAAAGAGAACGTTAGGTGTCCATTCACTAGAAGGAATTTTCTAACATGGATTATAAAGCTTGGACTTCTTGGAGTGTGTTACTGGCAAACAGAAATGATAATTAACTTAATAAATGTTCCAGTTTGTAAGGTTCCACCAATCGCCATTTCAAAAGCAAAGTATTCACTCAGCACTTAACAAATCCCTGACAAACTTCAGTCATATAGTGCAAATTAACCATTCACTTCCAAAGTCTTCAACATCTTAAAATCAAGAAAGTATCATGCAAATAAAAAAAATCATGGGAAATTCCAGATGTTGTCCTGTACTTTTGACTTTTACAGATTATGCCCAAGGGTTTTTCAGTTTCCGGATTATGCCCTCTACCATTCATAAATTATAATTTATTAACATTTTAAGGATTACAAAAATATAAGTTATTCATTCAAGAAACTATATATACCTTTAAAATGACAATTAACAATAACTAACATATAATAATTATCTCTTTTTTCCCCTTAAAATGTTAACTTATGGATAATATAAGAATATAATATGGAAAAGTCTAAAAATCAGGGACACTGTACGGAAACTGAAAACCCTTGGGCAAAATCCGGGAAAGTCAAAAGTACAAGGGCACCACCAGGAATTTCCCAAAAATCATTATCATTGTGTTTTGATGTTTTCAACTCAATCTTAAAAGAATGTAAACATGTCCAAAACAAAGAAACAAAACATAATTAGGTTCAAGGTGATTAAACACCACATAATCACCATGCAACCTAATATTCCATCTCTGCATTTCTATAGTTTTGAACTCTAATTTTAGTACACTCTTCAACCTAATAACTTTCCAGGCCGTACCCCACAAAAAACGGTGCAGGCCTACGCCTTCCAGCGTCTAGACAGGGGTTGTCTGTCCAGATGACCTTCCAGGCTTCGTTTAGAACACTAAAGCAGTAAAAAAATAACGCGAAGGACAATAAATATGTGGGGGTGCCTATCTCGCCTAAGTGAGGAGCTCACTACGAGGGCCTACTCCACAAGATGTGTTCTTAATCTTTTGTAAAACATATTTATATGTAATATATACTAGTGATGATTTTACAATACAATATAAACCTATATCTGTATTCAAAATGCAATGAGAAGTTAATTTTGAACTGTATTGTTGCAAATTCAGTAGTGTGACTAACATGTTGATAAGTAACTTTGACGTCATTAATCTACTATACCGCATGCTTACATTATATGCAAAATGCATGCATGCTGATGACATAGCATAGCTTGTTAAGTCTAGCTCGCAAACTCGGTAATCAAGTTCTCTTCATCGTGTGAGAGAAAAACAATAGCTATTACTAACATATGTTTGAACACAATATATTAGTAACTTAAATCATTTGTCCAATGCTTAGGCAGCACATGGTTTGCTTCACGCCCTTTAGATTACAATGAGCTCAGTACCACTCCTCGCTTTAAGCAGCACTTATTCATTCTTTGGTGCCAAGATTCGCACAATATTGGTCAAACTCTGGATTTCTGCCCATTCTCTAAATTGCCTGGGGTTGTTAAGCTGGTTTTGAAAGGGTTTCAATATTCTATTCCTAGGTTGAGAAGTTCATTTTGTGGATTGATGAAACAACTGTTGTTAGTTATTGTGCTAGAGCCTTAATCAAGGTAATAGGTGTGTGGATTGTGGTCTCTAATAGTAATCCAAAACTCTTTAACAGCAATGACTTATCCAAACAAAAAATTAATTTACTAGCCTATGTTACAATTTGCCAAACATTGCCTAGACAAAGAGAACAATCTGAAAGCGTCGATTCACTTGAAGAAACTTTCTGATAGTACATCGTAAAACCCAAATGTAGCTCAGAGAGCAAGCAAATGTGCTATATTGATTATTTAAAATGCTCCACCGAGCCAACAAGCTGATTTCAAAAACACCAAAACCCTAATTTTGCAAAAAGAAAGAGGGGGAGAGGAGCAATTCACTCACAATTGAAAGTGATAGGCGAGGAATAACTCACTGGTCATCGCCGAAGAGTGCCTTGAGCCTGGAAGCGAAGAGGCCGCTTGAATCGAGAGAAGCCTCGTGGAAGAGACCGCTCTTGATAAGATTGATGCGCTCAGAAAGAGACTTGTGTTCATCCTTGAGGGCCGTGTTGTCCTCCAAGAGATCGTGGGTTCGGTACTTCTGCCCTACAGACCGGATGCTTAGAAGTAAGATTCCGGTCATGGCGAAGAACTGGATGAAGTTGTGCTTGTTCTTAATCGCGTTCCTCACGAAGCTTATCTTTCTCTTGGGGGCTTCGCCGGCGGCAGATCTCAGTGGCGCTCCAGACGGCATAGCCCAAAACTGTAATGAATCTCTACTGCAGAAAAGGGTAAGACCGGGCGAGGAATATGAGACGTGAGAGCTTAACGGATCTCATTTTATTTTGAAAGTATTGGGTTAAATTTTAATGGAAAATAATTTTTAAATTTTATTAAAAAAAAAATTGATGTAGTTTTATTTAGTTAACTTAAAGAGAAATTAAAATTTATTATTCAATTATTATAATTTTAAATAAAAAATAAAAAAAATAATTTAGACAATATTACGTATTCTATTTTGTCATTCTAAAATATAAAAGTATAAAAGTAAATTAATATTAGTAGATTATTTATAAAAAAATATTAGGGGTTAAGTTGACAAAACATGATTTTGGGACATTAACATAATGTCTAAAGTTAAAATATTTTTATGGAAATTAGCACTAAATAGGATCCCCCACAAAAGAAAACTTAAACAAATAAAAAATACTGGTATTAATGCATTGTGAACTTTGCAAACACCGTTCAAAAACTGTGAAACATCTCTTCTTTAAATGTCCTACTCTCTTCAGTCGATTGACAACAACACAATTTCAACATATATACAGAACAATGACATTTCAAATTGGAAAATAATCGACATCATTATGGAATTAAAAGAAATTATATCCTTAGGAGAATTCCGACACCTAGTAGTAACTTGGTGGCAAATTTGGTTGCTTAGGGACCAAATTGTTTTTAACAAACAAAAGGCACCCCAAAACCTTAAGCATCTAGTACAAAATTAAATAAGTGAATGGGGTAAGGCTAATGCAAAATTACCTAGTAATCATAAAAAAAATCCGTTGACTTTGGGAAGAAAAGCAAAAAGAATCAAATGGCAAAGATCAATCGTAACTTCTATTAAAATCAATTTTGATGCTTCGAAAAACTCTTGTGATCAATTTGTTTTGCGTAAAATGGGGGAGCATGTAGGGTTTGTAACCATGAGCATAAATAGTGCCCTAAATTAAAAATGGTTACAAACTAGGCCCCTCATGTTTTTATAAAAAAGACATATTAAAAAAGAAATAAAAGATTATGGAAATTAGAAAATATTTCTCTCTCCATAATTCTCATTTAATGTTGTTAAATCGGGTAACTAAATATATCTACAATCCGTTAATCATGAAAATGAATCTGTTACTTTATTCGTTATACGTGTTGTATATCATCTTTGATCTATTCAGAACAAACTCTCAGCAAAAACAAGATAAATTGTTATAATGTACATATGCTACTCATAAATAGGACATATGCACACAATATAAATTGTTTTAAATATCACTTGAACAAGATAGAGAATATGTGGTAAATTACAAGATAAATTGTTTTAATGTACATATGCTGCTTGTAAATAGGACATATGTACACACGTAGGTGTTTGTGTTACATCACACCCATTTACTGAATGTACACATCATGCAGATTTGATTCATATGTACACAAATAGAAGTCTGCATTTCATCACATCCTAAATACCAAATGTACACAAACTACAAATTTGATACCAAATGTCAAATGTACACAAACTACGGATTTTGATACATATAAAGTAAATTTGTTACATTTTTCAAGCGACATATACACGTAATCAACAACAACTACCTACGAATGTACATAGAGTAAATCTATTACATTTTTTGTCGTTTTCTTTGAAGATCTGTGTGAAATCGACAAAGAGAACATACCTGGATATGGGGATTGACGAGAGACGAACCGAAATTTCGAAGAAATCGACAGTTGGAAGTGGTAACTGAATGTACTTGTTGAGGACGAATGTTGAAGCCTCGTTTGAAGTCGGGTGTTGAAGATGAATAATAAGTTGCAGAAGATACAGAAGAATGGCGATGAAGATGCTTTATCCTGCTTTCGAATGACATCTTTGATTTGGTTGTGATGTTTTGTTTCCGAAAAAGGTGGAATAAAGACGCATTAAATAGATTCTCAAATCTCAAATCTACATTTACCAAAAACAAGGTAACGGCTTTCCTTTTGTTAGCACAATTAATATATTTAAAATATTAATTATCTTTAACTATTATGATAACTGTCTGATTATCTTTAACTACTATGATAAGTGCCTAATTAATATATTAAAAATATTAATTATCTTTAACGGTTTGGCAGTTAATTATGAATAGTGCCATATTATGAATAGTTGCGGTCACAATCTACTTATAAGGATGACGAGATCAGTCGTAGTAGTATCGATGGTCGAATTCACAAGGATTGTGTATGAGTACAGAAAATAAAAAAGGTATTTCTTTTTGAAATGTTTTTTTAAATAATGAAAGACAAAGGAAAGCAATTATTGTGTAAAATGTATAAACATAAGTGATTTTCAGAAACAAAAATCACAACTATAATGAATTAAAATAAAACAATTTTTATCAATATATAAATGTGATGAATGTTGATAAATGAGTATTATAGGGAACTATTCAAGAAGTTGGGTAGTGAAGTTAGACAATGAGTGAAGTTCAATACTTGAGTGAAGTTGAGTCAATAAGGTTGCGTATGTAATTTTTTTTTAAAGAATATTAAAAACCATCATTTAACTCAACTAATTATTATATTTATATTCCTTTATTTTTGTCTTCAAATTCGGAAATGAGAAAAATGTATTCTCTCCAAATTAACCCTAGTAATAAAATTTTTAAAATTTTCTTTTTTAATAATTAAAAATTAAAAATGGATAGTTAGTCTTCTTTTTTTTTTTTATAAAATTTTGATACATAGATAAATTTTCAAAAAAATTAGAAAGATATCCAAAAATAATGAAAAAAGATTTTAAATTAAAATTTAAAAGCCTGACAAATGTTAGTTCGTAGTTCGTAAGGTAAGGATACGTCATTATCCATCCAAGGAGATTTGTTTTGCAGTCACATCTGACAACTCACTGCGTATATTGACGTTAAAGTAGATTGCTGGAGCTGTTGATGAGGTGGATTGGTTGGGTACTAGAAAGTTATTTGTATGTATGTAGACGTCGTTACTGAATTTAGATGCTTGTCCTCACATTGAGATTTTTATTCAATGATAATATAGGTAGCGACTTGGTTCTGCAATGGGGGAGATCTATGCCTGAGACTGCGAAAGTAAGAGCTATGCCTGAGAAAGGGAAACCTATTCGCTGCAAAGGTGTCCATTTCTTACTGTCTGTTCTTGTAACTTAGAAACATGCTAAATCAATTGGTTTTGCAGCGGCGGTGGCTCGAAATGCCGGGGAGCCACTGGTGATAGAGGAGGTTGTGGTGGCGCCGCCCAACACCGGGGAGGTCCGGCTGAAGATTATCTGTACTTCTCTCTGTTATAGCGACGTCACTTTCTGGAAATTGAAGGTGCAAAATCGTTCTTCAATTGTTTTGCTGTTTGATTAACAGTTCGATATGCATTAATTACGATTCGGAAGCTTCTAATTTGTGGATTTTTTTTAAAGGACCCTCCTGCTTGCTTTCCAAGAATTCTAGGTCATGAAGCTGTTGGGTAAGTACTCACTCCATTTCGCGGTAAAAAAGCTTCTGCATATTGTGACTTGGGAATTTCGCGTTAACAAATTCACTTAACAGGATTGTGGAGAGTGTTGGAGAAGGCGTTGATGAGGTTATGGAGGGAGATTATGTTCTACCAACATTCATCGCAGATTGTGGAGAATGTAGAGACTGCAAATCAAGCAAGAGTAACTTATGTTCAAACTTACCCTTCAGTATCTCCCCATGGATGCCAAGAGATGAGACTAGCAGATTTACTGATCTCAATGGGCAAGTTCTGTACCATTTTCTGCATGTTTCAAGTTTCAGTGAGTATACTGTGGTGGACGTCGCCCATGTAACTAAAATTGACACTGCTATCCCACCAAACAAGGCATGCCTTCTCAGCTGTGGAGTGTCTACTGGTAAATCTCTCACTGAGCAGCCTATTTTGATTTGAAAACTAACAGAGAACACATGCCAATTGTTTGATCTTTGATGATAAGGGTTTGGAGCTGCTTGGAGAACAGCCAATGTTGAACAAGGATCAACAGTTGTCATAATTGGGCTTGGTGTGATTGGGCTTGCGGTATAAACTTGTTACAAACCCTGAAACCCTTAATAAAACACAACTAATATAACAGTTTGTTTCTAAATTGATAGGTAGCAGAGGGGGCAAGACTATGTGGAGCTACTAGGATTATTGGTGTAGATGTAAACCCGGAGAAATTTGAAACAGGTAAATATAACTTCAACTCTTAGTTTGATGTGTGTCAGAATTGAAACCTTATGTTGTTATGTTCAGGTAAGAAGTTTGGTGTTACAGAGTTTGTCAATGCCAACGACTGCGACAGCAAATCTTTGAGCGAGGTGCTTAAACTTATTTCATTACCCTGTCTTAAAATGATAATAACATATAATCAATATGAGATAACACACTGATCGATCAGGTGCTCAAAGAGATGACTGATGGAGGTGCTGACTACTGTTTCGAGTGTGTCGGAAAGGGATCGTTAGTTGAAGAGGCATTTGCTGCTTGTAGGAAGGTTGATCTTCAAAATTACTTGTATGAAAAGGATAGTGCAAGTTTTGAAGTGTTTGTTTAATGGAACTTGTAGGGATGGGGGAAGACAGTGGTTCTAGGGGTGGATAAGCCAGGGGCAAAATTGACATTTGCCTCATTCGAGGTTCTACACAGTGGGAAAAGCCTTATGGGTTCGTTATTCGGAGGTTTGAAACCCAAATCTCATGTACCTATCCTGGTTAAACGTTACATGGACAAGGTAATGAACTTGAGGCTTTAAATGATTTTTTTTTAAAATTGAAAAACTGATTTCCTGAACTTGCTGCTAATTTGTTTATGCAGGAACTGCAACTGGATGAGTTTGTAACTCATGAGCTGCGTTTAGATGAGATAAACAAAGCCTTTGAGCTGCTGATAGAGGGAAAATGCCTTCGCTGTGTGGTGTGGATGTGAACAACTGAAGTAGTGTACTGTGTTTGTGTTTGTATAGCAGATGATGATCCATCTCTGCAACCTTGTTAAACTATTACTTGCAATTTCTCAATATTTGACTTTCTGGGTCTCATCTTGATTTGTTAGCTGGCTCAGAAGTTTTCCACGTAAATTAGTATATAGAAAAGGATCCACAGGGGATTCTAGAATCTGGATATTACGTAACAAAGCTAGAATGAAAATAAGAAAAAAGAAAACAGAAAAAATTCAGTACACATGTAACACATAATTTTGAGCTGGATTGATAGGATGACCAATACACGTGGCCGGCAGCCTTTTTAGCAAAGTAAAGTACTCGAACAATTTTACACAGTGGTGGCATGGGCCATGGAGTCGTCGTTGGAATTGGAAAAGGAGATGACCTAAAACTAAACAGTCTAAACATGAGCTAATTGTATCAAAATTATAGTGACAATAAATAAATTTTCTAATTAGAGAATATTACATGAGAAGAAACTAAATATAACAATTTATTTGTTCCATGAAAAAACTAAAAAGGTTAATTAAAAAATATAGGATGAGTAATAGGGGTGGGCAAAACCAAGCCGGATCGGATAGAAGTTTTAGGCATTCGGATATTCATATATATCCGGTTATTAGAAAACTTATATTATTATAGTTTGTTTGTGTTATCGTTTTTTCTAAACTAACCCGTCAACTACCGATCCGGTTGCAAACGTGAAGATTAGTCGATAAAAAATCCAGACCAAACCATCAACCTGACTAGATTATTCTTAAGTACAACTATATAATGTACATTGTATTGCATGTTCTTCTAAAATACAATGTTAAAAAAGACTAATTATTAATTTTAATATAATTATCATTTTTGTTTCTAAACTAAGCGTTCAACTACCGGTCCGGTTATAGACATGTTTTCTCCACTAGTAGAGTATGGTCCACTTCTTAGGCTCAATCCGAATAATAATAGAGATAAATATAACTTTTGAACACCCGTAGGGTGTTCAATTAGGGAATATGATATATGAATATACAGCAAAGCAAATAACTTAGACACAAAGGGATTCTCTCAAAAAAACGAAAACACAAACAAACTAAACTTGAATGGAACAAAAGGAAACATACATATCACAAAGCAGAAAGCACAAAGCATCTACAAACACGATGAGACCAAAGATAATGATTTAGTCCTTCTCTTTCTCCTTCTTTTCCTCCTCCTCTGCCTTGTTGTGGAAGCCAGGGATCTTCTCTTTGATCTTCTCCAAGAAGCCTTTCTTCTCATGTTCTTCAGTTGCATACTCTGGAGCCACCGGAGCCGGCGGAGCGGCGACCTCTTCAACCTTCTTGTGCTGACCTGGCAACTTCTCCTTGATCTTGTCAAGGAACCCCTTCTTCTCCTCAGTAGGGTGAGATGACTCGGAATAAACAACTTCCTCCACGTGGATCTTCTCAACTGGAACCTCTGTGTCAACGACTTCAACTTTCTCTTCGTGCTTCTCCTCCTCCTTGTGCAACTTCTCTTTGAGCTTGTCTTTGATCGATTTCTTCTCCTTCTTTTTCTTCTTCTTCTCCTCGTGATCTCCTTCCTCCTCATCGCTAGACTGTAACATCAATCAAATTTCGAACAATTAGTCACATCACATCGATCGATCCTCTAAACTCCAACAATCGAATTCAAAATCAGTTTTAATAAGTCACAGATTGATGTTCTGAAAAAGAACTTACAGAGCTAGAGGAGCTGTCAGATCGATGGAGGACCTCAGAGGTATGATGATGATGATGATCGGAGACCTGAACCTTCTCCTCGAATTCAGCGACAATCACCTCCTCCTGATGTTCCTGAGGCTTGTGGTGATCAGCATGATCAGATTCTTCCTTCTTAATGAAATCAAACAGGCCACGATCGGTGCTCTCGACCTCCTCCTTGTTGTGGTGCTGGGGTGTGTGCTCTTCCGCCATCTCTGTAATGTGATCTTTTGCAGGTTTGAGATTTGCAGTCAATACTGAGTTGATGCTCTCTCCTTCGATGGGCTTCGGCTTTTATAGAAGGAAGGCTTGTCCCTTGCCACCTGTCACGCCTCACACGGAGTACACACCGCTAAGGAAACGGTAAAGTCGAGAGAAGTTTAATTGTAACCCGTAACCGTAACCGTAACCGACGTGCTCAGAAGAAGTGATTAAATATAGGACTAAATGCACGGAATTCATTAGAATATATATATAACGTCGTCTCAATTCAGTTCATTTCTTTTAAATATTCAACATCTTATATGTACCGCCCGTTATCACATTATTGTTGCTTTCATTCTGCCCGGATGACGTCCATATCCTTTCAATATTATATTTATACTTTTATATTGATAGTATTTTAATAATTTTGGTTGTTTGTCATAAAATAAAAGTGCTTTCAAGCTTAACATTAATTTATAAATATTTGATAAAATTTATATTTGATGTTTTAGTCACGCATAACTTTGGGAATGCATCTATTATCGATAATTTTTATTTTCCAAAATTAGTTTTTATGAGATTTCTTTGTTATATTGAGAAGTGAAGAAAAAATCAACAAACAAATCAGCTTTGGTAGTGTTTGTTAAATGTAGCAATTTTTATTTTTCTCTATAATATTTTGTACTGAATAATAAAATTTTGAGTATTCAAAAAATGTTAATTGATTAATGATGTTACCGAATTGAGACAGATGTTTGCTAAACGAAAATCAAAATTATATTAGTGCTGAAATTTTGTATACGTGGAAAAGTGTTAAAATATAGGATCATTAGGAAATGGTCGGCGTGGCCCACCAGGAAGTCGGCCTAGGAAATAGGGATAGCCGGTCGGTGGAAATCTCGCTTTCGCCTTTTCATCTTTTGACACGTGTCAGTGTTCAGTTGGGAAGAGAGACGTTTCGAGATCCGTCAAGAATAGAGGCCCACGCTCACGGAGTCATGGTACGGCCCACTCGCCTATCCAATGTATGTGTACGTTTATGCGCCCAGTGTACATTATCCCGCCAATTTACGCAATCTACAGTTTGTTTTGTTCATTTCGTAATTAAAATAAACTTCCCTAGACTCAAAAATTAAAATTACATTTGTTTACTTAAAAAATCCAATAGCTCAATAGTGTCTACGACTGGTTTAAGAACATGGTTACGACGGGTAGGGATGAGGGGAGCTATTCAGAATCGACTCTCAAAAATTCGGCTTTGAGATGGGTATAATCATATTTTAAAACTCGGTTATAAGTTCGGTTTTATTTATAAACGAATTGATTCAATTGAACATGAATATATCAATGAGGCGGTTGATGGATAAATGAGCAACTCAACCTACAAACTCATACACTACAACCCTGTACACCTAAAACTATACACGTCGGTGATCTTTTTTCCGGATGACCCGTTACATTAAGATAATAGTCGAATAAAATGTAAATCAAAGTACCACCTACCTATTAATACTATTAAGATGACATATGGTAACACGGATCGAGTGATGGATGGAAACGGAGTTGCTTTTATTAGGTTCCTATTATTCGTACCACCTTAGTCATGCTATATGTACCCGTTCTACGCCTACGCATTTGCGTAGGCGTAGTAAGTTTTCCTTAATTTTTCGAACCAAATGTATCTTATGGCTACTATACATACGCTCTATGACTACGCATGGCGTATGCGTAGTATGGCTACGTTTCTGCAAAGTGTAGTCGTAGTCATTTTCCTTTATTTTTGAACGAAATGAGCTTGTTACTATAACTACGCATTGCGTACACGTAGTCGGGGTATGAATATCATGTTTCAGGTGGTACGAATAACAATCTCTTTTTATTATGATCTTGTTTGAGATACTATGTAAGTGCAACCGTGCAAGTCACCTCGGAGAAACAAGTGATAACTTACAAATTGACAATTATCATTTCTTATCGTGGGTTAAAAAAAATGGAGCGGAATTCCCAAGTGAACAATCCTCCATACAGCTCCAACAACCAACACAAGACTGAACAAAACCCCAAAGCACCCTAGTCCCCAATTAACCCACCACATAACACTCCATATTCTAGGCTTCTTCAGCTTAACCCACATCAGGCATGGATATACCAACGTCACCGGCACCGCTACTCCTCCTATCAACCCCGCCAAACTCGGCAAGAATGGAAAAGCAACCGATATGAACAACGCCAAACATCCAAAGAAACACCTGATCCCAACTCGAACCCACCGCGGGCATGGCTTCTTCATCCTGCTTGTATATCTCATCTCCAGATTGTCAAATACAGGCATCGCGTATATCTGAAAGGAGCTAAGGCTGTTTACTACTATCAGTAGACTTATCGAACCAATTAGCAGCTTTGAAGCTTCATGTCCTTGTTCTTCATACAATGCATACGGTATTCCCTCGCTCACATGTATCTGGTATAGAAATTAATACAGTATCAGCTAAAACTCGATCAGTAGTAATTTATCTATGTATAATTTATATACCAAGTTGCCGTAAGCCCAGTATCCGCAGATCGCAAGAGGAAAGAAGCAGACTCCGATGATTAGATATGAAAACGCCGCGCCGCGCCACATTGCCAATCGTGATGGCTTCGTTTTACTCGTTTGCATTGTTCCCTGCAACAACACAGCTAAGAATTTTGCCTTGATATATATTAGGTTTGATTTTTGTATGTTACGGACCTGTATTTCAAGAACGAGATTATGGCCTCTGAAAGCGAAGGCGATGATGCCCAGAGCGTTGAGGACGTTGGAGACGTGAACTGCATGAGACTCACCCGAAACATGGGCCGGCCCATAAGACACTCCAACGGGCCTGCCTTTACGAACAGACACGACCCATATCATAGAACAGTAACCGACGGCTGTGATTGCTCCAATCAGAGAAACCCAAGCTATGGAATTCAAGTTGGGAAGCAGGTAGGCCACTAGTATGGCGGAGAAAGTGAAGATCAAGTACCATTCAACGGTGGTTACGCCATGAGTGTTCCCACTCCCACTTACAATTTGGAAGAATATCTTGAGGGAGCCACCACCGAGCATGATCAGAGTCACACAGGTACCACCTGATAAGTACATTACAGGGAAAAGAGACAACACTTTACCCAGCCTTTCACCTGCAATCCATGTTTAGTTTTTCACCAATGATCATTACGGTTCATAAATTTTTCATATCTGTATTTGAAGTTAAAAGCTTTTACCGAATGCAGCCATGGATAGTCGGAGGTATCGACTGTATCGAGTTCCATCAGATGACTCGTGTAACTGGATCAGCAACCAGAGAGTATACAATTGCCACAAGAACGTCAGTGACAACCAACTTATTCCCCATTTCCTGCACGTAATCCTCATATTAAAAGTGAATTAGTTACAGTCAAGTTATGGATAGAGTTAAAGCATATATACCACCCAAGAGCGTGGAATGCACAGGGGAGCAAGAGAGCTTGGAAGCCAATCCCGGAGCTTAGAATATGGAAAGCTGCATAATAAACGTTACCATTCCTGGATTCAGTAATAGGAAGCCAAGCCTCTTCAGGATCAAACTTCCTAAGATGTCCCATTTCTTCCAAATACATATCCATCGTCTCCAATGCTTTCTTCGCTGGGCTTCCTGTGGGTGTTGAAGACGGCGTTTCATCTGTTGTTATCAGCAACGGTGAACGGGAAAAAGAAGGACAACCCATTTGAGATGGAGGAGCAGCGATGTCGATGACAGTGCTCATCTTCACTTTGGATGGGGAATAAGTAGTACTGCAGATGTTATATATTTATACAGTTACACAAGCCCAACAAGGAGTTTATGTAAACATGCTTATATTCCAGTCTAAAGCTATATACTATAGTCTGAGTAATATGATGAAAGTGGGATATGACTAGGTTAAGCTAGAATATAGAATTGATGTTATTTTTAAGAAAGATAAATTAGTTGACTAATGACGATCATTGAAGACTTGCAAGGAACTTGCATGGTCTTATAATCATGTAAGTAAAGTGGCAAAGAGTGCTTTCAATATGTATGCCAAAATGAAGGTAGGTAAGGAGCACCTAGCTAGCTTTTGTATACTACATACGTGCCTTCCTTTTCCTCCCACTATATGGGGTTTCATGCCATTGTATAATCACGTAAAAAGTTATTTTTTCTTTTGGTCGAAACATAGAAAAGTTATTTACGTAGTGTTTTATAATTAAGTTCATATATGGTGCAAACCCTTCAAAAAAAAAAGTTTACATGGTGCAAGTTGAATCATTCTTTTCCGAAACACTAGTTTGTAATGACTTTTCTATGTTGATGTGAGGTTTGTACCGTTACACAAGTGTATTATATTCGAGCTGTAATACATAAGCCTAAACCTAATGAGATTTCATTAATAATATGAGCATTCAAACAATACTCTATGCCACTAATTTCTTCTCTAAGCTGTTTCAGGAGGAGACTACCAGCAACAATGGACATCGAGAGGGGTTTCAGACCGAAGCTTGACGAAGGTGAGAGGTTGGCTTTGTTACGTCCTTTTGAGCATGAGGAGGTTCAGATGGCATTGCGAAAGATGGGAGCTCTCAAAGTGCAAGCCTTGGTGGGCTTCAACCAATCTTCTTCCAAAGATGTACGTTGGAATGTGATTGACTCCAAAGTGGTGAAGTGCATACGAGATTTCTTCACAGCAGGCTACTAATGACTCCAAGTTTAAATGACACGCTAATTGTGTTAATTCCAAAATGCGACCATCCGGAATCAATGACCCAATTCAGACCTATCGGCCTTTGTAATGCCACTTAAAAGTTTATGGTTTGGAAGACCGAAAAAAACTTTAATGGTAGAATTGCTAGCTCGTTCCAAAGCAGTTTCATATCCGAAAGATATATTGAGGATAATGTCTTGATTCAAGAGATGGTCCATTCGATGGCATCTAAAAAGACAGGCGAAAGATTGATGGCATTGAAACTCGACCTATAGAACGTCTATGACGGTTGAGGTGGAGCTTCGTTGGGGATATGCTAACCCAGTTGGAGTTCCTGGAAGTTTGGATCAATAAAATTATGACCTGCATTTCCTTCCGAACCATGAGGGTTCTTTGGAATGAAGAGATATCTAGTAGATTCTCACCAACGAGGGGAATAAGATAAGGGGACTAGATCTGTACAAAAGCGGGCTCGGGTCTGGAAAATACTAAAAACTCTACTCGGAAGGTGCGGTTCGGAGGCCCCAAGCCCAATCGAGTTACACTTAAAACTGATGTATATACACAATGTTCACACCTAATACACAATGTTAAATTCTAGAATTAACAAAATCGGTCATTTTCCAATTACTCAAGCCCCAAAAGTCCATCGTCTACCCAAGTTTGAGTTGTCCATGCCCAAGCGCGTTACACAAGTCCAAAGTCCGATGTTTACACAAATTCGAAAATACAAATCTTGTCGTTACTTGGTTTCGAAAATACAAATCTTGTAGTTAATGGTCCGTCGTTTTATGTAATTAATAAATTTCAAGGCAAATTTGCAAATTTAAAAAATATGAGGCATAAACGAAATTACATAGCATGAGATTTTTTTTGTAATTTACCCAAAAGTTTCCTAAACCCGATTAGATTTTGCTGGTGAAGCGGCTGGTCTTCTTCGATAATGCCAACTGCCCCGATTAGGATTTCGGGATTCAGATATGACGGCACTAATGGTTTCCGGGGACGACAGACTCCGTTCCAGGCGGAGGAGAAGGCGGCGGAGAGATCTAACCTTGGTATTGGCATGCTTTTGCAGATGTCCAACAACGATGGATGCTCCTGATCTAGGTCGGGTTTGTAGGATATGGCGTGGACTCGTCTTCTCCGGCGAGCCGATGGATGCTTCTGCATCGGGGTCCGGCGGCGGCTTCTTCCTCGGCTGTTCGGCTACTGGTGGCCAGTGAAGTGGTTGAAGAAGACGAGTCGAGCGGTAGGGACACACGTCCACAAGTTTTAAAATTCAAACCCTCTATTCATGCAAGTTATCAAACTTTTAGCCTTACTCGATAATCGATGTGAGATTGAAAATATTTAGCATTTAACAAAACATTAAATCAACGACCCACAAAACATACATTAATTCGATATGAATAAAAGTTGTATAATTATACTTCAACTTAACCAAAAGACCAATAATTGTATGATTTGTTTAATCTTGAAACACTCTATTGATACAAATTATCAAACTTTGAGGCTTCATAATCATTGTGAGATAGCAAAATTCTTAAAATTAGTTAATGTAAATAGGTTAAGCTTATAATTCTTAAAAAATAATTTAAAAACAAATAAAAATCTTTAAAAAAAAAATAGTTTGATTTGTTATGCTTATTAAAAAAAATTGATTATTTTATTCAATTTTGGTTGAAATTATTATAGTTGTTATATAACTAATTTTAATTTAGTAATTAAAAAAAGTTCTAATTTTAATTGAGAGATCTCTCCATTTTAAATTTGAAAGTGAAATGTCACCAGTAAATAATTTACTTTAATATATTTATATATTTATATATGATATTGATAATTAGTCTAGTATTTTTATATTGATTAGTGAAATTGGAGGTTTAGTGATTTTGATTGTCAGTTTGTAACTTTGTATTGTCGAGACTCCAATCCAAGGCGGGGTTAGAATTCTATCAACCGACGTTATTTTCTGAGACCAAAAACCCTATCGTATATTGTTGTCATTTGCATCTCTCGGCTCCTCACACAGTCAATCGTCTTCTTCATCTCCGGGAGTGGATTCTGCAGATTAGACTCGAATCCGCCCTTCTGCTTCTTTTGGTTGCGGTAAGTTTCGTTCTAGCCCTAATTTCGTTTACTTGTTTAGGTTAGATCTCAAAGGCTCTTTGTCATAAATCGAGTGTATTCCAAATTTACCATTTTTTTTGTTTCGTTTAGGGCTAGAGTTCATTGTTGATGTTGGATAGATAGTTACTTGGTTTTGGTTGCTATTACCGAATCTTGTTTGATAAATCAATGAGAGAATGCTAGTTGCGTGATATAGATGCAAAATCCCATTGTTATAAACTACCTCCCCTCAATTTTCTGTCGTTGAGTTTATCAACACCGCAACCTGTTGGTTGCTTAGGTTTGCTGAATTGCTTTGTGATATACTCTCTCCCTGGATTTACCGTGGTTAATTTATATTCATTTTCTCGAGGGTTTTTTTTGTTGAGTGTTGGAGCTTTGTGATTGATGCCGAATTTGTGGTATTCTTATGCTATACAGGGAAATCTTCTAGTTTTGTGGCTAATCTAATTCCATCTTTGATTTCCTTGTGCAGAGTTGAGCGGATCAATATGTCCTCTTTTGTGAAACCTGAGAACGCTTTGAAGCGAGCTGAAGGTAGATTATGTTTTTAATCCTTCTTGATTTACATGTCGCTACATCAGCATTCCTTCCATAGTTACATCTACTTCAGATATATTATAGGTTTAATTGGAAATTAGAGTAGTCGGGTTTAAGAAACTGTTGGGGAACTTGTTGTAGGTATAAGAATTATGCAAGTTTGAATTTTAATGAAACATATTGTTTATTGCTTGCTTGTCAACCCTCGAGAGTTGATCATTAAGTTACTGTAGATTGGATAGTTTGGCTAGTTGTTACTTCATCCTCTGTTATGAAAGTAGTTGATCTGCATCTTCTATCTTCTCCATCTACGAGTCTTTCATCTGCGTATCTAATGGTTCAAATTCATCTTTTCACAGAGCTGATCAACGTTGGTCAGAATCAAGTCGCGTTGCAATCACTCCTTGATGTTATCACTTCAAGGAGAAACAGGGCATGGCAGAAGCCATTAGAAAGGATTATGTTTAAGCTTATGGAGCTTTGTGTTGACCTACGCATGGGAAGAGCTGCAAGGGATGCATTAAATCAGTATAGGATTGTTTGTCAACAAGTGAACGTGAGCTCTTTGGAAGAAGTGATCAAGCACTTCTTGCATCTCTCTACAGAGAGGGCTGAGAAGGCTCGCAGTCAGGCTCAAGCCTTGGAAGAAGCTCTTGATGTTGAGGATTTGGAAGAAGACAAGAGGCCTGAAGATTTAATGTTGAGCTACGTCAGCGGTGAGAAGGGTAAAGATAGGTCTGACGGTGAACTGGTTACTCCGTGGTTTAAATTCTTGTGGGAGACTTACAGAACTGTGCTGGAAGTTTTACGGAACAACTGTAGATTGGAGGCCCTATATGCGGTATGTTCTGTAATTTTTCTGTATGCAACAAATGTTATTACACTCCAAAGCAAGATAACGTTCAGTAAATTCTCCTTTTCGTTTTGAAACTTCTATTTACCACTTATAAGCTATAACCATGAACGACTCATTTTCTGTGTAGTCATAGCGCATGTGTGTTGCTAATTTTCCTACTGGTTTTTAGATGACAGCACACAGGGCCTTCCAATTTTGCAAGCAGTATAAGCGTACTACAGAGTTTCGTAGACTTTGTGAAATAATTAGGAACCATCTATACAACCTTAACAAATACAAAGACCAGAGGGATAGGCCCGACCTTTCAGCACCCGAAAGCTTGCAATTGTATGTTGATACACGATTTGAGCAGCTAAAGGTGGCAACTGAACTTGAACTATGGCAGGTACGGATGTTTCCAGCTTATTTAATCGGTAGTTGCCCCATCCCCTGGGAAATTCGTCTGTATATGTACTAATGGTCTAAATGACTAGCTCTGTTGTTACGTTTTATTAAGTCCACACCTTTAGAGTTTCTTCATTCATCTTCCCTTTGCAGGAAGCCTTTCGTTCTGTTGAAGATATTCATGGATTAATGTGTTTGGTGAAGAAAACTCCAAAAGCATCTTTGTTGGTCGTATATTATGCTAAACTTACAGAAATATTCTGGGTCTCAGAAAGTCATCTATATCATGCTTATGCATGGCTCAAGCTTTTTTCTCTTCAGAAGACCTTTAACAAAAACCTGAGCCAGAAGGATCTTCAGATGATAGCATCTTCTGTTGTTTTGGCTGCACTTTCGGTGTCACCTTATGACCATTCACGTGGAGCATCATATTCAGAACTTGGGAATGAGCGAGAGCATGTTTTGAAGATCTCTGACCTCATAAATTTTAATCTTGAGCCTAAACCGGAAACTAGACAAGTGGTAATGCAAGTTTTTTCTACTTGAGCTTTCCATTTAGCTTTACAGTTGCTGATGATCGCCTTTTTCCCTCTTTACAGATCTCAAGATCTGCAGTTTTAACAGAACTGGTAAGATAAATATTATATGAAATGGAGAAAAAAGTAAATTAAGAGAGGGACGTGAGAACTTGTGATCGTTACTCCTCATCATTCGGTATAAAATGTTACCTGCAGGTGTCCAAGGGCGTAATGTCTTGTGTCATTCCAGAGGTCAAGGATCTCTACCATCTTTTGGAAAATGAATATCTTCCATTAGATCTAGCTTCAAAGGTGCAACCTTTGCTGTCTAAAATTTCGAGTATTGGTGGTAAATTAGCCACAGCTTCATCAGTTCCTCAATTGCAATTGTCAAAATATGCTCCTGCGATTGAAAAATTGGCTACCTTGAGATTGCTACAGCAGGTGAACATATTGTCTAGTAGTGAACATTTACTTTGGATTTTTCTTTCATAGTTATTGATCTTTATGTTTGGATATTGTAGGTATCCATGGCTTATCAGACTATGACCATCAAGAGTTTATCTCTGATGATCCCATTTTTTGAGTTTTCTTATGTGGAGAAGATCTCAGTTGAGGCTGTCAAACATAATTTCATAGCCATGAAAATTGACTACATAAACGGTGCTGTGATCTTTGGTGGTTTGGTAAGCTGCATTCTTCACCTCTTACCAAATGTGTTACTTATTATGTCTTTCCAATTCGAATTTCATTGCCTTTATATTTGATTTTGACATGATGATTCTACCAAAATGGTGATTTTTTGATAATCTTAATTTCCGCTGTTTCTGCTTGAGCTTATTACTTGATGAATGCTAATTTGGTGGTTTCACAAGATTAATAACTCTCCTTCATCCTGTAGCCTTTGTATTACGGATTTGAACATATTTTAATATGACATTTTTTTGCAGGAACTTGAGTCTGATGATTTGAAGGATCACTTGAGTTTATTTGCTGAATCTTTGAATAAAGCAAGGGCCTTGATGTACCCTTCAAAGAAAGCTTCAAAAATTGCGGATATGCTTCCTGGTTTAGCCGACATAGTTGATAAGGAGCACAAAAAGCTTCTTGCTAGAAAAATTATCATTGAAAAGCGAAAAGAAGACCAAGAGCGCCAACTTTTAGAAAAGGTAAAATCGTAACTATATTTAACAAGGAAAGGGGAGCCACTTTTGTTTCTCTATTTTCTGATGAAGTTTATCGCTTTCTAAAGGAACGTGAGGAGGAGACAAAGAGGCTGATGATGCAGAAAAAGAATGAAGAAGCTGAAATGAGACGTCTTGCATCCGAGTATGAGCAGAGGAAAAATGAAAGGATCCTGAGAGAAATCAAGGAACGTGAAGAACTTGAAACTAGAGCTTTACTTGAGGAAGCTGAAAAGCGTAGGAAGAAGGGGAAAAAACCAATTATTGATGGGGTTAATTCATACTTATATTAGTAAAATGCGATGTTTGCTATTTTGAATATACAATTTTACTAACCTGAGAGCTTACATTGTAATGTCTGCGTGCAATTTATGTGCAGGAGAAAGTGACAAAAGAAGTTTTGATGGAAATCGCACAGAGTGAGAAACTAAAAGAGAGACAGGAAGCGGAGAAGAAATTGCAGAAACTAGCTAAACATATGGATCATTTGGAGAGGGCCAAAAGAGAGGAGGCGTCTCCTTTGATTGAAGCTGCTTATCAAAAAAGGTTGGAGGAGGAAAGGATATTGCATGAGCGTGACCAACAGGTGTGCCTATTTTGTAATAAGCCGATTTGAATTATTTGACTATTCTTTGGATGCATTTGGGTCATCAGCTAATAAAAGATTTTAGTTATAACTTCACTTTGTAGCCTGTCTGATTCTAATAGCAATAACTTCACTTTGTAGTGGGAGATTGAGCTGAGCAGGGAGCGCCATGACACTGATCTTCAGGAGAAAAATAGACTCTGCAGGATTTTGGATAACAAGGTTTTTAAGCATTCCTCTCACCCTTATTCTACAGTTTCAACATGTGGATATTCATGAATGTATTATATGTCGGCCTGTTGAGTGTTATCTGCGGATGCAATTTTGGTTTTCATGACGACTGCTGCTATTTCACAGAAAATGTTTGAACAAAGTGTATTGAGTCGCCGACAAGCTGAATATGAGAGATTGAGACAGGAGAGAGAAGAGAGAATTGAACAGATTGTGCAGGAGCGCAAACAGGAAAGGATGATAAAGAGGAAGATGCTTTTCTTTTTGAGGTCAGAAGAGGAAAGATTAAACAAGATTCGGGAAGAGGAAGAAGCTCGTAAGCGTCAAGGTACACTCTCCCTTTTCTGTTTTGAGTAATTCACTGTAATAATCTCTAGTGTTCTTATTAAAGAGATGCTAATCTGGAAATGGTGTTGATGAACATGCAGAGGCTGAGAGGAAAAAGAAGGAAGAGGCAGAGCGCAAAGCCAAATTGGATGAAATTGCAGAGAAGCAAAGACAACGAGAGCTAGAGTTGGAGGAGAAAGAAAAACTGAGAAGGGAGCAGCTTATGAGACCAACAACTGAAACACCTTTGGCTTCAGCTCCTGCAGTACCAAAAACTGTGGCTCCCACACCTGGAAAATACGTGCCACGTCACCTGCGCGAAAAAGCATCCTCTGGGGCCGGAGCTGGGACCGAACAGACAGCTCCTCCACAGTCCGACCGGTGGGGAAGTGGTAAACGAGAAGATGGCCCATCTACAGACAGGTGGCGTAGCGATGGTGGGAGTGGTGGCTCGAGATCAACTTGGTCATCATCCCGTGGAGGAACACGTCGCTGATCTTGCGTTTTGGACAATCTTTTGTTGTTGTTTGGTACTTTGGGATGCCAGATTTAGTTGAGTATGCTTTGCAATCTTGTTCCTGTAATCTTGTGTGTGAGCGAGACACTGTTTAATCTGTTTTCAGGGGTTTTTTTACTTCAATTTTGGTCATAGCACAACGGTGAGCCTATTTATTTTCTCTTGGATTTTACTACTTAGGCTATCCCCCCAACAGAGGAATTCTTTTCGAGTGATTCATGTATTCAATCATTAAAATAAGTGAGATTCTGCAAGGTACTTGTACCTTACACTTTTCTGGATTATGCCCAATAAATTTTCATTGTCATAGCGTAAACAGTAAAGGTTAGAAGAAATAGTAACCACACAGTGGATCTGGATCAAGTACCCACATAACGCGAAGGGTGTTTACACCTTCGAGTCTCTCTGTCGCCTATCCTCCTTGTTGAACAACAATGACAAAATGAGAAAACGAAGAAGTGTTTCCCGAAACACTAGTGGTAGGTAAACACAACACAAACACTCGTTAGTGTTTTTAAATACTAAACACTAGCGTTTTCCGAAAACCATTCTAAAAACACTTTTAAACACTAAACACTAGTGTTTTGTGTTGCATGTCAAACATACCCTTTACCGTCAAGGAGGTTTTCATTATTCTTACATATTTGACCCGTACACGGTGTGTATATATAAACATGACAACCTAATCAGATTAGGCAAAACATGTTTAATATACGTACGTGGGTTCTAGGTTTGACATGATTTTCTATACAAAATTTGAATCTTGGTTGTATGAGTTTTCATGATCCAGCTTTAAGTTGTCAGACTTGTAAGCTGGCAACCATAAACAAAACATGTCAGATCCTAAACAAACCATCAGGTGATTAAGTAACTAATTACATTGGTAAAGGGGCACCTAATTAAGTTTTAATTGGTCCCTTTCGTGTTTGGTAAGGACAAACATATTTTTATAAGTACAGTTGAAGATTTAGATGAGAGACAAGGTAATTAAAATGGAGTTTGCAGAGATCTCGAGCTTATTATTGTCTAATCTTGGTATAACATATGGAATAATGACAGCTTAGAAATGGATTCAAAGTTAATTCAAATTAACCTCTGTCTGACAGACAGTAAATCTGTAATAACCACTTACCAGGCCTCCAATTAATATTACTAACCCAAAATCTAATTCAAGAATCTAGCTTAACAATTACAATGATCCAAATTTGTAGGAGAATCGTACTAGTATAGATTGTCTAAGATAGAGAGATATAATCCTTCATCCCTTGTAGTCATTTCTCTTTTATACTACGAGACGGTTATATGCTTCAACGTTGATAAAGACATAACTGATGTAGTGTATATACTTTCGAGTGATTTTAGGATGAAACTCATCAGGTTGTGCACGCCATGGTAAGAGTGAGGAGTAAGAACATATGTGACAAAATCAAGATTGTAGACTTGTAGTATAGGCAATAAATGTCTGTTTGGTTGGAACGGTGAAATGAAAATGGAATGAAATCGGATAAGTGTAAAATAAGAAAATGAAAATGATGAGATTACTTTCATTCACGTGTTAAAAGACCTCTAACAAACGTTGTTTTTGATTGATTCGAAATCTATCCGTTACCGGGAACGATTTCTAGCGCTTCTAAACGAGCCTTAAACTGATTCATTTACCAAAGTAGCAAATTAAGAGGTGTTTAATCAAAAAAAAAAGGAATGGTAAACCATTTCATTAACGATGGTAGTCTACAAATGAAGTTACACAAGCAAGCAAGCTAGTGATTGAGTAGATTCAAAAGAGAAACCCTAGTCTTCACAAGACATCCAGAAACCGACACAACACGATCTTCGATTCCATTAATGATCATCTCGAGTTCTCCGAGTTTCTTCTGTAGAGTTTGCACAGATTTCACATCTGTGTTCATCTTCTTCACATCCAAAGCAAACAAAGCTCGATCAACTTTCTCTACCTCATTTTCATCTCCAAGCTTCGGTTGCAGTATCAACATAGAAACAAGTGACCAACCCTTTTGAGCCTTTGACCCAAACATAAAACTAAGAACAGACTTAAACATCGAAAGACAAATAACTTGAGATTCCCTCAAGATTCTCATTACAAATACTACCCTTTGATCATCCTTCTCCTCACGTGTCAGCTCCACTTTCTTTAAGCTTCCAAGGCACTTGGAAACCAACTTGACGATCTTTCTTCGCGACGCTTTATACGCCGACAAACACGAAGCGTCGCCGCTTCTCCTACGTAGAGATGACTCGAGCTCTAGGACGGACTCTTTCATTTGACACAAAACGTCGATAATAGTGTCGCAAACATCTAGTAAGACAAGAGAACCTTCTAGAAGCTCTTCAGTGGTACTGCAACGGACGTGATGGCGGGAAAACATTTGGTGGTTAATAGGAAGAAGAATCAAGTCATTGATGCGTTCGTACAGTTCCTTGATATCAACCAGATTGCGACAGATCGATGAAGAAGACGAACCGAAGGCTATTCGGAGCCTTGAGAGATGATCCTCTATGCTCGCTTCCAGAGGGTGACACGTGGAGGGCAGGCTGATTGAACGAGAATGCCATGAAGTTTTTGCTTCCATTTCTATGGCGGGTTGTTTTATGTATGTGGAATAGGGTTTGAGACTCTAAGGAAGAAGATGATGCGTATATATATATATATATAGTTGGAATTTTGTCATGTTGCCAGTGTTAACTCGTGAAAAACAGTTTATAAATATTTATTTATTCAAAATTTAAATAGAAAAAATAGACGTGCACGAATGGGTTGAAGATAGAGTTGTTCCCGGAGTCTAGACAAGGGAAGACTTTGGCATTTATAATCAACATATTATATAATTTTCAAATCTTTTGAAATAACTTTTTTTTTTCTTCTTTATTATGTAACATCCATATATGATATATGTTGTTGTATTGCCAGCTTTGATAAATGGTCATAAATCGGTTGGAAATCATTGCTTTATTAAAAATGTGTGTAGAAATTTACTGATAAATCAAGATGAAACTTATTAAATAGATAAAGTAAGTTGTTGATCGGACGATTTTTAAAACAAAATAATTTTGCAAGTGTTTATGTGATAACGAAGCTCGTTCATAATTGATGATATAACATTCAATAAATTAGTGTAAACTTTCTGATAAAATAAATTTATATAATTATATAAATAATTTAAAAATCATAAATATTAAGAAAAATAAAAATATTTACTCCATCTATAAAACTTTTTATAAAAATAACGGTTGAATATGTGTAGAGGTATATGAAAATAGAGAAAATAGTATTTTTTTTAAAATAATAAAAAAAATAGTTGAAATTTGATTTATGAAAAAATGTGTTCCAAGTATTAATAATAATTTATAATATAGTTTCTAATATCAAATATTACGAGTCAAAAAAGTATTAAACTTCATAATTTTGATTCAGAAGTCGAAAACGCATGGGCGATAGAATTCACAAACGCATGACGGATCCAGAACTCGTGACCGTCACGGTTACAGGATCCGAATCCGTGCACCAGTGAACGCCGGCGCATATATATATATCACGATTCTAGTAGTTCTTTTAGAATCTCGTGATATCCTATTCATATAGGTGAAAAAAGTTAGAATAAATGAGTATGGTATTTAACTTCAATAATATTTGTGACGCAATGTAATATTTTGACTTTTTTATATTTGATAGGAATATTTTTTTTGTATATAAAAAAATTCTGACCCGTACATCTTGCCCAAAGCCTGAGACGAACAAGTATGGACAGGACCTCAGACCCAAATTTTGGCCAAATCCGGCCTACAAAAGGGACAATTTTTTTAAAAATCCGGCCTGAGCCCTGAGTTTGACCAGGTTTAAATGTGACATATAATGTAATACTCGTACACATTAGGAGTGAATACGAGGGATCTATGAAACGACTTGCTTCATTCTCACAATATGGTTGTTGATTCGATCTTTAGGTCCATTTAGTTGGTGCTAAAAAAATTAAGTTAATAGGAGAATATGATGGAGAGAGATATCAAGTATAAAAAACTTATCTCTAAAGAATGATAGTGACAACAACCACAGCAATGCAGCCATGTACAAGTGTGGAAATCGACCGTCTTTCAACCCAAACTCCCTCACATAATTGTGCCTTATAATTATCTATATATACAGGAAGATAATGAAGCAAAATGTGTCCTTGTCTATATATGATACAAGGTCCAGCACTTCAATTATCCAGGATGTCCACATCATTCACTTACAAGAAATGTTCATGAAATGCATGGTTTACCATCTGTGTCTACATTTATGCAGCAAATGTTCAATCTCTGAACTTAAATGATCTGTCAATTGTGTAAACTTGACCAATTCAACTGCGTCATTTCACAATCTATGATATCTTCTATTCACTCATTCAACACAATCTGTCCTAATTTTAAGATTTATGAATGGAAAAACATATTAAGCTGTACACATGGCTGCTCCAACCATAGGCACATGTGCACATTGCACAGCCTGCATAGTTCGATGATGATGCGAAACAAAAAATCATTGCACAATTTGAGAATGGTGCAAGAGATGAAAGCTATGTAAGAAACATAGTAAATGCACCAAGATCTTATTTGTGTTACCTCAACTGATCGAAATCAAAATTACATTGACATATATATGATTTTTAAGAAAAATTTCTACCTCCTTGTGGTTTTCCTGTAACTTAATATGCATTTTCGTTCGCTCTTTTGTTTTTTCTGTACAAAAAGATAAATGGCAGTGAGATGGAAGATAGTATAACCTGAACCATGTGTACAGAGAATGCGGTTCATGGGAGTTTAAGGTTCTGTTGGATTTTTAAGTAGACCAAGCCTGCAAATGGCATCAGCAGGAGGAGCCTTCCAAATCCCATTCCCTCTACTTACTTTCTTCCTCAGCTCCTCAAAATCTTTGATACACGTCTCCACGTTCATCTTGGAGACATGCTTCCTCAACTTAGCAAGTTTCGGTCCGGTGGCTTGATCAAAGATCTTCTCCCAGCCATCTTCCCACACACCGTGGGCATCACACAGTTGGAGTCTTCCATCTTCCCAATGCGTCCAACTCCAACCTTTGTTCAAACTCTGCATCACGCCCCCTACACAATTCCCTACACAGACGGGCTTACATGGCCTGCACTTGATCCCGCTCATTGGACCTGGGCTCGACAAAGATGCCACGGGAACCCCGAACCCCCTTGGTGGATACTCATATCTCCTGTCTGTCACCACGCAAAAGGGTTGCTCGGGGGTTTGAAACGGGACTCCTTTGCTAGTTAGCTGAGCCTTAAAGGCCGCTTCTGAGTTGAGCTGATGGAATCCATTGGCGTCAAGTGTAGGAATTAGTGAGAGACGAGAGAGCGCCACCACCGATGTGTTACGATCTCCTACTCCAAGCCGGTCATTGAGCCCCCCGTAACTGGATCCTGGTGGGACCACGTATTGACCCGGGATAAAGCTGTCAGGTCTAAGAGGGTTAGACCAGTATCCATCAACCCTTGTTCGGACTATCCAGTCGTAGGTGAAATTATTTTGTTTCTCATGGTTTCCTATCAGCGTCAAGCATTCTTGGACGAGGCCAAAGTATTGCAATAGACCCTGTATAAGAAGCCATTAAAACTTCAATCAGACGCAAATGTGTTCAAAGCTCAGGCAAGGCCAAAGTACAGACACAACAAATTTTCAGTTGCCTTCTCTTTCTGTAGGAGCATAAGCATTTCAGGTAGAGGAGGAAAGTATATGCAAATGGGCGTAAATCGTAATGATGCAACTGACAATCGTTCACAGTGAAGCAATTCATCCATCAGCTTTTCGATTGTCAAATGCAGAACAGATACACATGCGTCTGCCCTTGAAGTAAGGATATTTGGATCACAGAATCTGGATATTCAAATCCCACCATTATCACTTAAAGTACAAGATCAAATCTCTAACCCCACCAAATTTGAGATTCTTTCATAGTTGAGAACTTAAAGAGAATAAGGTTTCAAGAATATCCAAAATGACGTTGAGGTGCTTGAGTTATGAATGATTGAGCCAAATGCTATCACTCGATGCCAAGCTCCAAAGTAGAAAACCATTATCACTAAAATGTATGTAAAAATATAGCAACTAAAATTTGGAACCGGATGGCAAACAAAGCGTTTATTGAACCAAATATTCTAATTTTCTTACTAATAAAAGTTTAAATTATTTAGTATGTTTTATATATTAATCAAAAGTTACATAATCGAACTTTCTATCCTTGAATAGAAAAGGTTGATTAAAACGCAAAATACCTTTTACTTATTGTAAGATGAACCTTCTCAAATTCAAACGTGTTTTCTGATACTAAAGTGATAATGGAGATTTGAGAAAACAGCGGAGCCAGATTCATGTAAAATCTGGAAAAAATGGAAAAGCCACCAATCTAAATCAGAAATAAAACATCTTGAGATATTAGAAATGAGAATTAAGTAGGACAGCCTTATATACGAATATGATAGATGATTCAAATTTGTAATCGCTAAACCCAAAATCTGGTAATATAATATTTGAACCAATTAATACTTGAACAGTAAAAATAGATCCAACTATATGTCAACGACAAGAGTACGATCGATGTAGGAGTAGG
Source organism: Fagopyrum esculentum (assembly GCA_033239045.1). NCBI lineage: Eukaryota > Viridiplantae > Streptophyta > Magnoliopsida > Caryophyllales > Polygonaceae > Fagopyrum > Fagopyrum esculentum. The sequence goes on from BSUD01000006.1 coordinate 450,556, forward strand.
GGTAGAAAACAAGTCACCTGAATTCCATTGGGTGAATTAGCAGCAGTGAGGACCCGAGATTGTAGCTCGGTCTCGGGAATCAGCTCCTGCTTGAAAATCCGAACGGCCGCGATTCTCGGGGCCGATTTCAGCAGCGATAGCTTGTAAGAATTGCTATCCAAAGGAGAATTGAGAAAAACATCAGAGTTCGGGAACTCTTCAAGGATCTTTTCGATAATCGAGGGGCCAGTGAGCTCGAATCTCCGAGCACCTCCGACCAAGCAAACCGCAATCCTGGACCGATCTAACTCAACCTTCCATAGATTCCCCTTGGAAGAAGGCGAATTAGATTCCGAAATAAAGAGCGATTTGAGAGAGTAAATTCGGGAGAAAGCAGGAGACGAGGAGATTGCGGCGGTGGAAGGGAAGGAGAAGAACAGGAAGAAAAAGGCGATGAAGGAAAGAGAGCAGACGAGCAAGAGAAGGAAGCGCCAGTTGAGATCGGAGACGGACCTTCTGAATTGGAACTCACTCTTGGTACTCTTTAGCATCGTCAACTGCTCAGATTCATCTCTTCTGGGACTCCTTAGCATTGTTAACTTCTCAGATTCATCTCCTTTGGGACTCCTTATCATCGTCTCCTTCCTCCTCCACCTACCCCTAGGGTTTCTCCTCCAGCACACAAACTTGGAAGTTATGAATCAGGTCTGAATTTTCAACAAATATTGACTTGTCCGTCGTTTCTACTTCCCTACTTTACGTTATTCTTCTCATACGTTCAATTCTTCGATCTTCAATCATCTCATTTCCGGAATTTTTAGTTTCAAATCTTTTTTTCTTCTTTTTTCTTGTAATGAGTGGGTGTGAAGCGTGACGTACTGACGTTATAAATAATTATAGGGAGTATAGTGAGGAGAAAAGTGGGTGGGTGGTGGGTGGACGGAGAGCGGGTGGGAAGGAGTGACAGTGTGGACGATAGACGTGAGAGTCAATACAGTGGCATATGTTTTTAGATCTGATAACCCAACACGTTCCCCCAACTTTGCTTCCTCATTATGTCACGGGATTCTGATTTTATTACCTTTATTTGTTTTCAAAGTATTGATATTTCATTCCTTGTAAATATATACCCGTATTATTTTATCATAATTTATTTATTTTTTATTAACTAAAACTTAGTTATATTTATCATATAAATCAAGATAATGTTGTTAATCTAAAAAATAATATCTATTTAATTGATATTTTTTACCTCCTAAATACATTTTAATTTTAATAAACAAATTATTTCTCATTTTCTAATATACCTGATTGAGTAGAGCTTTTTTCGAACTTAATTTTTTAATTATAAAAATTTACAATAGATTATGTTTTAATGAAAAAAAAAACTTTCAAAGCACGGAAATTATACTAGCTTTTTTTATTCAATTATAAAGCGTGTTTGATGCACCTATTAGTTTTAATTCCTAATAACTTTGATGAATTGATTGATGCAAATTCCAAGTATAAGAAATTAGTACTATCCTAAGTCATCGTTGAATATTGTATAAATTTGGATAAATTTAAAGCTGAGTTTAAGAAGTAAATATGTAAAGTTATACCCAATGAAAACACATAATAAAATAACATGGTTTATGAATTAATGAAAAATGAGATATGTTATCCAAATCTTTTAATAATTATGCACTCAAGAATTGTTTACAATACTTAAATTAATATTTGTTGTATTGTATTATACCCTACTATTAAATTTGAATGTATAATTTACCATCTAAATGATTCATCTATATATTGATAATATTTATAAATTGTAGTTACTGATGACCCGACAAGTGAATGTACTACTCACGGATGGATCCGATCGATCCGATTTACCCGACGGCTAAATGCACCTAAGATTAACGAATAGGTGGTGAATGACAAATGTGTCTGTGTCAATAAACCCCGCCTAACTATTGACTTTGAACATTGACTTGATAACATTATGGCCGTTGATGCAAAGCAATGAGTCTTTGACATCAAGTGCCCAACCACAAGGCAGAGTAACTATGAGAAAATCCGCAAATATCACTATCTTAGGTCCTCAAAATGGTACTCAGTTTGATGTATAAAGACTCCTTACAGAATTTAATCTAGAAAGTAAATATAATTTAATCACTAGCTAGTAATAGCACAATTACAAACATTAACTAAACCAAGAGAAGAAGGCATCAAAACCCCAATGAAACAGCCATGGAAAGCTGAGATTTTCCATACGATTTGTTCATAAATAAAAAGTCACCTGTGTTCTCTTCATCAAGTTAACCAACCATGGACTGCAACGGTTTCAAATTTGCCCTTTCTGATTAAGAACATGAACTCTGCCCGTTAATGAAGCATGCTCTATGATACATTGCTCCTGTGACTACTACACAGTAATTGTGAAATTTGACCACTTGCTGCTGTACCCCAAAATGTTGGGTGTTGGTTGGCTTTGAAAGCAACCACATCCAAACAACTCTAACCAAAAGCAATGAACCAGGTGCAATCGCCTGCATCGCACGAGTCTTCTTAATCTGACACCATATCTTCCAATTCGGGTCCTTCAGGCTCATCAGTTGCAAATCCATCATAATCAACTTCAGTTCCATTGACGGTGGCACGCTGTTCATGGATCGAACCATTATCAGCATCATAATCTGGATCAATCCATTCCATATCATCTTCTGGATTATTATGATATTCATCGTCTTCTCTTTTTGTTGCAGGTTTTTCCTTCCCTATTTTCCGAGAATCAGTGTTGGAATTGCTTTTAGCCCGGGCATCAGTATCTTCACATATGCAGGTGGATGGGTTCTCATGAAACTCACCCCTTCCAGGTCTGATTTCCTTTGGAATTCCCAGAAATCCTCTCTGAAAATTCCGGACTTTTGATGCAAATTCATCCCATGTCATGTTACCTCTGTTTGCAAAAAGCCTATACAGTTTCTTTCCGTTGGGACGAATAGTTGGTTTGTGCCCGAAGTATCTCCTACAAGATTGAAAACATATTTCAAAGTTAGCATTTAACAAATCAAGTCTTTAGTCCAAATACAAATAAAGCAAGAAGTTGTTCTTACCTTCGCCCTGCCAAGATCTTAGCCATGTTTCCATTGTTGTTAGTAACAAAAACATCACTTTCATCACACACAATAAAGTCCAGTGCTGCCTTTCTAGAAGAAAATTTTGAAAAAGCTTCCAACTCCTCCTTGCTGGCTATTGTATCTTTAGAATGAAAATTGGGGAAGAGAGACTTTAAGGGTGCCAAACTTGCTTCTCCTCCATATACCTCACCAGAAGCAACATAAAGATGAACTTCACTTCCATATCCCAGTGCTCTCAGCATCAACCCTACTTCCTCTGGTGTCAGCAAGCATCTTCCATGCCTTCTAGCTTTCTCTGGATTTTGCTGCATATATTATGGAGTAATATTCACTATATATTTTACTACTAGTGGGAAACTATGAACATAAGAAACAAACAGCTTTCCTTTCCTTTACTACATTTCAAAGCTAGTCTCTATAAATTAGGGCAAAGTTGCATCACAATATTATACTCTACTTACACAGTGATAGCACAGATGCATATAAATGCTGGAGAATACACATAATGCTTTACCGAAGAGTTTACATTCTTACATGCAAACCTTTCCACCTCTTTCTTATCTCGCCCAAATCATTTCTTTCCTGGTCTCCTCCGCCATAATAGCATCCTGAAAATGCAAGCATATCAGGTTCAAACCTGTAACAGAAGCAATAAAGATTCATCAAGTAGCGATCATACTCAGCTGCAACTACAAAGATGGGAAACTTGTAGAAAGAAATAAGCCAGGAGAGATTCTCACCTAAGGTGCAGTGCAATATAATGCTTGCTCATCATTTTCATCCGCTGAACCAATAGGTTACCCATTTCAGTTATGGTGTCAGTGAACTTCAACGCGTGATAGTTGACCCTACATCTTAGCTTCTGCAAATCTGTTGGTAACTTATTTGCCACTCGATAATCAAACTTAGTCAGCCGAACAACCTAATCAGAGTTTGAGAGTAACTTAATGAGCTTTAAGGGTAAAAGTCCATCAATTCACAAAAAACTATATGAGAGAATTCATATTTGAATAAGAATTAGGTCATCAACACAGGTACTGAACTTCTCTGACAATAATTATGACCTCAACAGTCAGTTGCAATTTCTTATGCAGCGTAAAGATGGAGCACAAGATACAGAGGAAAGGAAACAAAAGGTAAAGAAGAAATACGCTTAACGACAACAGTGAAGGAAGAAGAGAATGTCAAAAAGGATTTGTTAAACAATCAGCCTAAAACCAACAAAGTCAGATAAGACAAAATGATGCATAGAACCTCTACTGAAGTCTTGTGATGTGATGAAGGTAAGAAATTGAGAAGCCTTACATGCCTTTTGATTAAAAGCGGTAGCACGTGTTTAATGTAGCAGTTTTGGCTACATTTCCTTGGAACGCGTATTTTTTGTAGTTTTGCCAGATTCTTTGGCAACTCTTTTATGATTTTTACATCATTCGCGAGATAGGATATGTATTGATCAATATCAAAGATGTCCTCAAAATTACTGCAACAAAATGGAAGATGATTGAGTGCGGAAAACAATTATTCAGCCATAAGATTACATGGCAATATATAACAAATATACTCTTGCATCGGATGAGAACCTGGCATCTCTCCAGTAGGATCCCTGGTCCAACTGTGGAACAACAAGTGTAGCATTTAAGATACGAGCAGCAGCAACAGCATCAACTATCTGCAAAATTCATTACTAAGTCAGCTTGTTTGCAACGGTGAACAGATAAGCAGAATCATATAGCCAGGAGACTGTTTTGAAAGGCTTTGGTTTTTCTTAGAAATTTTATTTCATATGATTAAAAATTATTAGGTAACTGGAGAGCAACATCTACATACTGACTTAAGGTTATAGACCAATAACCGTGGTCTTCAATGAAGCACGAGTAGCTACAGCAATCCAATATGAGAAATAGAAACTATATTTTTTCAAGCATGATTAGCATTTTATAATATGATAACTGGAAAGCAACATTTACACATTGACTGCATATCCATGAATGTTAAGAAAAAAACCATATCAGCACACGTCTTATTAATAAGTAGCTTTCGATGAATTTCTAAATAACCATCTATGCATGTCCTTTGTACAAGTAGAAAACTTCAAAACATCAACAGAGAAGAGCAAATGCAAGCATTACCCCTGTCCTTTGTTGATTTAACCCCCCGCTGGTAACAATCACTATATAACGTCCTCGAACTGTAACCTTATCAGCTCCTGAAACATGAATGAACAGCACGGATTAAGTGAAATCAATGAAAAAACTCAATTGACATGTGAACTGTTCAATGGTATTTTAACAATTGGAAATCAACTGCAAAAGCAAGATCCTGAAAGACCACGCAGTAATGTTTTTGCACTTTTAACTTTTTTTCCCGAACAAGGCTATACACGTTGGTGCATTTTACTGAAATGGGTTGAAAGGAAATCAAGACTAGCACCACTTTGAACAACATTCGAGCGAAGCAAGACTTTGCACTAGAACATGAAAGACTTTGAAATGGAAGTACATACTTGCATAATTAGCACTAGGTTTGCTACATCCATAGAAGAATTCCGAATCTCTTGAACTCCAAAGATCGTACTGAGATTTGCCTCCGTTAGCCTAAAAGTAGAGGAAATGGGGAAAAGATATCAGATCCAGCAATCGCAAGCAAAGATATAAAAAAAATCCAGTGAAGGCATAAAGAAGCGAAAATCCCCAACCGGAACAACAAAAGGCGGCGCATCTCCAGTTGAATTCCCGTAGCCATTGTTTTGCTGAAACGACAGAAGCAGAAGACAAAAAAGATTAATAAAATTCAATTGATTTACAGACAATCGAAATCGAAAGAGAGTAATATAAGTATACCGAGTAGTGAGCACGGCGATGGTGACCAGATGGGAGAGGGGGAGAAACAAATAAGGAGAGGAGGAAGAAAGCGCAAAAAATGGAGCCGTAGATGGCCCAATTAGCGGGAAGACGGCGAATCAAGCGGTTACAGATTTGTTGGTGGTGATGGCGGCGCCGTTGGATCGCCATTAGCTTGGCGACCGCCAAAAAAGGGGGACACAAGGAGAGGAATAAGCTGAAGCAGAGAAAAGACGGTGGGTGTGAGTAAGTCTGAAGTGTGGAATCTGGTGAAAGAGTAGATGAAGAACGGCAAAGAAGTGAGGGGTGAATGTCAGAGATCTCAACAACTCCGGGGGTTGTGTGGACGGGCATCCATGGCGTCTTCGAAGACGACAACAGATACCTTGTGTGATTCACCAACACAAGGAGAAGGAATCAAGGCAGTAAAGCAAACAAGTAGACGGTGCTCTTTTGCTGGGTTTGCCTTCCAAACAAGGAAAAAAGAACCAAATTTAAAGGGGAATTTATTTCTTTCAGTTTCAGTTTTCAGAGACCGTGGAAAATGGTTCGACAAGTAGTCCTAGGGTATCCTACTACCCCATTGCCATCATCTACTCCCATATTATAAAAATTATTTAATTTTTATTCAAACATTTTTTTTTTTTAGGATAGACTACATGTTACTCCAACCTAAAACATTCTTATGGACAAGAACACGAAGTTCAAGATCATAAAAAAATTGGTTTTGGGGTCGATGCACCAGGTGGATTAGTCGATCAGCAACACAGTTTATTTCTTGAAAACATATCTAATACGGACGCCGTCGAAAAACGAAGGTCCAAAATGAAGTCGGAAACAATCATCTCGATCCAAGTACAGCTCCACAGGCCTTAGAGTGCATTTGTCGGCAATTAATCTTTATCTTAGTTGATTTGGTATTTATCCCTTTGTCGGCAATTCCTACTCATTGTATTATAGGTTTTATATTCCTATCGACAGGTACTCACTTTCTTTTGTAAAGCTTAAATTGCAAGCTTACTTACTGGCACTAAGGCACCGGTGAACTCTGTGACGCAAATTTGCTGTTTTTCTTAATATTTTGCGCATTCTCAAGCTGTGAATGTTGCGCAGCAACCAGAAAACATATAACCTTAACTGCTTCAAAACTGCAAGCATAAGCAACTACGTACACAGGCTTTAACAGTTGTTTCTCTTTAGAATTATACATTTAGCACCCATTTGGTTAATTTCAACTCCGAAAATGGAATGAAAACGAGATCGTGTTACGAACCAGCCCACGATCTTCTCTTTTTGCATCATTTGAAAATATATGCCTTTAGATATCTCGAATGAGATCAAATTTTGTGAAAAAAATCAGTGTATTTGTTCTTGTTGAATTTTGGTGATATTAACTGAACCAAACATGCTTGGTTAGTTCTTCTGAGACTAATATTCACCTACCCACTACAGTTCTTGTCTGTATACAAGGCACAAAGTCACAAAATGGTAAATTACACCTTTCTCCTTTGTCCATAAGACAAAGCATAATTTCATGTGCTCAAGGTGAAAGAGAGGAAGTTCTTTTTTCGATTCATTTGCCCAAGATCTAAAACTAACTTTGTGTACCGCCTGCCGGATGTTGCGAGCCTTCCTTTGTCGGATGCTTTGAGCCATGAGCTGAATGCTTTGAATCCTCGCCTGAATGACTCGATCCTTCATGGTGGCTCCCGTCCAATTTCTTCTTTACATTCTTATGCCATAGCTTTAAGGCTTTCGATGTTTGATCGTCGAATACGGATCTCTTCATGTTCGAACCCATCTGAACAATTTGGAACACAACAAATTTTACTATAACTACTGCACTGTACGTAGTCTATATATTTTATAATATGATTGTCAAAAATCATACCTGAGTTACAAGAGCGTATAATGGTAAGGTGCTGTAACTGCACATGAATTGAACTCCAAACCTGTCATTTGTGAAGTGCACAAAACGTGTTCTTTTTCAATACATGACAGTTTAACAAGCTCAAAGTGCACTTATCTGTCTCATAACTTACCCAAGGGCAACTCTGATGATAGCGAGATCAAAATTACGGTGAAAACAAGAGCGTAACCCGAACTCGTACTGCAATACGAAAAACAGTGCTACATCAGTGTATAAAAGTAAGGTATGTAGGTTGTGCAGTAAGAGTATATGTGTATTACCCATATCCAAAAGAAGTATGTGATCTCAAACGCATTCTGTAAGTTTCCAAGGTAAAATGTTAGCTAAAGAATGAAGTATTAGTCATTATTTTTAATGTATATAAGAGATAGTTACCTGGAACAAGACATAATGAATGAGATAGAGAATCAACTGAGGCCAAGCAAACCAAAAGTGTTTGTCTGAGAGTTCGATAGTAGGCATTCCCTCAACAACTGCATGTTTTTCAGTGATTTCAACAGCCATTCGTGCTATAATTGCTTGAAGCTTTGTACCAACGGCTAAGATCACCTATGAGCGTAAGCTTCTTAAACACTTGGATTACTTGACTGTCTCTTCAATAAACTTATAAATAGTTTAGTAAAAATATCTTACAACTGGAGGTATTATGGATAGATAAACCATAGCGTGCCATGCTGCAACCAAAATGAGTAGATAAGATGAAATAGTAATCTCTTTAGATTAAAGAATATGATCGAAAATGGGGTAAGTAAGCTTACAATCTACGTCAACGAGTAAAAAGAAGACTGCAGAGGCCCATAACAGAGGACTATTTCGGAGAGAACAAAGGAGTTAGGCCCTGTTTGGTATTGTATTCAATAAAGATTGCAAGACTGCATAAAAAAAAAGTTCTCTCAAGTACCTGATCCCAACAACCACCTTAAAATCATCTTCTAGTGATCTTTTGATGTACTTTTGGAAATCAAATCTGCTTCCAGGAGATAAGTGAACCTATCACGATAAACATACTGAAGTTTTCATATTGCAAGCAATACAGAGAGACAAATTGATTCAAATCTAAAAAACACTTACAGTAATAAAACCATGGCGCATGGCCAAATAGTCAGATCTACGAACAGACCTAAAAAATTGTCTAAAGAAGCAAGTCTGTATGCAGAATGACAACTTTAGTCAGTATAGCATGCATACAAGGAAGGGTTTAGATATATTGTGATCATGGAGCAATTCTACAACTTCATTTACATAAATTTTGAATCCACCTTGAAATATGAATTATAAATACATAAATGGATGAGATTAGTGAAACAAATCTCACAAACACGAAGAGAATGGGTGTTTTAGTCCAGAAACTTGTATTCTCTCTCACAAACGATGTCTCGTGAGTAAGCCTGAATGTTGGATTTTCAGCTGCACATTTAGAATATATGTTGCTGCTTAGCCAACTAAGAATGAATCATTCAGCAAGTTCAATTTGGGTTTCAAGAATATATTGTCACCATGAGAAGAAGCTTCTTCAATTTCCTGTGCCTCTTGTTCCCAATATTTCCATCCACGAGTCTGCACAGATGATAAACACAATAAGCATATATGTATATATGGAAGGACCCTAAAGTACAAAACACACAAATCAATTAGAACCTAATAACGATTTGGTTTTAACTCGGGAATAGGAAACGGAATGGAAACAAATATAGTTCATGCGTATACCTTGTTCATGAAAGTTTTTGGAATCATTCTTTATGGTTTGAATTAATTGGGATAGAGAAAGTTTTTGGAATCATTCTTTATGGTTTGAATTAATTGGGATAGAGTTTGATTACTTTTGATATCGTACAGTGAAACAAAATGTGGGAAAACAAGTGCATTTTGCATTAAACCACAAGGAATGATTCCATAAAATTTCATGAATAAGGTTATACATATGGACTAAATTCCGTTTCCGTTTCCGTTTCCGGAGTTGGTACCAAACGGGCCCTAAGAATGTTCAACTATATAGACTGTAGGGCAAGAAAATAAAGTTGAAAGTCACCTTCAATCTTCCCAACATCATTACTAATGCACTAGAAATGACATGGAAAATCGCCAAGAAGAATATGAAGATATGCAATTGATGCAGTGCTTCTGCAGAAATAAGTGGCACTTGACCCTGTCAATAGAGACTGCATCAGTGGAACTGTTCAAATTCTTGAGCTACTATACTATGCTTTTGGTATGGAAATTGGAAAATGGACTAACTTCTCTGCATTCAGCAGGTGGGCTGTCACCGGACAGACTTCTCTGCATAAGCCACAAGAGCTTACGTTCATGCTTGGGCCCTTCGGCCGCTTCTCCTCCCTCTTCTTTCCCACCCTCGTTGCCTTCTGATTCAGGGCCACGTCTAGGGCATGGCAACATTGTCTCTGCATATTTCTGATCGATGCACATATTTGCAATGTAATTTTGCCCAAAGGTCAGGAGTAGGGAGATGAACCCTAAAACCATCAACTCTGCAAATCAAACAAATCACATTCATAAATTTAGATGATTTTGTAACTGTGATGGTCAAATTTTCTAGGTTTACTTACCACCCTTGATCTTCGCAAGGGCTTCAAACAAGGCTTTCTTTTTCTTCTCTTGGAAATACTGCATTCACAAAATACAAAAAAGTCTGTATTATAGTACATTTACAAAATACAAAAAAGTCTGTTGTCTGAAAATTATATACCTCTCCAACATGGTGAAGAACCTTCTCAAGAGCGATAGATATGATAATGATGATGGCACAAACGGAAGCAACAGCCCAAGTGGGCGTCTGATCGAGCTGTCTTTCAGAACCTTCTTCTCCCATAACGTATTCTTTGTTATATATTTGATTTACAAAGTGAAGAAGAAGATGGCGATTAGGGTTTTGATTATGAGATATGATCTGGATATGTTTTGGGCAGAAAAGAGGAGAAGTTGGAAGAAAAATTGGAGAATCGTTTTGCTCAGAGAATTAGTAGGAGGATGATCAACTGTAGCCATTCAAATATGAGTTTGATATATTTAGAAAGTACCACCTCCATCGACTTCCTCTCCGAGTTTTATGACACCGGTAATGGAAAGGCCAAGATCACCTTAATTGCACACATGACACAACCATATTAACGGAAAGGGCTTACTTAGAGATACAAGCACCCATAATTTTACGGACGAATTTTCTAAATTCTGAATAATTATAAAACTACTCTCTAACTTTTACAAATTTAAGGTACCATTGATTCGTAACACCGAAAATGGAATCAAAACGAATTCAGTCAACTTAAAGATGATAATTCGTTGATTAATATCAGCATAAGCCTTACAATCTGTTGGTTGAAATGATATCAAAATGTTGATTACAGCTGTTAACTGCACACCGTCTAGGCATAATATCCGCTACCTTATTTGTTGTTCGAGGTACATAAACAACGTTAGTGGATGTAAACAGGCCCGATAAGGTTCGACACTCACGATAATGATCTCACGTACCATGAGTACGAACGGTCTCCTCTCTAGCAAAGTATTGAGCCACCGTTTGTGAGTCTGTTTCGAAAGTTGCCTTCACAAAGTCTCGCCATAATGCTTCCTTCTTTCCCTTTCTAAGAGCAGCAGTACGTCTCGCCCACCATATTACCATATTAGTCATCTCCCCGCTTGTCTCGAAACTGCATCCCCAACAACGGAGCTGTAGCAGTCTCTAATAACCACCCCATACCCATAATACCACACTCCACCATAGCCTTGTCCACATTAACCTTTGTTGGGAAAATTTCGCGGAGTTTTTCCCAACAATTGGTATCTATGTACTACTGTTTGCATATGTAATGCCATAAGAAAGTGAGTTTTGATCAAAGGCTTATACACTAAAGTGAGGCCGTACGAGTGCGAGTGCGCAACAAAATACCTGCTTTTATCCTCGGTGTGAGCCGGGAACGCGCGAAGTTTTTCACAACAATTACTTCGTCTCCATCAGGTCTAACCCAAGTAGAAGATCTAGTAGGAAAAGTTCCTTCGGTAGCTCTTGTCTGTTCATGTAGTCTCTGGTGAGCTGCAGGAAGTTTGCAGTGATTATCTGGACGTTAGGTGACTCGTCGTCAAAAAAAAGCCAAATTTTGGCATGTCCATCCATTCCAAACATATACCATGAATTCTTGAATTGCCTTCATTTCATATTTTTTTTATCCGAATTTTATTTCAATTACTCCAAGACTTTCAATAGATACGTCTAAATTCATTTTCATTCCGTTCCATATGTTTCTCTCTTCCTCAGTCTTTTTTAAAACTTTGACGTCACCAACTCTATTGCTACCGAGTTTACTATCACCAATTTTAGCGTTGACGATAATACTAAGAGGCGATCAGTAAAATCATATTCGGCTTCGTGGAATGTTAAATGAAAATTTTTGAATGATACCTTTATTTTTAGATTTTTTTGAATTATATACCAACTCTATTGTTTTAATATGATAATTAACTCTAAATTTTATCAAAATAATTAGTTGGGCAAAAAGTAAGCAAATTATATTTGGTTCATTTAGTAGCTACTAGCCTACTACACCATCAATTTCCTGGAACGCTAAACGGTTTCTTCTTCTTCTTCTTTTTAGGTCGGTGTGAGGGTTGAGGTGGTTGGAGGGCCACCATCGATTTCATCTTCGTCCGGCAACACCGCTAAGGTAATTCTGTTTCTGAGCCATGAACTCCATCGCCTAACTAGTAAATCGATTTTGTTCCTTTCAGAAATTGTATAATTACTTGCTTCGATGGGGTGTTTCACATTCTATGCGGTTGGTGTACAAAAATAAATTAAAATTCGATCCTTCCTCCCTCTCTCGCAAGTCGCCGATCTTGCCCTTTCAGAGACGACTGTGTACTTGTATAGAGTCAACCGCCCACTCGCCGCTGAAATCTCGTTACTTGTCCTCGTCAGCTAGTCTGAATTGACTTTATTTTGTACATAATTTATGACACATTTTCACGATTCTGGCAAGGATTTTTACTGAATCACAGTGTTCGTATGGGATTTGGCGGTTTTGTTTCGAATTTGGAATTCTGTTATGTGGGAAATCTGGTGTAGTTCTTGCATCATGGTGGTGCTATTTATCAGTCAATCATATATAGTTTGCTGATTCTCAGTTCTATTTTGTTTATGCTTGTGAATTGGACTGCAGAGAAGAAGAAGAAAGAGAAGATGCATTTGAGTGAGAACGAGGGAATAGAAGGGAAGACTTTCGTAGTAACAGGAGGTCTTGGATTTGTAGGATCAGCGCTTTGCATTGAGCTTTTGCGCAGGGGAGCTTCTGAGGTTCGATCTCTTGATTTTCGATCCTCTTCTCCTTGGTCTGGTCTTCTCTCTGACCGTGGTGTTACTTGCATTTTTGGTATCTTCCCGAATCCCTTCTAGCCTGTGTTTCAATTCAGATCTCCTTTTTGGAATAATATATCTCAATGAGCTAAATGTGCTTCCTGCAATTTTTATGGTGTAATTAGAATCCGCTGCCACTCGTCAATCTGGGTCAACAGAACCTGGTCGATTCTTCCTTTCTATAAGCCTTACAGTGAATTATCACATGTATGTTGGACTGTGTGTATAATGATGAATTGACTAGAACTGTAGAGACAACATAGCATTTTGATTTGTATACTGTATTGTAGTTGTATTCTTAAATCAGCTTCATTCGTTCAAATCTTCCCTTTATAAGACCCTTAAGAACGAACATTACGATACTGCTGTCTGATATTGCATAATGATGAGTGGTGGCAGATTTTGAAGTATCATTCAACAATTGCCCATCTTTCCTTTGTTTCTGACTCATTTCGAGCTTTTCTGATCTCTTCATGGTGTTCGGCTCACAGGAGACGTCACCCGTAAAAATGATGTCTGCAAGGCCCTCAAGGCTGCAGATTGTGTTTTCCACCTAGCTTCTTATGGTATGTCTGGCAAAGAAATGCTCCAATTTGGTCGTGTTGATGAGGTTAACATTAATGGAACCTGCCACATCATTGAATCTTGTATTGAATTTGGGATACCAAGGCTTGTTTACGTCAGCACTCACAATGCCATCTTCGGGGGAAAAGAAATTGTCAATGGAAATGAAACCTTACCTTTCTTTCCTATTGATCAGCATGTTGATCCATATGGTCGTAGCAAATCTATTGCTGAGCAGCTAGTCTTGCGAAGTAATGGACGTCCTCTTAGGTTTGAATGCTGAACTCTCCTAGTCCCCAGCTTCTTTTGATGCTTAGTTCTACATTCTTTCCGATTCATGCATACTTTCTTAATTTTGTTGTGATGTCTCAAAGATAGCTCGTGACTGAATACCATTTCTCTATCAATTATGAATGTATTAGTTAGTCTCCATTTTTTCTTGCAGAGAGAAAAATGGTAAATGTCTGTATACCTGTGCAATCCGCCCCGCTGCAATATACGGACCAGGTGAAGAGAGGCACTTCCCCAGGATAATTCATCTTGCTAAGATGGGTCTCCTGCTTTTTAAGATTGGTCACCCTGGTGTCAAATCCGACTGGGTTTATGTGGATAATCTTGTACTTGCTCTGCTATTAGCAAGCATGGGGCTCTTGGATGACATTCCGGGAAAAAAAGGACGCCCGGTTGCAGCTGGTCAACCTTATTTCATATCTGATGGTAAATTCTAGCCAGAGAACTAGAATGTTCATCAAGAACATTTTCTTCTTTAGATCAGAGAGGATTGATCTTTTGTTTCCTTGCTGATCTATATTTTCCTCATGATCTAATTTAAATTTGCAGGATCTCCTGTGAATAGTTTTGATTTTCTTCGTCCCCTATTGAGAAGTCTAGAATATGATTTGCCAAATCTTTCATTGACTCTTCCTCAAGCACTTCTAATCGGAAAGATATTTTCGGCTATCTATACAATGTTATACCCATGGTTGAACAAGTGGTGGATCCCTCAACCGCTTATCCTTCCAGCTGAAGTTTACAAGGTAGATTTGAATTTTCCGACCCTACCACTTGTCTAACATCCTCTGATTTTATTTGTTTTTCGCGAATATGATATGCCTTTGTTTCTAGAGTTGTTATACACAGTTGTGCCTTGCATATCCAAAATCTTATATACATTGATTGTACCCTGATATAAAAAATTTGCAAGTAGGCCTCTTAAATTGGCACATGCAAGGCTGAGAATGAATTTGCCTTCGAAGTCTATGAAATATCACGTGGTTGGTTTAATAGTAAAACATTTTGTATGTTAATGCTAATTCGATGATCAGCATCGTATCTTCTACAAATTTGAATAGAAAAATAGTGCTTCATTGTCAAATGATAGTTGTTGATTTGGAAAATGTGCAGCAAGTTTGGAATGATACTCTCATTGAACTAAATAGTTCTACCTATAGGCACTCATTCAGCAATGCAGTTGGAAAAAAAAAAAGTCATAAGAGTGATATTATTTTTGTGTTTTGAGATGCCATGAATGCATTTTCCTGTAATACTTGATCTGGGAATATCCTCATTATTCCAGATGTGATTCTAGCTCTGCTGCTTACATGTCATTGCAGGTTGGCGTTACACATTACTTCTCTTTGCTGAAAGCAAAGCAAGAACTGGGATACGTTCCAGTGGTGAGTCCAAGAGAAGGCATGGCTGCCACAATCTCATATTGGCAAGATCAGAAACGCAGAAGCCTTGATGGGCCTACACTTTACACATGGTTATTCTGCATAATTGGAATGGTGGCTCTATTCGCTGTTGCATATTTGCCATTGCCAGACTTTGGGCCCTTGAATATGCTTAGAGCGTTCACCCTTCTGATATTCCGATCAATACTCGCTGTTCGAATCGTTTTTCTGTTAAGCACTGCAGCTCATTTGGGCGAGGCGATTTACGCTTGGCACCTGGCAAGGAAGGTCGATCCTGCAAATGCAAGAGGATGGTTTTGGCAGACTTTTGCTCTTGGGTTTTTTTCTTTGCGTTTTCTTTTGAAGAGAGCCAGGACCCAAGACAAACCATAACGGTTAGTTTCTAAATTTCTATGTGATGTATTGTGTTGTTGTATCTAAGCATGAATTTCACTTTAGTGAAATAAAGAGATTCAATGATAGTTCTTGAAGTTGAGCCATTCTCCACAGACACTGATTTACGATTCACGATGATGTATTATTCTTGGTCATTTTGATTTTTTAATATCAAATATAATTTAGATGAAATTTTAAATAAACACTTGTAAATTAGTATTTTCTTACAAATAAACACATCCTATTAATTATGTTGATATGCATATTGCATGGCAATCCAGCGTCGTGTATATATTGAGTTGTAGCACGTCATATTTATCGATTTTTTTTCCATAATTGGCCTGTCAACATTTTAAGATTAGAAGTCGGGATGTCATCTAAACTGGCCAACGTCCGGTAATGTGTTGCACCTTTGCCACCTTGATACTCCCCATGTGATCACGAAAGACAACAAGAAGGCTCAAGCCGTCTCCAGTGATCAATCCAGCATCCACATTAATCTTCATCGTCCTCCTGTTGGAGCTTCCCAATTCACCAGGCTATGTTGTGTCGTCTCCATTTCATATTTAATTCATCATTAACTTCAATCATATATATGAGTATGGGTCGTACGTTTACGGGATGGAGTGGGATGATGGGAATCATATGGGTTGAAATTTACCCATTAATTTCAACCTTTATGAGAGATTATATGGAGTTGAAATGAGATTTCATTCAAAAGTAGCGATAGTATTTGGATACGGGTTTAACTTCTTCATTCCGTTAGACCTGTCTTGTCCTTTTATAATTATTATTTTTAATTAAAAATAAAATTGAATACCTACACCAAAACATTAGCTATATATTTAAAAAATAAATTATATTGGCACAATTGACAATAACCAAATTATCCAAATATATTTGTAATTTGTTACGGTTTGAAATTTTATTTTGGATATTTAAATAAAAGTTAATTATATTTTGAGAAAATTATGTAATATGTTATCAAGGGTATTTAAAATTTAATGTCTTTTGTTTTCCGTACGATATATATGGGCATTTTTGTGTAAATCATAAAGTTTAAACACTATGTTTAATTATAGGTCATGCGGGATTAATTTGTCCCGTCCCATCTCATCCCGTCGTGATCCCAACCGGTATAGGGCCAGACAAGATTCATCTAAATAACATACGACCCGTCTCGTGTATAATAGATGGAACGATACGTGTGATGACCTTAATCCCGTTCCATGTCTACCCCTACAAAAATTCTTAATTAAAGTATAGGTAATTTTAGTATTATTTATATGCATATTTTACGGTTCTTACTTCCATAACATAAACAAGCTAGAGTCATTTAAACATTAAATTAATCTATTTTATCAGCAGAAACATTATTGGGTTAATTAGGTAAGTAGGCTTTTTTGAGAAGGTATAATATAAACTAGGCTTTTTCATTTTTCTATTAATAAAATATACCCCAAATTTTAAGTTATCTTTTTTTTACTGCTCATCTTCTAACCCTAATTCACGCAGCCTCATCTTCATTTCTTCCTCCACTCTCACCCAGCCTCCATTTCTCTCCATCTGCGTGGGAAGGTCAGACGCTTGTGCTTTCGATCACCACCAGCGTCGTGTGCCACCTGCCTCCCTCCGCTGGAGCTGTCGCCGCCAAGGAGCCACCGCCTCCCTCCTCGCGCGAGCCTTTCCTCGTCACTAACAGATCTCGAGCCGGATTCGAAGTGAGGATTCCTATGCCTATACGACAACGAAAATCGCCTCTTCCTCTGGAACCCTTCGATCCGCCGTCTCATGAGGATTCCTATGCCGGAACTTCGTTCTGACGCTGGTAATTCGCTATACGATCCAGATCTAGACGCTTTTGATTTTAGGTGCTGTGGTTTTTGGATGGATCCTTCCAACAACGATTTTAAAATTGTGATACTTTTCATTCCTGATTAGTTTTCATCGCCTTGCTGAACATGGCTGGTGCTTTTGAATTAATTCTAGATTTTGAATTAATTCTAGTACAAAGGAAGAGTGAAGAGCTGGTGGCATATGATGCTGAACATGGCTGGGAAATTCTTGATTCAGGACCTTTTTCGTGTGGTTTGCATCGCCTTGCTTATGACTTTGTGGAAAGCCTTGTTTTACTAGATTTAGGTTGTACTTGTACTGGATCGGTAAAGCTTTAGATAGCTCTTGTTTTCACTATATGTTTTGTTGAAACCTTGTAATCTTGTATCATCTGGAACACTTGGTATTAAATTTCTGGTATTAAATTTTTGGTATAAAATTTCTGGTATGATAATTTCTGGTATGAAATTTTTGGTATGATAATTTCTGGTATTAAAAATTCATACCAGAATTAAATTTCTGGTATAACATTTAAGATATTAAATTTCTGGTATTAAATTTTTGTTATAAAATTTCTGGTATGAAATTTCTGGTATGAAATTTCTGGTATGATAATTTCTGGTATGAAATTTCTGGTATGATAATTTCTGGTATGAAATTTCTGGTATGAAAATTCTGGTATGAAAAATTCCGGTATGAGAAATTCAGTCCAGAAAATAAAAAAAATAAAAAATAAATAAAAAAAAGCAAAAAAAATAATAAAAGAAAACAAATTCAGTAATTAAAAATTAAAATTTATACTTATATAACAAATAACAAACTCATTTGTTCCTTGTTTCTAAATAGAAGGGTTAATATTTTTTACCTACTATTAAATGAAAGTGGTAAAAAATTTGGGGTACACTTTCTTTAACAAAAACTCAAAAAGGCCTAGTATGTCAAATTCTCCCAACATTATTTATATGATATTTTAAACATATCCTAATTTATAAACTAGTGTTTATGTTATAATCTAATATGTGCTAGGAGCCTAGGATACTGTTGATTTTTTTTCTTTTAATGATAAACACGCTTTAGTTTTAAAATTTTTTGAACACTACAAACTTATAGCTGAACAAAAAAACATTTCCATAAAATCTTTTTAATATATATATTAATTATAGTGAGTTTTTTGTTATATATTTATTATTATATAAATTATAACTTTAAATATTTTAATATAATATTTATTTTTGAAATTAAAAACTAAAAAGTTGGAAGATTTCAAGAAAAAAGATGGTGAAAACAAGAAGGTTTAGGTTTATTGAAAGCAAAATTTAAAATATGTGAATATCAAGATAAAAAAATCAAAAAATAAAAGTAATAAGACAAAATATGTGGAATTACGAAGACACGAAGATTTTTTTATGTAATTATTTTTGGGAGGAAGACACGAAGATAAAATATGAACCGCTCGCCCCTGAATTCTCGTTACCTGTCCTTCTCTAGCAAGTCGCCGATACTGCCCTTTCAGAGACGACTGTGTTCAGGTAGAGAGTCAAGTTAGTCAATGGACCACTCGCCGTTAAAATCTCGTTACCTGTCTTCATCACCTAGTCAAAGATTATTCTATTCTGTACATTTTTAAAGATATGTTTCCACGATTCTGTCAATGATTTATACTGAATCACTGTGTTCTTCTTGCATGTTGATGCTGCTATTTATCTGCTAAATCATATCTAATTTGCTGATTTTCAGTTTTGTTTATTGAAGCGTGGAAGAAGTTAAGTAGGAAGAGAAGATGCATTTGAGTGAGAAGGAGGGCATAGAAGGGAAGATTTTCGTAGTAACGGGAGGTCTTGGATTTGTAGGTTCAGCGCTTTGCATTGAGCTTTTGCGCAGGGGAGCTTCTGAGGTTCGATCTCTTGATTTTCGAACCTCTTCTCCTTGGTCTGGTCTTCTCTCTGATCGCGGTGTTACTTGCATTTTTGGTATCGTCTTCTACCCTAGTCTGTGTTTCTGACTCATTTCGAGCTTTTCTGATATGTTCATGGTGTTTGGCTTACAGGAGACATCACCCGTAAAAATGATGTCTACAAGGCCTTCAAGGCTGCAGATTGTGTTTTCCACATAGCTTCTTATGGTATGTGCGGCAAAGAAATGCTCCAATCTGGTCGCATTGATGAGGTTAACATTAATGGAACCTGCCACATCATTGAAGCTTGTATTGAATTGGGGATAACAAGGCTTGTCTACGTCAGCACTCACAATGTCATCTTCGGGGGAAAAGAAATTGTCAATGGCAACGAAACCCTACCTTTCTTTCCTATTGATCAGCATGTTGATCCATATGGGCGTAGCAAATCCATTGCTGAGCAGCTAGTCTTGCGAAGTAACGGACGTCCTCTCAGGTTTAAATGCTGAACTCTCCTGAGGCTCTTTAATGTTTCAGTTCTTAACAGCAGACTCCTTTTTTCATTGCAGGGAGAGAAATGGTAATGGTAAATGTCTGTATACCTGTGCAATCCGGCCCGCTGGGATATACGGGCCGGGTGAAGAGAGGCACTTCCCCAGAATAGTTCATCTTGCTAAAATGGGTCTTCTGTTTTTTAAGATTGGTCACCCTGGTGTCAAATCTGACTGGGTTTATGTGGATAATCTTGTGCTTGCTCTGATATTAGCCAGCAAGGGGCTCTTGGATGACATTCCGGGGAAACAAGGAGGTCCGGTTGCAGCTGGTCAACCTTATTTCATATCTGATGGTAAATTCTGAACTAGAGAACGTTTTCTTTCTTTGATACAGAGAAGATTGCTGATCTAACTAAAATTTGCAGGATCTCCTGTGAATAGTTGGGAGTTTTTTCATCCTCTATTGACAAGTCTAGAATATGATTTGCCAAATCTTACATTGACTCTTCCTCAAGCACTTCTTCTTGGAAAGATATTTTCAGCTATCTATACAATGTTATTCTACCCTTGGTTGAACAAGTGGTGGATTCCTCAACCGTTTATCCTTCCAGCCGAAGCTTACAAGGTAGATTTGAATTGTCTGTTAATCCACTGATTTTGTTTTCTTCTTCGCGAATATGATATGTCTTTCTTGCTAGAGTTATTATAAGCATCTGTGCCTTGCATATCCAAAATCTTAAAATGACACATGCAACTGTGCAAGGCTGAGATGCAGAGCTGTCCAATGAGTTTCGAAGACTTGTGTCAACGTTTTTCTTTATCAATTTAAAAAAATATGCTTTAAAATTATTTTTTTAATAAAAGATACATGACATAATGACAATAAAACTGGGGCCGAATGACGCCTTTGTTGGACGGGCCTGCTGAGATGAGATGGTATGAATACTTGATCTGAATAGGCAAACATTCAGCAATGCAGTTTAAAAAGTCGTAAGAGTGATGTTATTTTTGTTGTTGAGATGGTATTGCGATTCTAGCTCTGCTGTTTGATGCTTATATGTCATTATTGCAGGTTGGGGTTACAAATTACTTCTCTTTGGTGAAAGCAAAGAAAGAGCTGGGTTACGTTCCAATGGTGAGTCCAAGAGAAGGCATGGCTGCCACAATCTCATATTGGCAAGATCAGAAACGCAGAAGCCTTGATGGACCTACACTTTACACATGGTTATTCTGCATAATTGGAATGGTGACTCTATTCGCTGTTGCATATTTGCCATTGCCAGATTTTGGGCCCTTAAATATGCTTAGAGCCTTCACTCTTCTGATATTCCGATCAATACTCGCTGTTCGAATCGTTTTTCTGTTAAGCACTGCTGCTCATTTGGGTGAGGCGATTTACGCTTGGCACCTAGCAAGGAAGGTTGATCCTGCAAATGCAAGAGGATGGTTTTGGCAGACTTTTGCTCTTGGCTTTTTTTCTTTGCGTTTTCTCTTGAAGAGAGCAACGACCCAAGCCAAACCATAATAGTCAGTTTCTGTATTTTTCTGTGTTGTATCCAAGCATGAATTATAGAATGATTTTGGCAGACTTCTGCAACTTCAGTGTTTACGTTTGATGTTTAGTTCCAGTTATCAGTTTTAGGGTTGAATTACAGTAAGGAACAGATTCGAATTTACAGAAGAACAGCTCTTATCAAATAAAGAGATTGCTTTAAGATTCACGAGGATGTATAAGGCCCAGAGCACCCTGATGCTCGTGCACGATACACCTAGCTCCCTTCATTAATTTCATGGTTGACTTTTTAAACCACGCCCACGTGTCACCTGTCATCGCACACCTACCCTAACAGACCCCTTTGACAAAAACTCACTTCTTGGTTTTGTAGTTCGGAGATAAATGAAGAAGACGATCTAAACACTCAATAGTCCACATATGCCTTCAATAAGTCTCGATTGAGCATTTGACACAATTGCCAAATTTTAAGTGTTAAACCATTTTGATTTTATAATAAAAGAATTCAACAAAATCAAATTTCATTGATAATTTTTATATTCTAGAAAACTTACGATCGTTCTTTTATGAAAAATTTAGAATTTAAAAATAATATTAACGGCTTTTATTTTATCATTTTATGTAAAATTATTGATTATTTTGGTGAATATGAATCAACATGAGTTTGTATGGGTTGCCAAAAATATTTTTTCTTTTTTTTTTTTAAAGAGAATCGTGCATGTATTATATATTTTTGTACAAAAATGTAATTCTCAAATCATATTATTTAAAAATTATAACCTCAAAGATAAAATATCTTATAGACATAATAAAAGAGTAGAAATCAACGCAGGTTCATCACCACTCAATCAAATTTAGAAATCCAACGATACAAATCAATGAGCAAGGACACCCACCAACACTAAATCAATCAAATTAAGCAGCAGGTATAATCAATACAAGTAATGTCGGCGGTGCATTATTAAACGAAACTAAAACTTGACGTACACTTACCAAACCCGAATCGCAACTCAGCTCAATCAATCACAGAATTGGCAACCGCATGCATAGAATCCGCCATGGCAATCACCCCAAGCTTTTGAAGATTAAGCTTAACAACCGTATCCACAAACATCTTCGTATCCTGAGTCGTATTCCCGTCGGGAATATCCACAATATAACTCTCAAGCACCAAAGTATAAACCCCATTTCCGTCACCATCTCCAAACTCCGTCACCGACGTAACGGAACGGTAGTTAGAGAGTCGGTGCTCACCTCCCACGACACGAAAGCTAATTACACGTCGACTTTCGTCGAGCATCTCAAGACGCTCGACGCTAGTAGAAGCAGGGATTCCCGACACGACCGAAACCTCACGGACGCTTCCGACGGTTGATCCGTCGCCCGACGTAAGACGACAGCTTTTGATGAAGTGTTTGTAACGCTGCGGGTTGTCAAAGCGTCGCACTAGTGGCCAGACGACGGCTGCTGGAGCGTCGATTCGTTGTGTGATGAGGGAAGTGCATGTTTTGTCGGGATGTTGTTGCGGGGCGAATGTGTGCAGTGATCGGATCGTCGGCTCTAATTTTGCGTATTCAAAATCCGTTAAGCCGTGTCTTGGTGGAGGATCCATGATCGTGTGGATATCCAAAATGGGTGGGAGTTATCCATGTTCATATAGTCCATATATCGATTATTATTGTAAAAAAATAAAAAGATTTTATTTATTTATTTATTTATTTTGACTTTTTTGTTATATTTTACATATTGACTTTGGCTATCATAATTTTGTGTGTGTTTTATGGTGTACGACTTTACATTTATGCAATTAAAGTAGTTGGACATATCTATCCGAAGCATGGGGCATGGTTTCTTTTTACTTCTTTTAAAAATTAATATTATTTTACAAAATAAGAAATCATTTATTAATATAAGATTCTTGAATCTCGTTATATTCATCAAATAAACTAGACTATCTCTGTAAATAAATTACTGAAATATTTGACAAATTTAATGTAAATTACTGAAATTAATTAAGTATAAAATATATGTTTCAATTTTAGGGTTTTTTTTATAAGATTATTGTCTTTAGATATTAATAAGTTTATACCCTTGAAATTTAGTTTTAAAATTCAATACTACTACTTGATTATCCAATACCACACAAATATCACGAACCGAATATTTAGGTATGGTCCATGTTAGTTCTCATCGGTTGGACCAATTTCTTTAGTAGTGTTTTTGGGTTTAAAATTAGATCCTTTTAAATTTTTACTAACTGGTCCGGATTTGAATATTCAGCCCAAGTCCGATCAAAAAATAGAATTCCGATCATAGTTGAGATTGATCCATATTATGTCCAAAATTCTTGTCCGAATTGGTTCATATATGGCCCTATATACTCGAACTCAATTATACAACTTTTCGTTAAAAGTATTTAGTTAATACTTAGTAATTGAAAATAGATTGCTCGTATACAAATTACCAATAGGTTATCCATTCTTATTATAATAGGTTTAGACATATATCCCGACCCGGACAAAAGTGGTACATGGATGATGGTTTAGCACCGAATCTAGTAATTCGTTCTACTCTAGTTTCGGCTATGTCCGAATCAATCGGATCCTCGAATGGACCGGAGTGTTAACCTAAAATTGAACCCGAACTCTGTTTTGAACAACCGTATTTTAAATTATACAAAACCACCCGTAGAATAGAATAGTTTTGTGAAGCCGCAATTAAATTAGGAAAATCAACAAAACCACCCAATACTTGGGATTTATTTCAAAACACCGCCCACAATCCTTTGAGGGGTGGTTTTCTGTAATATTTAGGATATAAAGAAAGAAACATGACAAAAGAGGAAAACAATGGAATATAAGCAGCTTCCGCCTTCCTTCTTCGATCTCCGATTCTCCGTTGCTCCCTTTCTCTTTCAGTTGTCTCCTGTGGTTGGAACTTGTTAGCCCAGTGACTTTCGGTCTCTAAAAGATCGATTCGATCCTTTTACTCTATTTCAATCAAATTTGATCATCAGGTAAGTCATATTCCTATTGCACTTTTGTTATCATCGAAGAGCTAGCTTTGAGTATCCACTTTGGTGTTTGTTGGCAAATGATTAGGGTTTTTGGTCATCGTGAGAATTTTTGCTGTTTTCATTCGTCGATTTAGGATTTTGGTTCGTCTTCAAGGATTCGACAATGTTTACTCGGATGTTTGGTAAACCTAAACAAGAAACCAGCACTGTTGCCACCCTCGATAAGATGGCGGAGGTAAAACAGCATAATTCTCTGCGCTTCCTGTTTCTCACTATGCTTTCCGGTTGGATGTTTACCTTATGTTTCGCGAGCGTAGAAGATTGCCGTGTATGTGATTCATTAGGAGGAAGTTTGATTGCATTTAAAGTGAGAATTATGATAGAAAAATGTCAATCATTGTCGTCTGTAAGATAGTACTATAGTTGTCCTTAATTTTGTGGTAATCGAACTCTGTTCCTTTTGTTTTCAGTATTGATGCTTTGTTGTAGGTTAGATAGTGGCCAATGACTTGCATATTGCCTCAACAATTCACTTAAAGAGCCTAAATTTAAATGATCTTTTATTGGACAGGATGTTCTCCTTGTAAGAGTATCTCTCAATCCTTATTAGCATTCACATTTTGTTTGTTTTTCATATTCTGCTTTTGGCATTTTTGTAGACACTGGAATTGTTAGAGAAGAAAGAGAGCGTCCTTTCCAAAAAGGCTGCCGAGGAGGTTGAGAAGGCCAAGGCTTTTACCAGAGCAAAGAACAAAAGAGGTGTGTTTGGAATATAAATCCGGTATTCTTCAGCATCAAATATCATTCTATTTTGTACAAAAAAATAAATAAATACACCCCTCTTTCTAAGTTCTGGTTCCTCCATGAGATTATAGACTTTTATGACTCATCTTTGGACTTCCTGTTTAGAGCCCTTTCCAACTTCTAGAGTCTAGGCACTAGACTCTGAATGTCGTTAATCTAAGCTCACAGGAAGGTGGAAATGAATAAAAGGAATTAGTGTATTTGATATGTTCATGCTGTAATTGATCATTGATTCTCTTCTAGTCTCGTTTTCTTGATCTGTTTCCCTTTCTCATTGTTCCATCTGAATAGTCCGTGTACGGAAAAGAAGGAATGCAGAGTTACAGTTTCATTTTCTAATGCTTATATTCTAAGTTATAATCATGTCATATCACATACAGCGGCAATACAGTGTTTGAAGAGGAAAAGACTTTATGAACAGCAAATCGAGCAACTAGGAAATTTCCAGTTGCGCATTCATGATCAAGTAAGCAATGATTTTTTTTATTATGTGTCCAGTCCTGTACACGACTGTAAATCTTTGGAATGTAGCAATTATTGTGCAAGTGTGCCTAGCTATGTGACAATATAACAATTGTCGGGTCTTTTTTTTTTTTTTTACTTTGCAGATGATAATGTTAGAAGGTGCGAAAGCTACCACTGAAACTGTGGACGCTTTGAGAACTGGGGCAGCTGCAATGAAGGCCATGCAAAAAGCAACGTAAGTGAAATACCTCGTTCAATCTCATCAGCAGTATGGTGACTTTTATATTGCATTAAGTTTCAGTAATATAGTTGTGGTGCCCTTATAAATAGAATCCGGTAACTATCAAATGAAAAGTCTAATTGGTGACCCTGTTTCAGGAACATTGATGATGTTGATAAAACAATGGACGAAATCAATGAGCAGACGGAGAATATGAAGCAAATTCAAGAGGCACTGTCAGCTCCAATTGGTGCAGCCGCTGATTTTGATGAGGTCCTTTCACTTTGCTTTAGTATCTAATGGTGCTACTTCTTTCCTTTTATTTCCTCAGTTTATAATAAATATTGGTTTGGATCTTCTTTTCAGGATGAATTGGAAGCTGAACTAGAAGAACTTGAAGGTGCTGAACTGGAAGAACAACTTCTTCAACCTATGTTTCCCACACCTTTGCCACCTGTTAAAGACCAATCAGGCAAACAAGCTGCTCGTCCTACTCCTCAGAGGCAAACAGCCGAGGAGGATGAACTTGCAGCATTGCAAGCAGAAATGGCACTTTGAGGTGGTTCTTTTGCTCTGAATTTGGTCACTTACATCTTAGAATGTAGTAATGAATTGACTAACCGATAATCAAATCCTTGCAGGTATTAATTGCTACAGAGGACTCATATATTCGTTGAATTGCTTCATGGGATTATTTCTACTTGTCTCCCTATGATTACTTATACTTCACGCACTTCAGAATCTGTACAGAGAAGTTTGAAGATACAATCATTTATCTGGTATATTTTTATTGTCTTCATCTTGAGATCTGTTTGCTTGTGATCTTCTGTTTATCAGAATTGCTTGATAAGACACAATGATTTTTACAAGTGTGAATCGAACAGTTGCATCGTCATTTGCTATTGCAACATTTTTTGGTGGATCGTAGTTTCTCTCAATCTTGGTTTATGAGGTGTTTGTTCAGTTGCTCAACAGAAGACCGTAAATACATCCAAGAACTCGAAAAAAGTGGGGAGAACTCAATAATACCAAGTGAAAGAATGTAACAAAGAATCGTAGGAACCCACAAGAGCAAAATTTAGAATGTTAAAAAAATGACACCATTGAATACTTGCTCTGTTGCATTACTATTTGTTCTTGCAGAAACTCAGTGGATGATGTAAGTCAGCAACAGAGCCAACAGCATCAGCACATAGGCTATTCCTTGATCTACTGCTACTCCTGCACAATCAAAATAAACCCGAATCATGAGTTGAACTAGAGAGAACCAAACCCGAAAACACAAGAAACGAGAGAGAACGAACCATCGCTGGTAGGAGCAGGAGCCGGTGCGAGGGTTTGAGCAGTTGCAGAGTATACAGCTAGAGAAAGAAGAGTGATGAGGAGAAAGTAGAAGAGTCGTTGAAACTCCATTGATATGAATCGAAGGATTTCAATACTTGGCTGAAATTCGTTGAGAATATGAGATACCGTTGGAGCAAAAACGAGAATGCAGGCTTTATAAAAGCTAAGAAAAGGTAAAAGACATAATTTTGAAATTTAAAAGAGTGAGGAAATGCCAACCTGGGAGTGAATAAAACGGCTGTCAGACGAAGGGAATAAAAAAGGTATCTTTATCATCCACCGAATGTTTGCCAGTTGGCGGGACCCGGGTCCCATCCAACGGCAACCAAATTGTAGCGGTGGACAGATATGCTTATTGGCTCATTCTGGACGTTTCACATGCGTATCTTGTAAGAAGTGGTGTCAATATGTAAATACAGCCAGAAGAAGTCAATTTCTTAAAGAATTTTAATTCAAAAATAATCAAAATATTGCACGTAAATTAAATTTTGATATTTTATTTAATGTATCAATCAAACTAGTTCAATATTTTCTTTGGTGGGCGTTGTTAATTTGACGTGGAGCAACCTCAGATATATTTTTTATTAGCTCAGTATATTCAGTTTAATAAAAAAATCTCCATGAAGAGATTATTTTTTACATTTTCTCGTGTTTGATTTTTCTCGGGTATCATGCGTATATCTTCTTCTTCGGGTAGTCAGTGATAGACTGATAGTGCATCTCCAGCCGAACCTACTTTTCCGGTTGTTAAAAAATAGTTAGAGAATTAAAGACAATATCTTAATAAACATAAACTATTAGATTAAATTTTTATAAAATTAACTAAATCAATTTGTGTTGGTATAATGCGACAGAGTTATTTTCGTGTGTCATACAATTATTGGTTAGTGTATTAATAAAATTGTATCTTCTCATCCTAGAAGTGACAACAAAAAATTATAAAGTTAAATTTTAGATTAACATGATAAACCATCTCTTTAATTATATTGAATGAGGATTTGAATTGCTAAATTATTTTCTCAAACCGTCTGAAATCATTTAATCTATATATACTACTAAAACAGAACCCTTTTAGTCCACAGGTCAACACCTTAGCTATGCCACCTAGGATTTTTTTGGCAAATATTTACAATTTTGCCATATTTTAATTACAATTATGCCATTATTCAATAATATTTTTAAGTCAAAATTAAAACATTTTCCATCTCATCATGCCAATTCAAAAAAATAATTCCATCTCATCATATTCAATATCTTACTGTTATAAAAATAATTCAAAAAAAAAATCTTATAACCTAACCGAATTTAGAGATTTTATTGGATTTTGTGTGGATTCTAGATTTTATAAAATAAATCTAAAGTAAATTTTAAATCTTACTGGTTAAAATATGAGATATAACAATATTTCCTTTAAAATATTTGCATTAACCTTGATAAAAATCTACAATTGTTTTAACTAATTTTAAAATTTTAATTTTGAAAATAAACTATATTTAAATATAATATTACCAACTATTAAATCGAATTTGTTTTAACATAATTAATTTTTAATTTTTTTAGTTATAGGTAATGATATTAAAAAGTTGGATTGAAAATTTGTTACGTAGTTGTTTTTATCTAATACTTTGGCAGTTATATTATAAATTTAATAATTAACTTTTTACTACATGATTTAATCAGATTGGTATTAATATATTCTTCTTAACAATTTTTTTGTTACATTAAAGGCTATTAGCGCTTTTTTAAAAAAGTTGTAATTTATTTTGCTAATAATTTTTAATTAATAAATTTTTTTTATAATTTATTCGAATTCAATCCCGCACAAGGTGCGGGTATTAGACTAGTTAAGTACAAAATTAACTTATAATTATAATATAGTAAATAAAAAATCAATACTGAAAATGGAGGCTAAAATGACACATTTTTTTTTAATACTTTATATGAATCAAGATTGTTTCCTTATATTAACTACTTAATATATTCCTAATGGGCATGATCTTTTCTCTTAATAACAACTCCAAAATTCTCACCTCTTTCTCATCTTATACTTCCATTTTACATAAATAGTTAATTTAAAAAACCTATTATTTTAAAAATGTAAGTTAGAAAATATTAATATTTTATTATTTTCTAAAGACACACGATAAGAGTCTTTATTTTGACATATCTTTCTAAATATTTTTAGTTTTTCCTAAGATTTATTCATTGTTTGATAGAATTTTAGCTTGAAGAAATTAATATTTTATACTTTTTTAATTAAGGAATAAAAATTCAAAGTATAAAAAATTAACCACAAGTCTAATTAGTTATCCACCAAATTTTCATTCCATTCATTACATTGTATT